>JAWLRI010000002.1:611312-690721 GCA_034781795.1 Crypturellus tataupa
CCGCGCCCCCCCGGCATGGAGCCGGGCGGCCTGGAGTGGCTGCTGGTGCCCATGCAGCAGCTGGTGTCGTGGGGCGCCGCGGGGGCCATGGTGTTCGGCGGCGTGGTGCCCTACGTGCCGCAGTACCGCGACATCCGGCGGAGCCAGAACGCCGAGGGCTTCTCCACGTACGTGTGCCTCGTGCTGCTGGTGGCCAACATCCTGCGCATCCTCTTCTGGTGAGCCCGGCCCGCGCCCTCCTGCGCCGCGGGAAGTTGCGGGCTTTGGCCCGGGCGGGTTCCCGAGGGAGTCGGGAGCCCAGGAGCGCGGGGCTCCGGGTGGCCGCAGCGCCCGTCCCGGGGGGCCCCGCGTGGGCGATGCCCCGGGCGTGCCCGCCTGGCCCCGTGGCCTGGAGGGCTGCCCCTTAGGGTCCGTCCGTAGCCCGATCTCTTTCTGTGTGCGTTTGCCCCGGTCCGTCCGCGGAGCGGAGGCCCGGCCTGGCGCTTTGCTTTGCTCCCAGCGTGTCGTTGGTGTTAAAGCCAATGAGGTCCTTCCCAGGCGTTCCCGTGCCTTCCCGCTGGGAAGGGGGTCACCTCCGAGCTCCGTATGCAGCTCTGGATGGGGGAAAATTGCTCATTCTTAGGCAGGGAAAAGGGGGGCTGTTTTCCCCTCAGCATCTTGTGAGGTGTTGAGGAGATTTTTTTTTTTTCCAATATTTAAGAGCAAATGTGTTTTCAAGTTTAGGTCATATGCTTTTGGGCAAAGAAAATTTTGTTAGGGTGGATTTTCCACCTCCCCCACTCCCCAAGAAAAAAATGACCCCTTCTAAACTTATTCCTCTGTGCTTATAACTTGGGTGGCTGCAGCAATGGGAATGCAACTGAGACGCTGAGAAATGGAATAGGCTGGGTATCGACTGCAACTAAAAGCAGTTATTCTTAGGCTGTTGGGACTACAGTATATTGCATTGCAGTCCACAGAGACAGATAACTCATTACCAGCTTCCTTGTGTTGGTTTCCCATTGCTTTGTGCAGCTTCTCTTAAAGCATAAGCAACTTGTCCATTTCTGCACCAAACGGAGGAGTCATCCCTGGGATCCAAAGTGTGGGTTGTACCGGGCAGGAACAGTGCGGCAGAGGTGCTGGAGAAGGCAGCAAAGAGCCAGAAGGAAGTAGAGGAGGAAGCAGGGGAAGGAGAAATGAAAAGGCCGAGCAGAGAGTTGGGAGATAAAAATAGTCTAACTTTTTGTTTTATTGTAAAGGCTTGAAGTACACAAGTGATTTACATGTGAATAGAGACATAGGCAGTTTCTAGGTAACCCAAGAGAGTGTATCTGTTAAATGAGACTCAAGATCATGGAGGAGCTAAAAAAAAATCTTTAGTTTGAATTGATTTTAAGTATATCTAATTAAAAGATGTGCAAAGCAATAGATTCTGTGAGTAATGAAAAAATAATTTGATGTTGATGTTAAAATAATCATAAACTCTTTAAAAGAGAGAGAAGGCAGTATATGGATCTGATTATGTGCTTTTTTACCCCCCATGGGTACCCAAATGACATAATATTGCTCCCTCATGTATCATTTAGAGCAATTTGGTAGCCTGAATGGCACTGTAGCAAATGCCTCTGGGGTGGTTGTGGTGGGAGTATGAATTTGCTGTTGTGTTTATGGCCATCTCCATGATGCAATAATATTGCAGGCCCGAGTCAGCAGAGACCTTTCTGTCTTTACCCATAATGAATGGACCTTTAGTCCTGCTGAACTGAAAGGCAGAAAAGAAGTGCACACTGATTGCGGAAGAGTATTTTTTTTTCAGCACCTAGAGATCAGGCATCCATTGGTAGCCCACTGTACACCAGTAGATTGGGACAGCACCATTTAGGGTGGATATTGTCTTTGGGCTTATGCTTAGCAAAGCTAAAGCCAAACAGCAGAGCAAGAACTTCTGTATGTGCTTATGTATATGAAAATGTTTATCATGCACCCATGGGGCAACAAGACAGTTTGATTTTTCCCGCTGCTTGGTATCTTTGGTTGATGACACCTGCCTTATCTGGGACACGACACTCTAATCTGACATAAAGAGCAGAAGTATTGTAACAATCTGTGGAATCACTGGAGGGAGTGTGGGGGTCTTATTTTGTTTGTTTAAATTTCACTGGGTGATTTGATGCCTCCCTGTGCTCCCCATCCAACTTTTGAAGCTTCTGCTGATACAGTTGCCCCCTGCCCTTTAGCAAACCAGTCTGCACCTTCAAGTTACTTTCCTGAAAATCCTTACTGACTCGGGCTGCAGTTTGCAATTGTTTTCAGTTTCATTATCCAAGTAGTTTTGCATGTGATCTATGCCAGAGTCATCCTTCCTGACATCATCTCCAGCCTAATCTAAAAATAAGTCTTTAAGGTGGTGTATGCCTTCAAAACCTTGCCATTTCTAAAAAGGCTGCTTTTCAGGCCCTAATTGTTTTGGGCATGTCAGTTTGTATTTTTTTTTTTTTTTAATTTCAAAGACATTTCTCTAACCTGCAGATCATTTCTGTTATTAGTCCCTGCTTCTCACTGGATTGGTTGTATTGCTGTTAAATTTGAGTCTGGCAGATGTGAATGTTGTGTGTTTCAGATACAGAGACAACACAAATAGACAGCTCCTTCCTGCCTTTTATGCCTTGTTTCCTCTGTATTTTTTCTCTCAAGTAGTGCTGGTCTTTCTGTATCTCTGTATCTCTCTCTCTCTCTTTTTTCCCCCTTTAATACCTGCTTTTGTGCTGGGTGAAGTTTGACCTCCTCTGTCCCTTCCAAACAGAGTGTTTACCCCCTAATCTCCTGGGCCTGTTTTGTTATGTATCAGCGGAGCTGCAGCTGGTGCAGCAGCCCCGTGACAGCAGCTCAGGAACAGAGTGCTGCTGCGAGCAGGGATCGCGGTCCTGGTCCCAGTTGCCTCTTTTCAGTCTCTCCTTTCGCCTCAGGCCTGTTTTTAGAGGCAGCGGGTTCGTTGCACTGTCTCTCCCTCTTGCCTTCCTCCCATCAGAGCTCTTTTTTTGGGTTGTGCTTCCTTTGGCTAGTGATGACAGCAGTCCAGTATCTGCTGCGTCTCCTTGCAGCAGAGCGCTTTGCTATTTCACAGTGTCTCAGGGTTTCGTCTTTAAAAAGGCATTTGCTTTCACTTCAGTGTGCTTGGCCTGGTTCTCTTCTAAACAGTGACTTCTGTAATGTGCCATCCTCCGTGGAGAAGCAGTGGGAGAGGAAAGGAGTCTGCAGGAATGAAAACTGCGCATAGGCAATGACAGGCATGATTCCGCTTTATGTTGTTTGCACGCACATGGCTTATGCTTAGGGGAAAATCTGTATGTTGGAGCATGCAAACATCAGGCCCAGGGTGCTAACTCGGCATGAAGTCTTCGGCCTTTCTAAAGAGGACGTGAAAATAATTGTGATGAAAGCAGCTGGTCTGTGCTCACACCGTCACACAATGAGGCTCCGTTTGCCAGTTGGAAAAGTAGATTTTGTGCTCTCTCTAGCTTGAGATGGTCAGATGTGCCCTTTAATGTTATTATTGTTAAAATTGGTGCTTATTTGCGGTTGCTGATGCAAGAGTTGATTGTAACTTACGGTCGGTAGCTCCCTGGCTCTTGTCTGTCCGTGCTCGTGCTGCTTTTGCTACCCGTCTCCTCTGGGGCCACAAGTCATCACCTCTAGCCTTGCACTCAGCCTCTGAGGTGACGTTGTGGGGCTGCATTTGAGGAGGAGGTGCTGCAGAACCCAGTGCCTCTCGTTCAAGATCAAATCCTGCCGTGCCTGGACAGGACCCTGGTTTTGTGTCAGGGGATGGAAAGGTGATTAAGATATCTGTGACCAACTCGGTTGCATAATTCTGGCATGTATGAGCACGCATGGCAAGCTCCAAAAAAACCTACTGCCAGCATTTTTCCTCTGCAGTTTTAATAAAACACTTCCTAACCATTTTTCCTAGTTCATGACTTCCCCTCTTGCTATGAGTTAGTTCTGATTTCTCATTGCAGACTGTTAAAATGTGCAGGGAAAACACTGAGCCTTACTACTGCTTGAAGTCTGAGACTGCTGATGGTGGAGTTGGGCCACCCTGGCTGGTTTTGGAGTTGTGGTTCAGGGCACACTGTGGCACCCGAGTGGACATACTCTCATTTGGCCTGATATGCCAAAGAATAAAGTAACTCACAGCTTGTTGTAACGTTAAAATCGGAATAAATAAATAAGCAGCTAAAGGAAGATAAACTAGAGATTTCATTGAAGTCAGCAGTAGGCATTTTTAGTTGTATCTTGAGTAAGTGCAGTCAAAAGTAATTACACTCCCTGCTACTCTCGGAGGGCTATGGACTTTACAAAATGCAATTCTTATAATGTTTCATATAGTATTATAGTAGAGTTTGTATATTTTTGAGGTATACTATGCTGTGCTTCTGGGATTTCAGCAACCTGCTTCTTCTTGCTTGTTTTTTTCCTCCTTATTGAGCAGCTTATGCAAGCAGTCTTTATTTCAGTTGCAAAATGTCCATAAAAGAGGCCACTCATTTTAATGAAATAAGCAATATGAGATACGAAGATTTGCTGAATCTACATTTCTGAGTTGGAGTGTTAAAGTGTGATTTGAGGAGCTACAGGATGATCGACATTGGAAGGGACCTTTGGAGATCAAGCAGGGTCAAAGATGAGAAGGAGCTGAAGGTGTGCTAGGGCTGTTTCCCAAATAGGGTAGGAAAACACCACTGTTCTAGTTCTTATTGCTTCTCTCAGGGTTTCCCAGATGTGTCTTCCGTTGGCCACAGAGCGCTGCAGTGGGTGCTCTGGTAACTGTTGTGCCACATGTACGATAGATAATAAAACCTTATGGTGCTGCAAACTGTTCTCAGAAAATAGCAAGACAAACTCCAGGATGAGTTTATAGGTTTGGATGGTCAGGGAAAAGATGAGAACTATGGAGTTTGTTTGAAGGATATTTCTGACCAAGGTAACCCCCTACCCATTCCGTTCATTTTATCTGAAACCAAGTGGGTTCCGGTAAGCGCCGTGTTGCAGGACCTGGAGCTCCCTGCTGCAGCAAGCAGGGGAACAAGATCCCTCTCCCAGGACCTGCTAGTGGAGCCTCACTCCGATACTGAGGGCACTGTACAAGCACGAGGCAAAACCAGAGCCCTGGGGACAGCCCAGGACAATAGCCAGACACGGGGATGTGTAGGGGAAGCAATATGGTCAGGATGATTGCACTGTCAGTGTCTTTTCAGGGGCATTTTAAGAGACGAGATGGACAAGCCGTCCATGTTGGGTTTATTTTGTTTTGCACAATCTGCATTTGCTGTTTGGAGCAAGCTCAAGACCGGAATAACAGGATCATTGTGACAGGCTGAGGTGCTCTGGTAGCTGTGCGGTCTTCACAGTGTGTAGTCAGCCTCTGCTTTAACTTGAACACCCACTTCTCTTGTGTTCATGACTCTACACCTGCCTTGAATTTTGCTAGTACTTCCCCTGCCTATTGTTCTACGCATTTAGCTATCACTGGAAAAACGTTTTTTTTTTTTTTTTTAAACAGTATTAACTCAAGCCTGACATCTGAAGTCTGGACTCTCCGTGTCCTGTGAGTGCCGTGGTGGCTGGTGCTGCGGCTGTGGGGTGTGAATGCAGGATGGTCATTCTGTGTGAGGACCTGGGATTGCTGCTCCGTCCTGCGTCCGGGTGGTGGGGAGCAGGAACGTGTGCCCGTGGCTCTCGATGCCGGTCTCTGTGGCAGCTGTTTGGTTTCCTGTAGGTGGACGTGGGTTAGAGGGTTGTGCTGCGGACGAGATTTGATCGTTCGAACTCCTGAAGAATTTTCCTGTTTCCAGTTGACCTCTTGTATGGTTTGTTCTTTTTTTTTATTATTGTTAAGGACTAGAAGACTTGGGAGTCTGCCATAATACTTTGGGTCATGAGAGATAAGCCTGAGCTGTTGGCAAATGGTTATTATAATTTGGCCCAAGGTGGCCTTGAGCGTGTGTGTGTTTGCAGGGGGTGGATGTTTATGCTGCAACCCATCCTTCGGTGAGGCAACCACCACTGAGCAGGCCAACAATTTCATGAGCAAGAAGGTAACCTTGCAGTAACCTCTGATGTTGCTGCTGACTGTGCTCCTATCTCAGCCCTTCTTATATGCATGATTGTATTTTTTACATGCAAATTCATTTGCATTGGGGGTAATTTTCTTAAGCCTGCAGTAAGCAGTTTTAACTGCTGTACAGATTTGACTATCTAAATCTTTCTGTTTGTTTGTTTTTCTCTCATTCCTCGAGTAAGATGCAAAAACAGCTAAACAGCTCTACCAAATTCCAGTAGTCCAAGGGAGCATCTGCAATGATGTGGCCCACCACAAACTTGTAGATGAGAGAGAAAAACGGGAACACTTGTAGGTGGCCGTTACTCTTCCAGTAGCTGCTGGTGGCTTTGGGAGGCGCGTGGAGGTCGAGGCCTGGTTGTGTTTGCCTTAGGCGTGTGCCAGCTGGCAGGAGCTACCTGGCCACGTCCCTTGGTGTGGACTGCTTGGCAGCTCTGCGCAGAGGGATCTCTGGAGAAGGTAGTTGGGGCTTTCCAGCCTTCCTCCCATCCCTTCCAACGTGACTCATAAGAGGAACAAAATCTGCGAAGAAGCAGTCGGAGAGGTGGTGCATAGCATGAGAGAGCCCATGGCGAGCACGGTTGGTTTCCGCTGCCATGATGTTTGCCCAGGAAAGCAACCTGAGCACAAGAGGTCACATCTTGCTCTTTGAGCATGGGGTCTTCCTCATGAGGTAATCCTAACGTACAGCAAAAGGGATGGAGATAGCGAAATATACTCCCTGACAGAGGCTAAGGCAGGAAGGACTATTGTGCCCAGCAGTGTGACGTTTGCAGAGAAGGGCCTCAGCGAGGGATTTTGAAGACCCGGGAACCGTGTCACGTCGGCTGAGGGAGGCGGGCAGCATAGCTCACTGGGATGTGCTTGCAGCCCCTCTGTTTTAAATCTAATAGCTTGTGAGGGCTGCGCATGAGAAGCTTCCGTTCCCTGTCGTTAATTCACTTACTGAGGGTGTCTGGTAGGGGTTTCAACAAGCAGTGCAGGAGGCGGCGCTTGGAGAGCAGCCAGTCTGCACTGAAGGGTCTCGTTTTCCTACGGCAGAGCCGAGTGCGCTCGCTCAAGAGCAAGCCCTTCAGCAAGGCTTGGCCAAAACCCAGGATCATCTCCCGGCCTTGCGTGCGGGAGAAGAGCTCAGTAGTCTCTGCCAAATGTCATCTGTGAGCAAGCAGAAATTCAGTTTGGGCGGAAAGAAGGGGGCAAAGTCTGTGTGCTTCGTTTTCGCATCCTTTCGCATCCTTTTACTTTTCTTCCCCCAACCTTGGGCCAGCCAAGACACAAACCGGTGACTTGGTTGGTGTGTTCTGCAGACCAGGTCTCTTAACTCTGATGTCTGGAGGCAAGCAAGGCAGAGGGCTCACTCTGCCTGTTTGCTTGTTTAAAAATATTTGTAATTATTAAAGATACTGTAAACCTGTGAATTTTTTAATAGGGCAAATGTTACTGTTTTTTCATGATTTTACCTTAAAAGGTTGATCGACAGAGTCAAGTTTTGCACAGAAGTCCTTGCAAAACCTATGAGGTGTATAAATGGAGAGGATCTGAAAATGCTGTTAATGCAGCAAAATTCTGCTGCCTTGTTGTACTGCCTCTTTCAAAATAGTAGATCTGCTGTTTGGCTGAACAGCAGAGACTTAGGCTTCTGCTTTCATTGCTTCTGGGATCGGTCCACAGGGATGTATTCCCAAGGGCAAGGGAATAGTGACTCTGTTGAACTCCTTTCCATATGCGTGTGTAAACTGTAGTGGGTGGTTTTCTCTTTTTTGGCCTCTCACAGCTGTTACTGTAAGGGTGATTTATGATTTCCTTTGCTGAATGCTTAGAAAATACCAAAACATGAAAATAACTGAAAATAACTAAGTACAACATTTGTCATCTTTAAGATGTTTTATATGTTTTTCTTTTGCTTTTCTGTTTAGGTTTGGAAGACGATTTGAATCCCCTCTTCTGTGGCAAAGCATTATCATGATCATTACGATGTTGCTGATGCTGAAACTGTGCACTGAAGTCCGTGTGTCCAATGAGCTAAACATAAAGCGCCGCTCGTTCTCAGGTTAGTGACGGGAGCTGGCAGTTGCAGAATGAATCATTTTAAGAGCATATTGAGGTATGGTTTGAACAGAAGTTCTGCCTGGATTGCAACCCAGGCTCCTTTCTTGCTGATCCAGTGTCGCGCTCTCTGAAACCTTCTTTGAAACCACTTTCATTCAGATGAATATTTAAAGCTGTAATTTTATTTTAAATGGATCTTGGTTCAGGACGGAAATCAGATTTCTTCTTAATATTTCACATCAAGTTCTAAGTTATAGAACAAGCTGTTATGTCATTGTGCTAACCTGCATTTTTTTTAAGATGGTGCCTTAAATAAGAAGTTGTGCTTTCTACCAAGTTCTCAGTTGGGAGATGGATCCTGGTCATATGCTATTATCCAAATCTTGTTTCGCAGTTGCCAGCAAAGTATCTTTGATATGCACAGAATGTCTTTCCTGCTCACTAAAATATTTGCACTAAGATAGAAACTATCGTACCATACAAAGTCATATCTGTTTGTGTACAGTTTATTTCGATTTTTTTTCCACTTTTTTGTTTATCTTATTTTTAGACATTAATGATTTCAGATGGGGACAGAGTGTTATTCTTTATTTAATAAAATGCTCTTGCTTCATGTAAACTCTTCGGTTTTTATTTTCTCAGCAGGGAAATGTGAGAGGGGTAGGTTTTGTGTTTCTCTATATTGACTTTGACTTGCATCATTTTATTTTGCAGCTTATTACCAACAAGAGCAGAAGCAATACTGTCAGCTTTTTGTCAGTTGTTGTGCAAATATGGATGTATAATTTATTCTCCCCATCTGTTCTCTTCCCTCATTCCCTAATAAGTGATGGTCTGATGCAGCTCCAGATATCTGCAGCCACCATTAGAAGGCAGCAGATATTGACTGTGCACTAGAGTGGTTTATGTGGTAGCTGAGGAGTCTCCTCTCCTTCATGCTCGCTGTGCAGCGTGCTGCAAGGCTGCTCAAGTGAGTGGCTTTGTGTGCAAGAGGAGGTGCCCTGCAGCTCCCCGTGCTGCACCCAGGTGCCCTTTCCTCTCTCCTGCGATCACAAACTGCTCTGTCCACAAGGGTTGTTAGCCTGGCAGGGTGAATGCGTGACTTAAAAACTCCCTTCTGCTGTGTTTTGGCAGAGCTTAAAAAGCAGGAAGCGCTCAGGAGGGGCCATGGAAGCATTGTGCCTCCCTCGCCCTCCTTGCTGCTGCTCGGTGAAACTGGGGGCCACGTTTCCCTGTTTGCCTTTGCTGAAGGGAAGCTGCCCTGCACGGTGCCCTAGGCTCCCTCGGTAACCTTTGGACAAAAGGGGAGGCTGCTCAGTTTAGTGTGTGTTCCTCTTCAAACAACTCTCTTGACAGATGTGCAGCCTCCTAAAAGGTGATCTGTCCAGATATGAGAAACTTCTTAAGGCTGTCTTGTGTCTTTTTATCCTTTTTTCTTTTTCCTTGAAAATCAACTTGTCATGTGTTTAATTATCTAGAGAGATTAGTTTTACCTCTTTGTGGACCATAATTACTTGTTTTCAGCTGAAGGTTTGCCTCCTTCCACCCATCTGGAGAACCGCACAGCGCAGCTTAAAAGTCTCTTATTTGTGATTTTTTTTTTTTTTTTTTTTTTTTTTAATGAGTGATGAAGTGTTATTTCAAGTATCTTCAGGCTGGAGGAAACATGAACACTGAAAATATTGATCCCCTGCCAGCTATAATGTGCTGGCTCAGAATAAACCTTTCAATGCATATAGCAATCCTTTCCAGTGAGGTGGAAAGATGGGTTTGTATTTAAAGCACAAAATCAGTAGGAGTGAAGAGATATGGGTTTCTAAACCTACTCCTAATCTTATCTCTTAAATTTTATGGTCTCCTAGGAAAGCTGATAGATCTCTCTGTACTTTCTTTCCTTATAGCTTGCCTGGGCAATGAGAAGCTAGGCTTGAAGTCCGTGTTTTTGAGGAGACTGCAGGATCCTGGGCACACAATTTCTCTATTATGTAATATATAACTCCTCAGATGTCAGATTTTTCAATTTAAATCTTTTTATTCTGTCATTTCCATCCTCCCTCTTAATGTTCCTGCAAAATAATTCAAAATATTCAGAAAGTGAAGCTAATTTTGGTCTGTCCATTACTAGTTCATTGCCTTATTTTCTTCCCTGGTGATATTAGTATATGCTTACTAGTATATTCCGAGTTCTGTGTGAGGTGCCTGATTTTTTTCCTCTTTTTTTTCCTCTTTTTTTTTCCTCTCACATATTGTCTCTCTTAAGTAATAGTTCAGAAGGAATCTACCTAACATTTGTGAAATATTAAGGAGCAGTCTCTCCTAATCCTGACAAGGCTGTTCTCTACTCTGTTTTGTGGGTCACTGAGTTAAAATACATACTAGTTGCAGTTTAGAATATGGATGAAAAGCCATTTAAGTGCATTTTCATTTATAGAGCTGCTGTCATTGCCTGAAAAAAATAGTCTCCATGAAGTGTTTGATTATTTGTTGTAGCTTATTTATGGAGAACTTATTAGGAAGACTCCTTCTGTTGTTTTTTTTTTTTTTTTTTGAGTTTGTCATAGGAACTCTCTTTTTTTTTTTCTTTCTTCTTCTTTTCTCCCTTAGTCTTGTAAAGTACAAGTAAGCTAAACGTAGCAGAGTACCTCTTGTGCTGCTGCTGTCTTTTCTCTCTGTTCTGGATGCATGAGCTTATCCTTCAATTATATGTACTGCTTAAAGTGAGAGTTAAGTCCCTTGAAATTCCCAATATCCAACTGTGTTACTTAAAAACACCTTTGACTGTATACCCTCTTTTTAGCTCTTCTGCATCAAAAAACCCCCCTGCAAACCAAAAAACTTTTCCTCTGAATTCTTCAATGATCGGATAGTTTCTCTCCTGCACAGGAATATTATGAAAGTGAGTGGCGGTGTGAAGGTGTCCTCAGATAAAGTCACCAGGCATGAAGAATGTCTTGCTTAGTTTTATCTTTTACTGTTTTTGTTTTATCTCGAGTGTTTCACTAGTGCGTTTCCTGGCACCATTGTTGCGGTAACAATAGCTCTCCTCATTCATTGCCAGTTTTTAATCAGGTGTCTGTGCAGCAACCGTGTGCTTGTTGTTGGCTCAGGACAGCAAAGTGCAAAGTTCAGCGGGGTTTTCTTTTGTTGTCCTAGTTCAAAGCAGTGTATTATTTCTGAGGCAGGGTGCTGCTACTGTGCTGGAGTGCCAAATCTTGAAAAACAATCTCAATTTCTGCCTGCCTCACATCTTGACTGCAGATTAGGTGCATTTGCAGGAGGCCGTGAAGTGCTCACCCAATGTACAGCTGGTCACAACTGGGAACAAGAGTCATCCTTGCAAGAGTTGGCAGGCTGGGACAGTCTCATGTACTTGGGGAGACACTCTGTGAAGGGACTTCCTACTGCTCAGCCCTTTCTGAATGTCTTGAGGTGGGAGTGTTATAGAAAGCATGGAAACTAAAATTTCTGGCATGTTTTGTCTTATACTTTTTTATTAGCAAAATACACTAACTGACTAAACTTGTACTAAAAGACCTACTATTGCATTAAATGGTGCAAGTCTATTTTGTTCTCCCTTCCTTTTTATTCTCAACTTCTTTTTTTTTGTGTGGCTGCAGATAGTAAGGATGAAGAAATCAAAGCACCTCCAAAGAGATCTTATCTGGGTACGTACCATACCAACCCACTATGCATGAAGTTGTCGTTTCAACTATATGTTTCATGCTTTTCTACTTTTTGTAACCATTGTCAGAAATGATTGCATGATCATTTCTACAGCAAATGTTTGCACTACATTTTTTCACATACTAAAACCTAGTGCATGGTTTTAATTTTCCCCTCCTCATTTTTATTTCTCAGAGAGGAAAAGATGCTTTTAGCATTATTTCAGAAACCTTTTTTTTTTTTTTCCCCCCAAAAAAATAGTTGAATTCACTTTATTGTTTCTCAGTGACATCTTTCTTATTTTATTCCCCAAGGTAGAGAAGTTAAATCATCTATTACTGGGATCTATCTCCTCTGATATGTTTCTTCTCCTCTTCCAGCTCTGACTATAGAGGAAACTGAAAAAAATCTATTTTTCAGAATGCTAAATAAGAATTTTCCCACACTCCTTGATGTTCATCAGAAGACTATTTTTTTCTGTCTTATTCCTCTCTTCCATTAGGGCAGCCTCAATTATTATTTGGATTGGAGGTTAGTAACACTTTACAATAAGAGCCTCCAATCATCTTTAAGTCTCAGAGCTGGAATCTGTGTTAATTTGCCAAAAAGGAGGAGGAGGAAGTATTAAATACAATCTAATTTTGCATTATTTTTAATTCTCAATATCTGGGAAAGACAGCTTCTGTCAGGTGATAGGCTTTTGGGGAAACAATTTATGGTATCATGTTAAGGAAGTAGTACCAACTACAGACACACAGAGGTTGTTTTGGTTTGACTCAAATCATTTTTTTAGACTGAATTGAAATGATGCACATATCTTTCATTGTTACTGGTTATTTTGGTTTGAAAAGCTCTGCTGAAATTCCTAAATTAGTAAGGGGTCAGTTGAAGATGTACAAGGTAAACTACCCTATCCCTAGTTCAAAAGGAGAATGTCTACTTTTATATCTGTTCACAAATGCTATCAAATAAAATGGTGCCAACTCTGAGAAAACACAGAGTCATCTTAACCTCAGTGCTTTCTTGATGCCATCAGACCGGTCCTGTTAAGGTTATCCGGGCTGTCTTCTAATGATTCATTTTCTGGATCTTTCTGAATTAGGGGCAAAATACACACTTTGGAGTATTCACTGTGTGCTGGTCTAATACCAGTATTTTGCAAAGCACCTTTTCCTTTTATTTTCAAAACATTTTTAATGGACTTGACATCAAACTTTTATTTTGCTGTTTGTCTTCTAGTTTGTAGTCATTCTCACTGGCTTGCCACACTAACCAACAAAGTGTAAACTTTAAAGGATCCTGCCTTTGATGTGTCTACATTCCTGCTGCCTTCGGTTATGTTCAGCAATGCTTTTATTTATGGTGTCAGAGCTAAAAGTGGCTGTCTGTGCTCTTGGTTGTGGGGGAGAGGGTTATTTCAAAGTGTTTCAAGTCATTAAAACTAAACAGAAATGAATATTTTTGTGACTTTTTATGCAGTTTTGAATTTTCAATAGTGTTTTTTCATTTAAAATCTTTTTTTTTCTAGTTTGAGTGCTTGAAAAGCTGAAGTGATTGGTGATAAAAAGTCATACATCTTAGTATAAATGAAGCAAGTCTGAAACATTTGGTTAATAAATGGTGCTTGAAGTTCATTTTGGACTTGCTTGGCAAAATGGGATGAATCAAATCAGTGTCCCAAAGGAAAAGGCCTATCTTGGGCTAGTGCTCAGAGGTTTAATGATTGGAGTTGTCAAGCCTGTTTTCTCTTGAAGGGGTATAATTTTTGCTGGTGTGAATACAGAAGAAATGTTTTGAATTGTTTATGTATACTGTGTGTTAACACTTATTTTCTGGTGACTAAAAGAGTGACAAAAACAGTGCTTATGGCACAGCGTCATGCTTCGATTTACAGAGGGTTTGACTCAGTTTGACTCGGGCAGTTTGACTCAGCCCCTTAGTGCTGTGTTTTCCTACACAGGAGCTGGGAAGCTCCCTCAGAGTTTAGATTAGGGAAGGATCTGCCATCTTCCATGTGGGGACAGTGTGGTTTCACATCTTATTGAGGAGGCTAAGGCCTATTTGGAATTAAATCTGGTAAGGGGTGTCAAGGACAACTGGAAAAATGTGTGGATCTGCTGCTACATGGGGTGGATGACAAAGTATACAGAAAAGGCAGAGTCACTGAATGCTGCCTTTGCTTCAATCTTTGCTGCTAAGGCCAGCACTCAGAAATCCCAGACATTGGAAAGTCTGGAGAAAGATGGACTTTCCCTTGGTTGAAGAGAAATGAGTTAAAGATCATTTAGGCAATCCCAACACCCACAGATCTATGGCCCCTGATGAGATGCACCCACAAGTGCTGTGGGAGTTGGCAGATGTTATTGCTGGGCCACTCTCCATCATCACTGAAAGGTCATGGGCAACAGGTAAAGACTGGAAGGAAGTCATTGTCACTCTGATCCTCAAAAGGACAAGAAGTTGGACCCAGACCAGTCATCCCTGCCTCCCGCTCTGGAAAGGTGATGGAGCAGCTCATCCTGGATGCCATCTCTAAGCATGTAGAGGGCAAGAAGGGAGTTAGGAGCAGTCAGCGTAGCTTCACCAAGGGGAAGTCATGCTTAACCAACCTGATAGTCATCTATGATGGGGTAACTGGCGGGGTTGATGAGGGGAGAGCAGTGCATGTTGTCTACTTTGACTTCAGGAAGGCTTTAGACACTCTCTCCCATAACACCCTCATAGACAAGCTCAGAAAGGGTGGGTAGATGAGCAGGCAGTGAGGTGGATTGAGAGGGGGGCTGGATGGCAGGGCCCGGAGGGTGGTGATCAGTGGTGCTAGCTTGTAGCTAGCGGTGTCTCAGGGGTCACTACTGGGGACAGTGTTGTTCAGTTGAGTGATCAGTGACCTGGATGAGGGAACAGAGGACACGCTCGACACGTAGCTGGTGATAGAAACGGGGAGGAGCGGCTGTCCAGAGGGACCTCAACAGGCTGCAGAGGTGAGCGGACATGAACTGCAGGAAGTCCAGCATAGGCAAGTGCAGGGAGAGAGGCCACCAAAGGGCTGCTAAGAGGATTAGGGAACTGGAGCATCTCTCTTAAGAGGGAAAGGTTGGGAGAGCTGGATCTGTTTAGCCTGGAGGAGACTGAGAAGGGATCTCATTAATGTGTACAAATAGCCTAAGGGCGGGTGGCAAGAGGATGGGGCCAGGCACTTTTCAGTGGTGCTCAGTGATGGGACAAGAAGCAACGGGCAATAACCGAGACACAGGCAGTTCTGCCTTAACATGAGGAAAACTTCTGTGCTGTGACGGTGACTGAGCACGTGAACAGGCTGCCTGGAGAGGCTATGGAGGCTCCATCCCTTGGAGAGATTCAAAGGCCATCTGGATGAGGTCCTGGGCAATGTGTCAAAGGTGACCCTGCTTGAGCAGCAGGGTTCGGAGTAGCCAACCTCCAGAAGTCTCTTCTAACCGCAACCATTCTGTGAGTTTTGATGGAACATCCCTCCCGGGAGTTATAAATTGGCTTCTTCCTTTACATTTTGAGGCTGTGAGGGTCAGTATATTGCTTTGGTTTTCCGTCCAGTTACATAGTAAATGTGCTGTATATTGTGTTTGTAACTGAAGCTTGGCTGCCCATGGAAATTTGTTTGTAGATCAGTTAAACCATTAATCAGAAAACATAGTGCTTTGCCAGTAAATTTCTGGTGAACTTGATAGATAAATGCTGAGGCACTTGTTTCATGCCTCATGTTTGAATAGGAACTGAGCTCTTGCTTAGGTCCTTCATACTGCTTTTAAGCACTTTTTTGTCAGTAATCCAGCAAACCACTTAATGCCACTGTCGTTCCATGTGTTATCTGAGAAAGCTTTTAGTTGGCATGTGACTCTAAAAACTATCCGTCTAGCAGTCAGTGCTGAGGTAGTGAGGATGGGAGAGAAGAGCACTGTGTGCTTCCACTGACCCAAATAAAATAAGGATAATTTACTGCATGGTGGGCCCAAGAGTGCCAGACTTTCTGTGCCCATGCAGAAATAAAATGATTTGTTTCTTTTTCTAGGCAAAGGAAGAACTAAGAAGGATTAAATAGCACCAGATGTGGAGGAATGTTGCTTTATTCTCTTTATTCTTTTAAAAAAAGTATTTGGTTTTACCTAATGCATTTTAGCATTTGACAGCTGCCACTGAGGATGAGTGGTGGTTTTTCTCTTTTTCTAGCTGAAATACTTTGGAATAAGTTTGAGCAGTTGTCTTAATCTCTTACACTGAGATGCAAGTTCCTGCATATATTTTGAGTCCTGTGAGAGCTGGAGATTGCTGGGGCAGAAGCAGCAAAACTCAAGGCATCAGTTCAAAGATACTGCGTCTTTGAAGCTGTTTTGAATGGTCTCATTTGCCTGGCAGCTGTGTCCCAAAGTGAATGCTGTTCGTTCCATTTTCCAACTAAATATTTAAACACATTGAAGGACACTTCTCACCACAAGGGTTTTCTTGTTTGCCTCTGAAGTTGTTTTAAAACTTGCTGTGCTATTGAACCCTGAACTCTTTCTCTTGACCCAGACAAAAAATTGTTCAAGTAGTAGCATATTTTGAAACAGCGATAATAAAATATTTCAACAACAAAAAAAGGCAGGTTCACCATCTACCTGTTAACAATAGCATTTAAAACTTTTTGGCTTAGTTTGTTGAGGTGGCAATACAAGAATAGTCTATGTAGGAAACTTCACCGAGGTAATACCTGCATAATAATGAGAACAGTAATGGGAATTAAGCAGGCACAGTAATCTGCTACATAATTCCAATGACAACTGAATAAATAAATTACTTTTTCAGCTCCTCATTTGTCCCATGTCATTCATGGGGTCCTGTGGGCTGGTGGTAGAATAAAGGTTGACCTACTCAACAACAGCACCAATTCACTGTACGTGCCATGAGCGAAATAAAGTGCAATGTTCAGTGCTTGGCTCGAGTGCAGCACTGCGTTGTGTTCATCTGGGGGTGCTCTGTGAACAGCATGGGCACAAAGTACCTCCCGGCTGGGCAGGGGCCAGAGCAGAGTCCCGATCCCTACCGTGTGGGTGCTGCTTTGCTTTCACTGAAAGCATCTTCTGTAGCGGGATTCCTACTGACTCCCGTGTACAACTGTTGCAGCTCTTCCCGCCTCTGTCCGTGCGTATGTGCGTGTGACAGGAGGGGATTTAAAAACTCTTCTCCCAAGCATTATGTTTTGACAGCTTCATAGAGAGGAGAAAAAAAAAGGAAGAAGTCTTCCTTGAGGCTCCGAGTGAGAGATGGAGTTTGTCAATGAAAAATGGTCTCTTGAGGGTAACTTTTCTTCCCTATATTGATTTTTGTGGGGTGGAATTGCTGTATTGTGGTTCTTTGGTTTTGCTCGTGCAGGTTCCATCATGCCAGTTGATACATCAAGTGAATATCGTACACTGAGTGATGAGTGTGTGTAGTGTCCCTGCATTTTCATAATGCCATCAAAAGCTTTTCAAAGGGCTTGAAAAACTGGATTTGTCCACCTACACTGTGTCTTTTGGTTCTGAAACTTAAACCTCCAAAGCCTGAAGGACTGAAGCGGGGGGGTCGTTCTTATTTCATGCATCATGTGGGCAATAACATTTTTCTTACTTGTTATTGTAACACAGTAACTTGTAGTCAAATTGATTCATCATCGAAGTTTAAAAATCTACCCGTTCTTGATCCGAAAAGTCCAAAGTACCACTTCTTTGGTAAAGGGAAATGTTCTTGGCATTTAAATTTTAACTGAGGTTAGCTTTGAGAAGGAATATTGGACTAGATATGCCCCAGAGATCTCTTCCCATCCAAGTTATTGTGTGATTGTAAATGCAGTTCTGCATATATTTTGTTACATAACCAACACATGCAATTTGTTAATGCAGTTGGTATCTTTTTCCGCCTTTATTTCAAAATGGGGTCTATATACATACACACACATATATTTGTTATGTTAGCCAATGAAGAATACCACTGCAGAAACCAGGGGCTGACCACCTTGTCTTTGCAGTGTTTTACATCTTGCATGTTCATTCCTCTGGCTTCTGCCGCTGGTGGCAATCAAACCACAAACATCCTTCCCATCCCTTAATCAGGGGTTGAGAGGGGTATTATGTGTGCTAACCAAGGCAGGGAGCGCTGAGGACGGAGCTGTATTTTTGGCTTGCACATGGTAAAGGCGGATCTCCTGCTTGGAATGCAGCATCGTAGGAGATGCGGTCGTTGTCCTGCGCCGTGTTTTTGGTCTGTGCTGCACGGGGATCTTCTCTGCTCTGGCTCCCTGTGCCTCTTCCTAGCTCTTTGGCAATACTTGTGGAGTTTGACAAGCAGGTGTAGCCGTGTGGGAAGGAAGATGACTTAAACAGGCTCTATCAAAAGAGCTGTGTTGTGGCAGAAATAATTCTTCCGACACAAGTACCGCTTCTAATGGGTGGTTTGGCACCGGGTTAGTACGTGAGTGAGGAGCCTGTTTAGAGCAGGAGGAGCTGCGCCCGTGGCGGCCTGCAGCCACAGGAGGGCGCTCGTGGGTTTCGAAACCTGCCCGCGGAGCGGCTGAGCGGAGCCGGCGGGTGCCCGCGGAGCGGCTGAGCGGAGCCCACGAGAAGCTGCTCCCGCTTTGAGGGCTGCCGCTGACAGCCGCGGAGCTGGCGGGTCAGCAGAGGTCTGGGGAACCCTCTTCCTCTGCGATGGGAACCGGGATAATTAGTCACACGAATAACCTCAGAGAGGGAACGTCTGGATGTTCAAATTCGCTCTAGTTGAGCATCCACCCGGGGCTAGGGCACGTGCGGGGCTAAAGTGGCGGCGCCTCGTTTGTACAGCGAGGCGAGCAGCTTTTCCCTGCCCGCCTCCCGAAGGTCCCGCATGCCTCTGCATGTTCGGTCGTGTCTAGATCATAATGTTCAGGCTTGTCCTTTGAGCAGGATCGCAGAACCAGGTTGGAAGGGCTCCCTGGGCTTCTCCAGCTCCCTGCTGGAAGCAGGTCCAGTTTGATGAGGTGGTTCAGGGCAAGTCTCCAAAGATGGAGACTCCACAGCTCTCTGGGCGCCTGTGCCCAGGGTCCAGCCGTCCTCATAGTTATAAAGTTTCCATCTGTCTGACTGAAATTTCACTTGTTTCACCTCATATCCATTGCTTCCTGCCCTGTCACCATGCACCCTCCAGAAGAGCCTGGCCCCGTTGCCTCTGCGCCCCGCTGGTAGATATGTGTGGTCAGCAGGAGGTCTCGGGCTCTGCTAAAGCAAGCGTGGCTCTCAGCCCTTGCATGCATGCCCTATGCTCCAGCCTCTGAGCCTCCTGGTGTCCCTCTGCCAGCCTCTGGTATCGGGAAGCCTCAAGCTGGACGCAGCACTCCAGATACTGGGGTACTCCACGTGCTGGACACAGTACTGCAGGTCTCACAGGTGCTGAGGAAAGAGAACTAACTGCTTCCCTCCGCCTGCTGACTGCCCTCCTCTTGCTGCATCCGCAGCCGGGCGTGCAGTTGGGGGCCTTTGCCACAAGGGCACACTGCTCCCAAACGCTCTGCTTCCCCGCACGCTCCCAGCGCCCCTTCCCGCAGAGCTGCTCTTTGGCCACCCCACACTGTGGCGGCAGGACTTCATCCCAGGTGTGGGGGCAACCTGTGCCTTGTTTGCACTGCGTATAATACTGCTCTCTGCCCACTTCTCCACCATGAGGTCCCTCCGAACAGCAGTGCTGTGACTGCGCACGCTGTGACTGCACACAGGTTGCTCGTAACGAAGGGCGAGTATCGATCCCTGTGGGCTGCCACTAGTTTCTGGCCATCTGCTGGTTGTAGTTCTTTGAGCCTAATGATCCAGCCAGTTTTCCACCCTCCCTTGTTGTCTGTGTCTAACTAATCCAGCGATCTCTTATCCAGTCAATGCCTCGCTATTACGGATATTACAGAAAACCATGTCAACAGCAATGGCAAGGTCGAGATAAATAACCTCCCCTAGTCCTCAACGCCAGGCACCCCGTAGCAGAAGGAATCAGAGCTTCCCCTTATCACTGTGACCTTGCACAGATGATGGAAGCAGCTTTGCAAAGTTCAGCTCCATCAGCACCCTGAGATGCTTCCCATCTGGCTCCGGTGACTCGTGTAGGTCTGCTGCCGTAGGCGCTCCGTGACTCTCTGTGTTGCTCTTCTGTGGGTAATGCTGCAGCCCCACCACCCTGCCAGTGGCTTCAGCAACCTGAGGAGAGAGAGGCCTTAGCCCAGGACAAGTGCATTAGTGCTGATGCCATGTTAAGGTATTAGTAATACAAGAAGACAATATACAATGTAAAGGAATGGAAAGAGTCTAGCCTTTATTATACAGTGCTGTTTTGTTGCCTCTCTTATGCAAAACAGGTGAAAATGGAAACTGATTTTATAGGTGACCAAGATGCCCATTAAGTGAAATAAAGGTATTGGTAATGAAATATTTAAGGGGTAACTCGGTCTCTCACAAACTTCAGAAAAAGATCTTTTGAGCAGACATAATTTTGGTTCTTAGTACGGGTGCCTTGTGGTAGCACTCTCTGACCTGTGGTTTGTACTCTGGACCCTTGTTGCTGTGCTTAAAGAAGTGTTTTTGTCCAGCATTGTCTGTTCGGACCTAATGCATTGTCTAGACAGTTTGCTAGGGAAAGAAATAATGGTTGCAGCAAATCTTTAGGATCCCATTGTAAATCTTGGCATATTCATATTTAAAAATACTTGAAATCAAAATAAATGCAAAAATAACATTATTTAAGTCATTTAGATTCAGTGACATGTGATTACTGACATATCCTGCATAAGAGATGAGAACATGAACTGCACTTCGTTTCTGTTGCGGACTGTGATACATGGACTCTCTATGAGAAAAGGACGTGTTCTTACTCTGGAAGGCTGCTCTGGTTTCATGTGTTGAGTAAATCTCTCTTGTTCATAGCTTCCACCTCTACTTACAGTTTGTCTTAATTTTTTGAAAATTACCCCACTGATATAACCGTGCCCGCTGAGGGGTATGGGATGGGAATAAGGGGCAGTGGAGGGAGCCCAAGGTTGCTTCCTGGGGTGCGGAGTTAGTTGGCAGCTCTCCTTTGCTCTCAGTTAAAGCAATATATGGGGGTCTGTGCTAGCTTGGGGGTCTGAGCTAGGGCAAAATGCCAAAACCAGTGTGAGCAGGTGATGCTGAAGGTACCCTTGACTAAGCTAGAAGTAGGAAATGCATTAGGTAGGCTATCTTTCAGAAGCTCTTTATAAATAATGACATGTTAACAAGATGATTTCTTACACAGGGTGTCAAAAGGCACCTTTCACTGAAATATCAGTGCCTTGCTATTATCACTGCTCAGCATGGGAAATAAAACAACTCTTTTTCTACTTAGACCCAGATGTCATGCTTTTAACTTGTCGTGCAATACACGGAGCATCCTTGTGCTGGAAACAACCGGGGATAGCTTTATTTTACCAGAAGGTGCCCACTGCCACTGCGCCAGCACTGATTAACCAGGGATGTGTTTACTAAAAACCTCCAAGTGCAGCAGTCCGAGCTGTCTCCGAGGGAAACCTTGCGAGCTGGAGCCCTCTCGTTCAAAAGGAGAAAGACAGGGAATGTGGATCTGAAGCAAGTGCAGTAGCCTCAAGGCTGTTTGTTACTCTGCTAGTCTGTCTTTGAATGTATATAAAATCTGTGAAAGAGCATGGTTTCCTCCTGGCTTGAAAGGGGGAAACATCTAAAATGTGTTTCACATGACAGAAAAAGACCTCCTGCCCTCCTTTGGCTTCCAGTGCCATTTGCAGAAGCTGGAGATGAACCTGTTTCTCTCCTGTAATTGCAAAGGGCCTAAACCACTAGTTCAGACTAGGGAATTAAATGTCAGGTCTTGTAAGTTGGAGGAGATGAATACTGTGTTCCTGCTGTTGAGCATCATCATTGCATCTCGCAAAACTTTTCACTGTCCATCTCTAATTTTGCTTACTGCTTATGCATTTGAGACAGCAAATTCAAAGTGGCGTTTGTTTGTGTTCCTTATAAAATTGCAGGCCAAGTACTTCTGAAGAACAAAGCCAAACCAAACACCCCTATTGTGCGTATGCCAAATATTCACTTCTGATGCTCAGCCATTAATAAGCGCCCAAAGAACACTCACAAATGTGAAGAGAAATTTCTGGAGAGAAGAATTTGTCATTTACAGTGTAAAATAACAGCATTTATCAATGACTATTTTTTTTGTCCTTCAGAGGTGTTAAAAAATTACCTTTAAAGTTGGGAAATACAAATTAATTGCACTGTCGTGTTTGGGAAGGAGAACATGCCCTTCTCTTACATAATTAAACAGATATAAGGTGTTGAGTCCTCGGCAGTACAGACACTGAGCACTTAAAGGCACTGAGCAGCGTGGCTGCAGGCCACTTGCTGCAGCCCACAGCGGAGGCGCCCAGGGAGGTGCAGGACGTTGCGTCGAGGGAGAGAACGGATTGAGGTTAGAGGGTTTTCCTCAAGCCCTATTCACTTTTTGCGAGTCTGGTCCCATAGTCTTTTAAAGCTATTGTTTAGAAGTCTGCAAAGAAAAGGAAGGGCATGGATGCCTCCCCTCATTTGTGCATATGGTCACGCTCGAGAGAATTATTGTTGTGGAACTCCCCAGTTATTTCGCTGGGCAGGTATGTGTGCATATGTATTTTATAAATGGAAATGCACGCAGCGTTTCTTCTGGAACGCGGTAGCTGGCAGAGTGCTTAATGTGGGAGCAGCATTTGGGGTCCTCGTGTTTCAGTTTACCTCTTGATTTTGACGTCAGTTCTAATTCTTTATATCTACATCCATCTAATCCCTTGCTTCTAATTTCTGTAGGTGTAGTGTACCCTTGGAGGAGGGGGCCTGTTTCCCAGACTTCAGCTCTTCAGTGTCAGACCTTCCCTGTTTATTTTCCTCCAATTCCTAGATCTCCTTTTCCCTGTCTGCCTGCTGGATAAAATATGTGGCTGAGCCATCCTCTTGGGTCCCTCCTGTTGCCCTTTTCCCATGGTTAGCATAAACCTTGGAGGAAATTTTCTGAAAACTCATTCCGTACTCCGAGCAAAACCTGCAATTTTAGGACTACGCATTGAGCGCTGTGCTGAAGTGTCTAACCTTGGCTGAAGTGCAAGAGCTTAACTAAACTGTCACTGTAGCAGAGCTCATGATGTGCAAGTAGTTACGAAAGCAGGAGCTGCAATTTGCCTGTGACTGGTTCCATTTGTTCTTAGTTGCTGCATTAAGACATAGAGCCCAACTACCATTTACTTGCATCAGCTTGAGTTTGCAGAAACTGTAATGAACTGTTTTGTAGAAGACCTTCTCCTCTCTCCTTGTGAGGGTGGTTTGCTTTGAATTTGCCTTTGTGCATCATGATTTAAATTATAAATCACAAAATATATGAATAAAAATATTTTGTATTTTTTTAAATCTAATTAACTAAAGAAAGCTTAGTTCCTAGGGGATTTATGTAGCAATATGGCCATTGTGCTGAACTAGGTTTTGGTTACTCATGAAAGGAATGTAAAACCTGTATATTTTAGTAATGATATAGCATAAGTAAGTACTCCGTTCAAATTACCTTATCAGGTTAGAAATACATTAAATGGTCATGTGTTAGATTATATTTTACTTGCAATTTATGCCAAGCTGTTTTTGGTGGGATGACAATTGAATTTAAATTAGAAATATGTAATAACTTGTTTAAAAGTTATAAATTGTCAGTGTATTGAATGTAATTATATATAAAAATATGGGCTTTTTTTAACTCTTTTTTTTTTCCTGTCGTCTTATCCTTTCATGATCTTAGTGAGTGTTCAAAGACTGAGAGAGGAAAGCAGGCATTATGCAGCAACCAATCAGTTTCTCATTGTTTGAATAAATAAGATATTTTTACCAGGCTCAATTGAAAGCTAAATTGTTCTTGCTGCAGAAGCAGCCAAAACAGCCTAATCTCTGGTTCTAGTGAATCAACCAGAAGTTTTCTGGGTTTAGCACTTGACTCTTTCAAGCTATGCAGTTGTTACACAGTGATTTAAATAATGTTAAAAGGGTGGTAAACTTGGACCTTAGTAGAGATATATGTAATCACATTTGAAATTTTTAATTGTGTTTTCTTTTTATTTATTTTCCCAAAGGAAATATTTTTAACTTCAAAACTATCTTTTTACCTAAAATAATTGTATGCAGCCTGTATCTACCTAATGAGCCCATGTAATACGGAGCAAGGGGGAAGATGTGGCCTGGCTCTAGCACCCTGCCTCCTGTACCCCCTTGAACCAAGGACAGAAAAGGTGTGAAGGACAAAAATCAAGAGTTTATGGTCAGTCCCCCCGCCGGATACTTGGACCGTGTTTTGCTCTTTGTAGAGGGAATGAGGAGGATCTTTCCTGTGAGGGTGACAGAGCACTGGCACAGGCTGCCCAGAGAGATTGTGGAGTCTCCTTCTGGATGCCACCCTGTGCCACGTGCTCCGGGTGTCCCTGCTGGAGCAGGGGGTTGGACTAGATGATCTCCAGGGGTCCCTTCCAACCTCAACCATCCTGTGACTCTGACTTTACCACCAGGGCTCCGGCAGGCCCCCACATCTCCTTTCCTGCACATTTACTGCGTGCCCTACTTTCTCGTGCTCTACACTGTGCTCAGCCTGCCTCCCACCTCCTGCAGCAGGATCCTGCATCCCCTCCCGGGGCCAGGGGAACAATCCCAAACTCAGTTCTGGCAGATTTATTTTTAATTGCATTGTACGTTTAGAAAGTCAAGTCTTGTTTATCCTGGGTGATCCCACGGAGACAGAAACCAGCGGAATGAAGACAAATCCTGAGTAATTTGGGGAAATGTTTATTTTTAATAGCTGCTTAAAGCTGTCTTTTCTTGCTATTACTCATTGCAGCTCTAAAGCCTGGTAAGAACCTGGGAGAAGAGATGCCTTAAATATTCAGAACATCTCTGTTTCTTTGGTTAAGGTGTATGAGTTCTAGGATATTTTTTCTACAAAAATCAAGACTGATATTGCTGGTTTAAAAAAATGTACAGACCTTATTTTTTTAAATGCTTAGACTTTTTTTTTGTTTGTTTTTTAAATATGCTTGAGCAGCCTTTTGTAGACCGTTGACCTTTTTGTTTGTGGGAATGGACATAACTAATCTTCCAATTATATTTGTGACAATAAATGTTGTCCCGTCCCCTCCTCACTTAGAGTGATTTTTTTAGTGACTTGGTTTGTGAATGCCACATACTGCTTTTGCTTTTGTTTTTAATCTTTATTTTGTGTTGTCCTTGAAAATAAATGTTTGCTGCTCTTGAAATTCTATTTTCTACTTGCTCTCCCCAGGTTTCAGTCAATTTATACAAGCCATCATACCTGTTCCTCTCTCTAGTCTTTGCACCCCTTGGATGTAAAAATACTACAGAGTCATTTCAGAGAGCAAATTTTGCTTTAAATTCCTTACTGTGTCTTCAGTGATTTTGGTATTTACTCCCTCGTGTGTTTCCTCAAGCCCATGTGCTCGTGCTCTTCGCGAGGGACGCGTGGGGAGCACGGCGAAGGGGACGCACTTGCTGTGTCACGCAGGGGACGCAGGCAGAGCCTCCTCCCCAGTGAGCTCTGACTTCTCCTTCCCGTGGTTGGGAGGTTTTCCTTGTTGTTGTTGAAGCCAGTTATATGCATAGAGGGGCATAAAAACCTAAGCCTTCTGCATTCAGCTGCATGCCAAGTCGCACACCAAGGTAGAGATGTGCCTTAAAATGCAGATTTCTTTTTTTCCTGATGTTTTGCAAAAGCAGAAGGAAGAGTCCCGTTGTGCGGCATCAGTGCCCACAAGAGGGCTGCAGGAAGCCCAGTTCTTGCACTGCTATAACACAAGGGAGATGATGTCTGCAAACTCCTGCCTGTAAATGCGAGCAGCTCGTGAGGGCATTACCTGTATTGCTGCCAAGCTCTTCAAGATAGAGCCGATTAATAAAATCTACTGCTGATGCTTTTCTTTCAGAATATTAACGATGTTTTGGCTGATGGGGCATTAACCTGCAGGTGCGAGATGTTCAGAGGCTCGGTGGTCTTCAGCAGTGTGTCTTGCGTAACAACCAGCCCTCCTGCCAAAGCACGGATTTGTCTGTGGTCAAACCAAGCAGCTGGGAACTTGAGGAGGAAATTCTCGTTGAGGGCAGCTCTGCCTCACATGGCTCCTCCAGTTACAAGTGCTGTAATCAGTAAGGCAGTCTGCACGCGCAAGGTGAAACGCTGCCCTGCAGCTTCCAGCCCTGCAGATCCTTCCTGCTAACGCAGTGGAGTCCCTTGTGTGGAAATGCCTCCTGTTTGGTCACTGTAGGCAGTAATTTAGATCTGCAGAAATGTCGATTTCTATAAAATAATTTTGATTTAGGCATCGTAAGTGAAGATTGCAGACCTTTTTACTCTTTGTAGTTTGTTTTATTTTATTTTTACTGTTATAGCTGTTTTCCCAAACTCATGATTCTGATGTACTGCTACCTCTCCTCAACGGAATGATGGATTCAGACATCTCTCTCCATGTCCTTGCTAAAGCTGTGTAGATACTGGAAGACTTTTTGGCTAGAAAGTTCTTTTTCTAAAACTTTCCCTGCCTTAGAACTCGCTTTCCCTAAAAGGTTATAGGGAGAGCAAAGCTATTTTGAAACTATTTCCATTTTTTTTTAAATGAATAGATTTCCATAGTCGACTTTACAAAACACCTATCTGCTTATGCAATGTTAATGATAACTATTGAGAAAGTATAAGTTGATGTCTTCCAGATAGTGCTAGCTAGAAATACGCGTATGAACTGTCAGGGAAAAGGCTGTCACCGGTGAAGGCTGACACTTTCACGAGGAAAGGAAAGAAAATGGTTTCAGGTAATTTGTTTGATCAGATTTTACAGTGAGAGGAGCGTATCCCGGCTTGCCATGGTAACAGCCTAATGACTAGGTACTTGCTTTGGACTTAGGAAGATCTAGGCTGCAAGTCCTTGTCTCAGATCAGGCTGGGTAAAAATTTGAATCTGTTTCCCAAATCCCATCTGCCTGTCTGTCTCTTCCTCCTCCTCTCCACCCCTGACTGTTAACATCTTGCTTTTGTTCCAGGATAGAACAAAATCCCGAAATACCGATTTTTCAAAACAAGAGTTCTTGCTCTGCCGTGTGCCCTGCTGTTCCTCACTGCAGCCGATATTTAAAAGTAGGCTCTGTGGAATGGAGGTGCTTGTGTGGTAAGCTTGGGCTTGGAGGGAGGCAGGGCTGGGTTTTGATGCCGTATGCGGCACGAGGCAGGTTAGGAGGGCACTGCAAGCGCGGCCCTTGCGAGCACCGGCCATTTGGGGAACACCCCAAAATGAGTTTGTTTTGGAGGGGACTAGTCAACGGTATGGCTGGGTTTTGCAGGACTGGCTGGGGCACGTCTGCTCTTGGTGTACCCCGCATTGGTTGCATTTGCCCTGTGCTGATGTGCCAGGCTGGCAGGGCTGAACCCAGGCGCTCCAGCTGCGCTTCCCTGCGTGGTCTGCGCCCTCCGGCAGGCTCCGAGGCCAACAGGTAGAGCCACGTACACAAATAGAATACTAAAATACCTCTGTATTAGAACAAAAACAACAAAACCCTTTGTTTTCCTCTTGCTTGCTTTTCTATGTTTGCTTGCTTTTCAAAATTTATAACATTAGTAGTAGTGTGGCGAAGAGATAAGTGTGTTTATGCAACCATATGTTTTTGTATATATAAATACACTAAAAATTTTTGGCAGAGGCTGGTCGTTGGTAACAGTGCAGCAGAAGTGATGTAAATAATTCCTCATCCTTTTGTAAGACAATGCAGAATGTCAAAGCTAAATTAAGAGTAGTTCTAGGTATTTCTGAAATTTCTTTCAACTTAGCTCTGTGGGTTTATGTAATTGCATTTTTCTCCAAAATGACTTCTGTATTTCCTTGTACTGTGACACTCTCATAAACTTCAGCTATGTACAAAGAACATTATGCCGCTGACAGAAGCGCAGGGGCTGTCAGCTACACAGGAGGTGCCCAGGGAAAGAATATTTTGTTTTAGGTTTTCATTCTTAGTTGTCTTGTGTATTGTTAGCAGCAGGGGTAAAACTTTCAGAGCAAGTATAACTTTTTAATTGGTATTCCTTAGGGTTGACATAATGATCAATATAGTTGTTACTGTTTATTATTTTTTTTTCAAGAGCACCGTGCTAACTAGAATTCCAAAGGCTTAATCCAAAGACCTTAAAATTAGGTAGGTAATCAGTCAAGTAGCTGCCTTCAGAGTAGATGTGATGAATAAGGGAGATGGGTAATGCCAGACTGCTGCTAACGTGGTGCACAGTGTTCCTTCACCAAATACCAACAGCTGCAGAGAGCTTTTAGAAACAGGTCTTTGTGTTAGACTCTGACAGGCAGAGGCACCCAAAGTCAGGATTGTCAGGGGGATAGAAAATGTCTGAAATGGGATTTGTCACTGCTGGAGGACTGAAAGTATCCTCTGCCTGTTCAGAAACCACAGATTAGGTCCTGCTCCTACCTTAAAAGTTCTCTTCAGTGGATGTGACAAAAGGTGTTTTTTTAATTATTACAATTTGATTTGAACATGCTGCCGAGTCCGTATAGCTTAGAGTACTCAATCGAGACCTGAGAGGTCTGTGTCCTGGGGCTCCAGGCTCCTTCTTGCGGCTGCCCGCAGGGCTGTGCTCGCGCCAGCGGGATATGGAGGAGCGCGCGGCGCCTGCTGGCCACTCTGGGCTGGCCCCTTGCGTGAGAGCCCGCGGGTGTCTGGAGATGAGCGGGAGGGAGGCTGCCCCGCTGGAGCCGCTGCGCAGGACGTGTGGACGGGGCGTGGGGGCTGTAGCTCCTGCATGCTTGAAGCGTGTGCGGATTTTCAGTAAACAGGCTGTAGATAATGGACCTGAAATACCCCGCAGGCATGACTGCATTTTGTAACTGTTCCAGGTTGGCTGAATTACCATTATCAGGGACTTCCAGTGTGCCTGAGCGCTCAGGCTTTGCATCCCATGTTGTGCAGGTAGGCGCTCAGCATCTAACCGCTTAGGCAGGAAACCTTTGATCACTGCAGGAGCAGAAGTTCAGCTGTGACAGGAGCAGCTGGGTCAGATAAGCAGGCAATGTGCTCCAGGCTGGTTGATGCCCAGCAGAGGATCTTCAAGCAGCTCTGCAGTGTCCCAGAGCACAGGACTTAGCTGTAATGTAGGGAGGAGGATTAGCTACCCAGGCATCTCTTTCAGAGGGAACTCGGGAACAGAGACTGTCCAGCTTGCTCTCAGAAGGACCTGGTGGTTAATATTCAAACAGAGAAGGCCAAAGAAGCAACTAGACCAAGGGGTTTCCTTATAGGAGGCAATTGGGTGAATGGTTACAAATTGATGATGTTTATAAGAAAGGGAGGGAGAGAGCACAGTGGGGGAAAAAAAAGACTAAAAAGCATCCGTAAGAAGAAGGAAAGAGTTTACTTCCTTGGTGAAGCTCTACAAAGGGGTCAACTGCAAACTGTCTCACCTTGCGGAGAAAAGACAGGGAGCATAAGGAGTTTGGTTAAGCTGCAAACTCTTCATTGACCTCAAACGCGAGAAGGAAACAAACCAAAAATGGAAACTGGGTCGAATGACTAAAGGCAAGCGTAAGTAAATGTGGTACAAAGATGTAGGAACAAAATTAGAAAGGTCAAGGCACAAAGTGAGATGCAATTAGCAAGAGAAATTGAGAGCTGCAATAAATCATTTTTAGGATGTCAAAGCCTTTGCTTCATTTTCCCAGAAGGAACCAGCATGGTAGCGGGCCTTGCTTCTCGGCTAAAAATAATGTTACCGTTTGGAGCTTTGTGTCATCCTTAAGTGAAAGTCGACACGGTGGAATCTGCTTTGTGTCACGTGGCATTTATCCCTCACCATAATCTTGAATTTTCTCCTTACGTTTTGTCTTGGCTCATGCTACCCATGGTTATCTGCAGTGCTGTCTCTGCCTGCTTTACATTTTTCATATCTGACATCCAGTGTGGCTCCCAGGGGAGGATTTTTAATCTCATCTTTCTTCACCTGCAAACTGTGTAGAGTTTCCTCTAATCAGTGCACAGAGGACCTACTGAGCTGCCTCCCCTTCCCCCAGCATCAACAGGATTTTCCAAGATAAATCTCTCATCTATCAACGGATTAACATGTCTAAAATGTATAACTTGTTGAGTGGATTAAACAATCCGGGCATGGGTAACACGATACAGACCTTCCACTGCAGCGATGCCAGCTCGCATCAGTCCAGGCCATCGGTGGGAGCTGCGTCAAGTCAGCGTGGCTGCAAAGCCCTGGCACGCATTCCCACTGGCTGCGATGGGAGCTGGTGAATGGAGTGACTTCCCATTGCTGAGAACAGAGAAAGGGGGATTTATTTTTACCATGGACAGATTTTGAGACATTTACTGGAAATATATTGAGGTGCAGAGGGGTTTTTTTGCTATGCTGTTAAAAAATGAGGCAAGGAGGGAAATGACTTCTGCAGAAGGGGAAGAAATGCCAATATCTTGCGTATTTATTTATTTATTTCCCCTTCTCCAAGTGTTAATAATGTTTTCAGTGGATTTTACAACTTCAGTTCAGTTCTGTATCCCATATGACACGGCCCAGGGCACTGACTAGTGTCTTCAGACTACGGTCTTGGATTGTTGGACCTGTGTACTCCTTCCCTATGCTGGCGAGGGCCTTGTGTGGAGCAGGAAGGGGCTACATGCTCAGCCTTTGCTTTATTTGTTTTTTAAAGCACCTGCTTTGCTTTGTTCTTGTTGTTTGATTGTTTTTAAGGGGTGGTTCTCTTTTGTGTTCAGGCATTTAAAAGCTTTCTTCTTTGCAAATACCATGTTGCAGTTCACAGCCCAGCCAGCTCCTTTGAAAGTACACAGACTATATTGCACAAGTGACATGTTTGGACCCCCTTGGGAAGGGGGACACTTGGAAAAAGGAGTCAAAAATGCTTTGTTTCCTTGAAGCAATGTATATGTGACTTTTTTTCCTTCTTCCCTCTGAATTTTTGAAACCAGGTATCAGAGAAGATAAGCTTCAGAGCTATGGCTAAAAGGAAATTATTATGTAGCAAAACAGTTCAGTAGCTCAGGTAGGGGCCTGACAAACTAGGATCCATATGAAAGGAGAGGTGCACTCATCATCTACTCCCTATTATTATTTTTAAGTTCAATCCTTCTTTTACTTGTTCTTGGAAGTAGCAGGTAATGTAGAATCTGATGATATGTAGTATACTAAAAATAAACTTTTGCATTTGGAAAATACACCTGTTAAAAAGAGCAATTACTAGTCACATATTGGGTTGCTTTTAAGATAATTCAGATGTTTTTCTGTAAGGTTATTACCAAGGTTATAATTACTTTTGTCTACTTTTATTTCAGTAAAATGGTATGAAACAAACTGTAACAAAAAATTGGAAGCTACTCATAGTCTTGTATAGTGAAATGGAGACTCTATAGCGTCAATGTAGTTTTGAGTAGACTGATAGTCAGAAGGAGAACGTCAGTCTCTTTCCTCTGCTGTTACCTTAATCTGCTGCTTCAGCTGAAGTCCTATTTCACACAACAGTTTTATTGCCTGTATATGTTATACAGGCTGAGAAAGTCTTTCTTTAGGGCAGGGACTGTCTGAACGAGTGTGGATCGTGTTGGTACTGGAGTCTAGATGCTGATGTGTGAGTAATGCTCGGAGCCGGTTCCTACCTAATGGGTCCTAGGCTGAATGACCCTTGTTGGAAGGTAATTCAGGTTTTCCAGCACATTCGATACACAGCAGCTCTGAATTAAAAGAAATTCTCTCCTTTTTTATGGGTTGAAAGCCAGTGCTTTAATGTCACTGTAGAGGAATCACTGGCTATGTGAAAACATTTTCATCATTAAAAGAAAGAATTTGGTTAAAGTAACCCTTATGTCCCACTTAAAAGTTGTTAGTAGCAATCCTTTTCCAGAACTTCTTCAGAACTTCTACAGGTTCATAATGTCCTCTCCTCTGTAGTGTCTGTTGCATTGGGTTCTTTGGTACTGCTCATGAAGCTAAGGGTATCATGGCAAAATTCGGATGAATTTGCCTTGTTCTCTCTCCTGCCATGTTATCTAGTGCAGCTGTAGGTCAGGTGAAGTGGAAGAGTTGGGAAGTTTGGATGTCTTATTCCTTCTCACCCTGTCACAGGCTCTCATTGACACTATTTGTCCTTCTCTCCAGAAAATGCTAAAAGGATATATGAAAATTAATAATGTGCATCCTGCATTTGTGATTGTGGCTGTCCTGGGCTCCCCCTTACCTCCTGTCTGTGCAGCTCCACGAAGGAAGGCTTTCACAGAGCTCCAGAAACACGTGCGTGATGCTTGCAAGCGCCTTGGCGGGACCAGCACAGCGCTACCCTCTTAGGTGGTCCTGAGTCTCTGCCAGTGAATTCTGAGGCTGAGGAGCCACTCACAGCCTTGAATTACTCCAGGCCAACATTGCACTGACAGTGGCTTGGCCACAGATTATTTAATTTAGTTCTGGGTGATAGCTGAGGGGGTGATGCTGCTACAGAAAGTGCCGTGCTGCAGGTTGGGGATGGCTTGCGGCTGTTCTTGTCCTCCTCTTTGCCTGGCAAAGTAAAGTGATGTAGCCAAATACAGCAGTTGTCTTGAGGCACAGATTTTCAGAATGTTTTTATTTTTATTTTTTAAATTATTTTGTAACGAGATTAGCAGGATGCGCATGTCCAAGGGCCAGAGTGATAATGATTTTAAAGGTGCAGAAAATAAAGCTGTTGTTTGGTCTCTCTGTGTAACCTGGTGCACCAAAATACCTGTAGAATATTTTAGCCTCACATTTAACTGAATTTATTGTTAGTGCAAGTCCACTGAGGTCCGTGTATTGGTTGCCTGTATTAACTGCAGAGATTTTTTTTGTGTACTTGCCCTGTGGAGGCTGTGCCAGAAACGTTCTAGTGCCCCACTAGTGTGCTGTGTATGTTTGGGCTGGTTTGAATATTCCTGTTAGATATCCTGATAGAGAGATATAAATATTCCTGTGGTTTGTTGCCTTGATGATGTCCAGTGGTCTGAGGTAGATGTTTGCAGCTTTAAAACGCTTTTAAGGGAGGAAGACTCTCACAACAGCTACAAGCGAACAGGCGAAACTGCGCGTTGTTTCGGGCTTCCTGCTTCTGAAGGCGATGTCGTTGCCTTACTATAAGCTGATTCTTGCTCTCTATGCCTTATTATTCCCCCGCGGGATGGCCGCATGTCTCCCGTAGGCTGGGAGGGCGCCAAGCCCGCGCCGTCCCGGCAGCGCTCCCGAGCACCGCGGTTCCTCCTGAGCTGGTTTGTCCTCATGGGTGTAACGGAGGGGCTGCTGTGGCGCCAGGCGGTGCCGGCAGAGGCGGGAGCCGCGCGCGGTGCCCGTGAGCGAGAGCTGCTGCCGCCCGGCCGTGCCCGTGCGGGGGTCTCCGCGGCCTGGACCTCCCTCGGCGAGCCCGTCCGGCTGCGCTCGCCCAGCCCGTGGTGACCTTCCAGGCAGCCCGAGGCGGCCCGAGGGTGGAGGTGGCGACGCCGAGAGCGCTGCCCTGTGCTGGGGCAGCCGGGGCCGTGCGGAGGAGGGCGCTTCGTGAGGCGCCCGCTGCGCTGACTCTGTTGGAGGGAGCGCGCCGCATCTGATACCCCAGGGCCAGCGGTCCCTCCTTAGAAGTCAGTTTGGGAAGGGCATTGGTGGTTTGTAAATGTATGTTTTAATGTCTCGGTATTGAAAGCTCTCACGAAAATGCTTTATGGGTCAAGTATTCCGTGTATGTGTGTATGAATATGTATGCATATGTTACCTGTGTTTATATGTGTATGTGTATATATATCTACACATATAAATAAGTAAAAATAAATACTTTTTTTATCCTTTTATTTTCCACTTCTCCATCCCCATAGACTGACAGTCCCTCATGCTTCACAGTTCTCAGTTCTATTGAGGTAGACTTTGGGTGAGATTGGATGAGCCAGGTTGACCAAAAAGCCTCTTATTTTTCGTCCTTCCCGCTTCTGTTGCAGATTTTGACTTGAACTATTTTTGGCATTGGAGCAAGTTTACAGACTACGTGCAGTGCGTCTTGACCTTCACCGGGGTGACGGGTTACATCACTTACCTCTGGCTCGACTCATCCCTCTTCGTAGAGACGCTGGGCTTCCTGGCCGTCTTCACCGAGGCCATGCTGGGCGTTCCCCAGCTCTACCGCAACTACCACAACAGGTCTACAGAAGGGATGAGGTAGGGCATTTCGCCAAAAGGACACGGGGATGCGTGTGTGTGTGTTTAGGTGAGCCTCTGCGTAGCATGAGAAGACATTTCTGAGCAGGGCGATGTTGTCCTTCTAAACTTGAACTCTAGATAGGACAGCAGAGGATGCGGTGCCTGCCCGGGCCTCATCCTCTCCTGGAGCCGGGATGTGGCTGGGATGGAACTGGGAGCACAGCACGATGGGCTGTGTGAGCACCTGCTTTCACACAATCACGGAATGGTTGAGGTTGGAAGGGGCCTCTGGAGATCATCTAGTCCAACGCCTTGCTCAAGCAGGGGCACCTATTGCTCCGTCCAGTTATGCGGCGGCCATGTGGAGACTGGTGCGGCCCGCATGTGTCTTTAACTTGTTGTCTGTGTCTTACAGCTTTCAAAACTTCTCTCAACACTTAAACATTTTCTCTGTTTTCCTTCCTGTCTCAGAAGCATAGGAACTAGGGATTTTTTTTTCCTACTTCTATTTTGTTTTGCCCTCCTCCCCTAGCCAGCACACCAAGAAGTCCGTCCTTCCTGCTGTGTCTTGCTAATAGCACCTGCTAGGGCTCAGTAAAACTGCTAGTTTTAGAAATCTGTGTCCCAGTGGTAAAATTTGGTCTTAGGCTGATGTGCAGAATATTACACTCTACAACATTAATGTAAATATTGGAATTCAATCCAAGCGGCGTTACACTACTAATTAGAAATGGACTGAAGATGGTACTAGAGAGAGACAGTATTTTAAGTCTGTGGCTATTAACTCTGTCAGTCTAACTCATATTAATTCACTGTTTTTTGGTAATACATCGTTGGCATATCTGACAAACAACATTAGCATTTATTTTTGTGTAAAAGCTTGCAAGTGACAATTCAAAAAATCTTAAATGTGAGAAGTTTACAGTAATGATGGGGAAACCTTCTTTAAACAAGTAGGTGGCAGAAAACTTTGATCTTGTGCTTGCTGTTGGTGTTGTTAAACTAGATTTACCTTGTCCTACTATTTGCTGGATATTTCAGTGATAGCACAAGGTTTCCAAACTGCAAAGGCAACTTGTAAAACTTTTTTAAGGGAGAAAAAATTTACTGTGCTGCATCAATTCACTAAGCTATAGACCCAGTTCAAGCAAGTTCAATTCAGTAAGTGCTGTGATCATTTGTGACTAGCTGTTTTCTCTTTTAGAGTTTTCCCTTGATGTTAAATTTACTGGAGAAATTTTTACTGTCGACCAAACAAACAAAAAAGCCCTAAACCAAAGCAATTATATCCTGTGTCTGCTGGTATTATTCCCTTTGCTCGTTTGCCTTCGTGATAACTTTCGTGAGCTCCTGAAGTTCTTCTCTAACTCAAAATGTTTTTGAGGGAACGTTTAGAAATTTGCTTTGATGCTCAAGGCATTTTCTAATTGGGAGCCTCCTTGGCACAAGGTGAGTCAGAATTTTCTCCCAGTGTGTTAGTGTGTTTTGCGTGCACACATGCTTTGGAAAATTCTGTGCTTATGATACCCAAAAGAGAATTTACCTGCTAGACCTTGCTTGTGCTCTGGTTTGACTGTTCCCTTTATGTTTTTTTTGTCTGTAAATTACAATGCCATAATGCAGTATTATGGTAGCTGCTACCAGATACTGTTTTGCTTTTTCTTAATTACTGTCTTGGGATCTGAGTTTGAGTTTTTCAATTTCCTGTATATGCCATTTAGAAAAAGAAGAAGAAAAAAGCTTTGTCCTTCAAAATCACAGCTTTCTCCTGAAGCATTAAGTACAGACCAGCAGAATCCCTGAATAAAAACACTTAGGGAAAGAGCGCTGCATTTAGTCAAGAAAAAAACAGCGTCAAATTTCTTGTTCCTTTGCCATCAAGCGGACCTAGGTCCAGTGATGTCCACCCACACTCAAGTTTTCCCTGGAACATGCCCTCCCCGGCTTTCCTCCGGGCCCAGCGCCGTGTGGGGCATCAGATGCTGAGGAGCCGGGGCTGCTGCTGCACGGTGCAGCTTTCAGTAGGCACCAGAGCCAGCGTTTATGCCCGCTGTTTTCCTGGGCTGCTTTGCAGGTTCGTGTAGCAGCACGTGTGCATTCCTAGCCCCTCGTGCCCCTGAGCTGGCTTGATCTCTAAGCGTTCGTGCCCTGTTCCTGCTGTACGAATGACTTCTGCTATAATATTACCTTTGGCTGAAGGGACTGTTGGAAGTGTTTCCATTCCTGAGCTTTCCTTCCTGTGCCTGCTTTTCTTATGAAACATATGTTATATAAAAATGAAAACAGAGGAAGAGACCCTGGTCTGGGAAGCATTCAAGTGTGCATGTAGCAGCCCCAGCTAGTCCAAGGAGTTGGGCGACTAAAGCATGATCCTGTACTGGTATTTACTGCATGGGGACTAGTTCTTCTTGCCTGCTGGGACTGACTTGGGGCTCTGTGCAGAAGCAGCTGAGCTGCTAGCCTGGTATCCACGTGCTGGGCCAGAGGGGCCAACTGCCAGACGTGCTCTTAGTAGGCCTCAGCAGCCAGGCAAAAAAGCGACTTTAAAGTATTTTCTGTGTCTTTAAGCTTAATGGGGAGAGGAAAGAGAATTAAGCTCTTCTATTCAGTGGCCTTTTGGACAGTTGCCATGTCCTGGTTGGAGGTAGTAACTTCTTGAAGTGCTCTGATTCTGTCTCTTATGCTGCTGTACGAGTGGAGCCCATGTCCCCGATACGTCTCCTATACATCCCCAATACGTCCTCAATACAAGTGTCACGGAGTTGGCTCGTGTTGGGGAAGGGGTCACTCGCAGGGTCTCAAGACTTGGCTAAGGAAAGCAGCAGTGTGTGCGTGCCTCTGAATCCAGGGAGACTGGGAAATGACTGCTGATATGTGAAGGCTGTTTCTACTTTAGCAAATAATGCTTTTTCTAAATGTGAACTGCCAGAGAAGAAAGGAGAAATAAGGTGGTAGTTTGTAGCCCCAGGTGAGCAGTGCATCCTGTCGGACTTGCGGACATTGCCTTGCTTCTGTGAAAAGAGAGCAAACAACCCTGCAGCCTCTCGAGCCTCTCAGGCTCCCCTGTCTGCTTAGGTGACAACTTGAGGACATCTCATGCTGGAGGTAACAGTCACCTCCTGATAAACAAACTTGGGGTCCAGGGGCCAGGGGAGGCACCAGGGGGACACAGTGACAGGCAGAACCCTTTGGAGCCCACATTGAAATGGGCTCCAGCATCTCACTTCTGTGTTTCAGTTCACTACTGTCCAAAGTCCCCTCGTTCAGCTTCTCCAGCATGCATCCAGAGAAGGGCATTTGCAGTCATTCAGTTGTATTTATTTTTTGTGACAGGGCAGCGGCTGGAAAGGAGCAATTGCAGGTATGATGAGGACTGCAATATTACTAAGAACAACTTGCTTATTTTTTTTTACTATCTGCATTCTACTGCATGAAGTTTCCCATTTCTTAACTTCTGTTTCTGCCCTCATTTCTCTCCTTTTCCCCTGTTTTTCTTTTCTTTTTTTTCCTATTTTTTTTAGCAATATCACTAATAGGTCCTCCATTTTCCTCTGTTCTCTGAGAGAGCAGAGACCAAAGGAGAAGTTGGAAAGAGTTGGAGACAACGAGCACAAGCGGGAGGCGCATGCTGAGTAACAGCTTTTGTGGAGAGGAGAGCGTGCAGTACGTCCTGGTTTCTCACCATTAAATAAGCAGGACTGATGCTAGTCAAAAGAGCAGAAATTTCCATGGTGTTCTGAGACAAAATTCTGTCTGACCTTGGAAATTAGTGTTTTATAGGAACTTAGAGCTCTGTTCAAGCTGCAGGCTGGACACGTACAACAGGGGAGGACTGGAAGACCTTGCTTCCTGCTTCCAAGGTCTCTTGCAGCTGGTTGCCTGTTTTAAGAGTGCTTGAAAGGAATCTCATCCCTGTGCATTGGGATGATACTGGGTCAAAGGCTCAAACTTTGACGGACCTACACACCCCGCACTCCCACTCAGCCTACATCCCAAGCTCTGCCTTGGGAAATATGTCCGGAAAAGACCGAGAAAGGAACATGTCAGTATTGCATTCAGTCAGGGAAGCCCCAGTGAGCTAAAGACAATCCGGTTCCACCCGTGATAGGATGGTGCGGGGCACTCTGATCAGCTTCTCTGAAGAACCACCTCATCACAGCTCAGGAGAAGCAGTTGGCATTTATTGTCTCACAAGCATTTGGAGCCAAGAATTGCACATTTAAAGAATGTTTTCCTATTTGGAAATATTCAATGAGTTGCACTGCAGCTGAAAACTCTTTATAAGCAGGCATTTGTCTCAAATGTGTCCAGTAAAATAGGTGCAAAATATAGAGATAAAAAAGAAATTCTTTGAAATGAACGTCCCAAGATATTTTTCCTCTCTCTTGGCCTATAGACAATATTGAAGAGATTAGAAGACAAAACTTTTTTTTCTTTTTTTTTTAATGAGATTCTTTTTATTCAGGTTTATTCAAAACCCTGAATTAGAAAAAGCTAGTGAGCGTTGTGGATGTTTCCACTTTGGCACCAACACTGCATTGGCTTCAAGATAATGCATAAGAGTACTTCCTTTGAAGGAGATGTTACATGACAGATCTGCCCAAGCAACTTTATTTACATATGTGCCTGTCTTTGTGGAAGTCAATAAAGGTGAAAGAAGAATTAATTGAAAATGATATAAAAAGCAGTAGAACGGTGGAAGAAAATTGAAAGTGGAGAATGAGACAGTATTAGACTTTTTTTCAACTCAACATTTGTTCCTCATTGCTTTATCTTGTGTGAATGAGAGCAAAATAAAAGGAGGAGGAAGAGGGAGCACGGCCTACAGGTGAGTCTTTAAGTGCTGCATGAACATGAAGCAGGCGTCCAGCCCGATGGTGACCCGAGTGAGTAGTGCATCGTGTCTGGCCCAGGGCTGGCACCGGGGAAGCTGCTGCGCAGAGAGCTGTTGCTCCTGGCACCACTGTGTTGTATGGGTGTGAGGGCATTTAGTGAGGAGGGCAGGATGCAGTTCAGGTTCAGGTCTTCTGACTCAGCGGAGCAAGCAGTTCTTCATTACAGAGAACATTTTGTAAACACTCTTGATGGACTGAGTTTTGAAAGAGTGTTTTTCAAGAGAATAATTAGGAACTAAACAGTAGAACTGGGACCGTGGCAAATGGAGAAATTGAAGTCCTGAGCCTGAAAGCCATGGGGTCCTAAGCCTGAAAGTCATGGGGTAAGTGCAGAATTATTAGCACTACTTAAAAATGGTTTGTACTATTACTTAATCTTGCATAGGACCATCCCCTTTCCCACTGCACTAAATTAATCAAAACAATTCAGTATGCTTAAAAAATGCTCATCTTAAACTATTCTAACAATGTGCTATATTTCTGTGACTTTGCATTCTTATTTCTTCTTAAATGCCCTTTCTTTCTACTCAGGTCTGTAGTTTTTTCCGTGGACCTGCATAAATTCATTGCCATTGCTTCTGGGACTGCAGCCACACAGGATTTTCCTGGGCAGTTTGGCTTCCTTCATTGCTTTGCTGTGGTGATCTTGATCTTTACATTTCCTAATCGACTGTAGCAGCACTGATCATGTTAACACTATCCTTTATAAAGACTGTTCATGTAGACTTTGCATACACATGCAGGAGGATATGTATGTGCATTAGTAGGAGTTTGGGGAGTAGATAATTTTCATGACCGGATCAGCATGATTTTGGTGCAGCTACAAGGTTCACCACGTAGAGCTGTTGTCTCCTGTCTCTACCTTTTCATTTATTTTTCTAATAAATAACAGCAAACTCAGATTTCACCTCCTGAATTTGACTATTTTAAAGTAGAAACTGTGAAAAAAAAGTGCTCGTTATTCCTTGGAAGGCTTTTAGTTTCTTCTCCATTTTGAGTGTTGCTACATCAGGAAAATATCCCCACAGTTTCCAGTCAGGAGTGGGCCTCCCTGCCGTGCAGCCAGAATGAGGTCAGTCCTACCAGCATGCAGACAGACAGATTGAAAACTGCTTCATTTTGATCCTGGGAAGCCACGTCCGTTGGTGCAGCAGGAACAAGAGAGTTAGAAATGGGAAGGAAGGTAAAATAAAATTCAGTTTTGGAGGAATGTAACTTGAGACATGAGGATGCAGATATCCCAAATGGTAATTTTAGTAAATTTGGTAATACTCAGATAGAGTGTGATGTGGATACGTAAAGCTAACAAACTGGATGAGTTAATCAATCAGCTAAAGCAGAGGGAAAAAGGGGTCGGTGAACCTTATTCTGCAAAGTCACTTCCCAGCCTGGTCCAAAACGCGGAGATCTTCTGTTGCATGTTGGCCTGGGAGGGTGCGTTGGGTCACCTGCTCCTGCGCTGCAGAAAGGCAAGGCAAGGGAAGAGCGAGGCTGGGAGCAGTGTTGCTTAAGATGTTGGGTGGCCTTCCTGAACGCTGAGGCAGGGCAAGAGGTGCTTGTAACATCCTGGGCTTGGAAGTGGGAAGTTCCTGGAAGTGCAGGGGGAGTCACTGCAACACTTCTTCCCCAGAGCATTCAGCCCTCTGCAGAAGAGGGTTTGCAGCGCTGATCCATTGGGTGAGCCATTGGGTGTTGGGATAATACTCTAAATAGCAAACGTTTTTACCTTTGGGTTTTTATTTTTTTTGTTTTGGGTTGTGCTTTATCTGGCAAAGCAGAGTCTTATTTTTGGAACTGCGGATGCTGTGTTTTCCTATGAGAAACAGCATGAGGTTTGTTGTGCATTGAACTACCCTTCTCTGTGGGCAGGTAAAAGCAGAAGCGGAAAACGAGGCACTTGCTGTGAAGACTTAGGTGCTGGCATGTCTTCATATAGAGGTTGCAAGGGGTTATTTCCATAAAATAGCAAAGCGTTTTTGAGAAGAACGTGAGATTTATTTCTTGCAACAGCCTAATCCTCTTTCCAGGCCACGAGCTGGCTGGAAGGGAGCGTTAAGCTCTGCCTCTGAGCGATAGCTCTTATTTTACACACAAGTGTGTTTGGGATTTTTATTTCTCTGGTGATTGCTTGAAATGAGAGAAGCATTTTAGTAGCTGAAGGATGTGATTAATGCATGGGAAGTGATGACTGTAATATCATTAGATTTTGTTCTCGGAGGGCCAGGTTCAGGAGCTGCAGTTTTAAGTCATGGGGATGCTAAAAGGGTGCTCAGGCTGTGTGCTGGCTACCGTATGAAGATGAAGGGGAAACTAAATGTGCTAAAATTACCCCAAGTTAAATTGGATTAAGGGTCTGATGCTTTGGTTGTTGTTGTCTAGGACAGAAAGAAAGGAAAATTTAAGAGCATTATGATTTGTGCCTTGGGATACACAGCAATGCTTGGGGAAAGCTCTCTTCCCTCCTCCCTTTTTATTGCCCTTCAAATTTAGTGTGTCCCAAGTTTAGATAAAAATCTGGAGTTTTGGGAGCTTCCAAACCTACCTGCAAAAGAAGGAGAGTTTCTCCTTGTAAGGATTTGCAGTGGGCTCTGCGCAGACCTGTTTTAGTCTGGCCATTGGCAGGAAGGGCCCTGGCACAAACAGTGCTTCGAGTCTTGCATCCATGGAAGAGGTTTGTTTAAATCTCTGCTGCCGAGATCTACCCCTCTTCCTGCAGCTCCAGATAGTCCGGAGCTGTAGAGCTCGCGGGGTGTTTTGCATTGTGTTCCAGGATGGAGACCCTCCATGGAGACCTTCCTCGGTGAGTTGTGTAGTCCCTGCAAACCAGAGATGCCGGCACTGCACGTGGGAAGTTTTGCACTGCCCTGTGCAGTGTGAAGGGTGCCGCAGCATCCAGGCCTCACGCTCTCCGCTCCACACGGCCCTGCTGAAGGCAGTGCAGGCTGCAGATACTTGCTGCCTTCTCTAAGCAGGCTATTTTGGAGCTGCACATGGGAGCTGAAAGATTTCCAGAGTCAGGATGTTACAGCTGAATCTGCTTCCTCTTCCAAACATTTCCGTGCACATGGGTTGTGGGAGGTAACAGCTTAAAAGGTTGCAAGAGAGATACCTTCTGTCCGCTCTTCCTCGCTTCCCAAAACCAAATGCAGTGTTCAAAACACTCACTGACAGGCTGTTTCGATGCAGACCTTATTCCTGAGGGGGATACCATCTTGTTAGCTCTTAAATGAGCCTATTCTGCTTTTATGTCCCCATAAGCCATGTGAAGAACTGGCTGCCAGTATATGAATAGATGTCTTATATTATGGGAATCTATATAAAGCCAGATTTTGAATCCAGCATTGCCTGGGTCTTGGTCTAGTACCTGGCCATGAATCTAGGAGGCCCTAGTCACCTTCCACTGACTCTTGAACAACCCAGGAGCCCAGCTGCGGCAGAGAAGGGGTAAAGCGCAGCTTTTTAAGGAGTTAAAGACCCATAAAACTAAACTCCCTTTTTTTTGTCACTGGAAATGGCTGGTGGGATTTTGGAGTTCACTGGCTGCCTGGCACAGTCAGTGCTAGTTTTGCAGCCCCAGCAGCAGGATGTAATTACAGGAGGGCAGCACGTAGCTCCGGGCGCTGCAGGATTTCTCAGCGGAAGTCCCTGTCTCGTGTCTCACCCTCTCGGTGTCTTCCAGCTCGCGGAGTATTTTTGGCCTCGTGTGTTAAGTTACAAACATGCAGAGTCACAACATCGATGTGAGAAAAGCTGCCGGGCGAGCGGGAAGCGAGTCCTGCCGCGTTCCGCTGTGTGGGTCGGTGCTGAGGAGCAGCCCTGGCTCTGCTGGCGGGCGGCTCTTGGCACACGGTCTCCATGGGCGGTTGCCACTAGTTTTAAGGCAGGGTGATGCCACAGGGAGGAGAGAAGGCTTCATGTGCCCTGTTTCACAGCAAAGGTTAATTTTGTAGTCTTAACTCCTTCAGGTGAAGGAAGAGCAAGGTGTAATATAAAGGTATAATGATCAAGAACTGGCTAATGTACGGCAGGATGGGCAAAGGCTTTAATGGAAAACCAAGCACTAGAGGGTGTCACAGCCAGGCTTGGAGCAGAAGTAATGAAGAAGCTTTAAAAGCTTTGATTTGAGTAGGATTTGCTGTGGATTAAGGGGGTTTGAGCCTAAGTGCGTGGCTAATGTCATTGTCTGTAAATTACCCAGGCTGTAAAGTAATTACTCAAATGAAGCAAAGGAAATTTCTTTTAGAAGACGCTTCACAGGCTCTTCTGCACCTTTTAAAATTATGCCGCGTTAGCTGACCATAGATAAGGGGCACCAGGGGTCATTGTGACCTCCGGGTGCTGTCAGCATTAATGCACAAGGTACAAGCAAGCGGAAGCATCTTGTTTTTGCAGAAAAATGAAAGCTGTTTTCCAGTGTGCTGTGTGTTACTTAGCAGATGAAGATCGGTGCAGAGCCTCTATTGAAGCGACTATCAGTCCTTGCAACCGGGTGCTGCAGCGCTCACTGCCTCGCACTGTTGGGAGGCACTGCTGCCATCGCATACCTGCCTCAGCCCCTGCCCATGCAGAGCAGCCCGGCCTCCTGTCCCCGGCGTTGGCACCTCGTTGGTCGCAGGACCAAGTGCTGCCCTTGTTCCTCGCTGCCCGCAGGGATGGCCTGGTGGTAGCTTTTTAGACTGTCTGGTGCCGGAGAGGTTGGGATGTCCCTCTGTACAGAGCATTGTGCCATGTCCTAGCAAACACACCAGGGACGACACCGCTTTCCTGAAGCTTCTGACCTGTCCGCTGCAGAACTATGGAACATGCAGCAGATGCAGCAGCAGGCACCAGGCCACTGCATCAGCATCGCAGGCTGTCAGGTCCATGGGTGGCTTCCTAGCAAAAACCCAGGGTTTGCTTTGGCAGGCTTGTTGCAGCACGTGAGACTGCCAGCCGCGTGCCTGCCTTGCGAGGCACTGCAGGATCACACGCGTGCACGGGGCTTCCCTCAGCGATTAATCCTTTTGCAGGAGATTAAACCCTCTTGTGGACTACAAACCTTCTGACAGGATGTCCTTCCTCCTCCTGTGCGCCCGGGTCATTTTAAAAACACAGCTGGCTTTTGCCATGCCGTGGAGCATGTGGCAAAGAGCCACTGCATACTGAGGCTCCTCTTGCAACCTTTTGTGGCATCCCTGGGCTGCTTTTCTGTCGACAGAAAATGTTTAGTTTGACCTGCCAGGATTACTTATTTGCATTTTTAGAATGACCTTGGGCCACAACAGCACAAGGCTTTTGTTTCTGCGACACGGTGGGTCAGTACAGACTGCTGCTCTTGGCTGCTCCCCTATAAACAGGAGAGCGTGGGCTGCAGGTCTTGACTTGCATTAGCGTCATGTCCTTGCGTTCACAACACGGCTTGTCCTCACTGTGGAGTGCTTGGGAATGAGCACCGAGTCCTGCCCCACTGCATGCGCATGGCTGCAGTTGGTGAGCTGGGCTCAGCGCGGGCAAGATGCGAGAGTTCAGAATTACAACAAGTCATGGGCTGCGCTTGCGCCGCGGACTACAGTGCTTTTTAGCCCGCTGCCACTTAGGTTGCTCCTTAAAAAAACTCTCCAGCTAAAGTGTGCAAAGCTCAGAAACAGCCTTCAGGAACTCGGTGTTCACATCTCACCCAAGGCACTCAAGAAAATGGGTTTGTGCCAAGTTTGAAGAACTTCCATCTATTCCCCAGTTTCCCCTGATGTGGGAGGGCGGGAGCTGGATTGCAGGGCAGGGGGTGGCTCAGTGGGACAGCGAGATGAAAGCAAAGACGGTTATTAAAAGCAGGCCTGGGCATTGCTCTTGATCCGTGCTCTTGATAGGAATCCTTAGCCATGTCCAGTCTCCTGATAAATAGCTGCAGACGCATCCTTTCCACCTCCGTCTGAGTTACTGGACGACGTGTCCTTTCCCCTTCCTTCTGAGTTACTGGACAACTTGAGTCTTGTGAGCGTTTTGGGTTTGTTCCCTCTGCAATAGGGAAGGGTTTCTTGTGTCCCTCAGCAGGGCTGGTGCTTGTTTCAGGAGGTGCCGAGGAAGAAAAGCTGAGGGAGCGCGCGCGTCTGCTGTCCCACACGGTGTGGGGCCGCGCGCCAGGGGCCGCGCCAGCGAGCTGAGGGGCAGCGAGCTGAGGGGCAGCGAGCTGAGGCGCTGCGGGCGCCGCCACCCCCCTCAGTGCTGCTGAGCGCCCACTGGGTGGCCCCAGCCAGGTGTTTCTGACAGGCGGGCGCCGTCACGGGCGCGAGGAGCAGGATCGTGGCTCCCTGCACTCAACACCCTTCCCTTGGGTTACGCTTTCCCTCCTTTTCTGTCTTGTAGCGTCAAGATGGTGCTGATGTGGACCAGTGGGGACACCTTCAAGACTGTTTACTTCATCCTGAACCAGGCCCCTTTCCAGTTCTCCATCTGCGGCCTCCTGCAGGTGTTCGTGGACATTGCCATCCTGCTGCAGGTCTACCTGTACAGCTCCTACCCGCAGAAGCCGGCGTCCCACCCTGCGCACCCGGCCAGCGCCAAGGCCCTCTGAGGCCCCACGGGGGCTGGTGCGGAGTCAGCCCGGCAGCTCCTCTTCCCGTGTAAATACTGCCCACTGCGGAGCTGGAAGCAGGAAGGAGGGCAAGATTCGGGATGGGGCCCTGCAGGGTTTGGGGCCAACGACTTGCACGCTCCCTTTCCTGGCTCTGCTGTACACACCAGGGTCCTGGTGGCGGGAGGGACACTTTACTTTTGCATATGTACCTACGAGCCTTATCAATTCACATACGTTTGTATATTTAATCACAAGGGCTGGATGTTTTGTGTTTTTAATGCTATTTAAAAATGTTACACCACAGAAATTATAGGATATTTTGTCTGAAACTTTTACCTATTTATATAATATAAAGCCTGTACATTGGCAGGAGGTTTGTGGCATCTGTTAGCACTCAGTATCACCACAACGTAGGAAGATGCAGGAGTTGTTTCTTTCAGAAGGATGTCTGGAGAGCAGAGGTGAGGGAGAGAGGCCCTGCAACAAGGGAGACAGTGGATATGAATCTCTCCCGGGCGGTGTAGAGCCGCAAAGGTCGAAGTGACCCTGCTTGGGTGGCCTCGCAGGGAGGGATGAGAAAGGTTGGGGTGGAGAGAGGATCTCAGCCAAGAGAGCAGGACCAGCATCTCACAGCTTGGGTTGTTGGGGTTCACGCTCATGCTGTTTCATGCCAAATAAGCCCAGTTTATGTTTTGGGGCATCTCTTGCCTTGGCGAGTTTCTGCTGCTGCCTGCGATCTCCTAGGCTCTTAGATGAACAGCCTGTAACTGCTTGTGGGAGCAAAAAGGCTCCGAGAGCAGAGAGCTTATAAACAAATGCAGATGCGGTGGGTAGGTGCCAGCAGGGGTCACGGCGCCCTTTCTGGGAAGCGCACGTGTCGGGAGCTGCAGGTGGCCGCGGCCTGGGGCTGCTGCCAGCACTGTGATGGAGCAGGAGACAGAGTCCTGGTCCGCGGGAGACGGTTCCAGTGAGAGGATTCGCCCCAGCCGGTACCAGCCTGTGCTGTGGGACTCGCTCGCTTGCTGCTGCCCAGTGAGTCCCGCACTGCCAGACACCGTGTTAGAGCTGGGGGAGAGTTCGGGGAACGGATTTGTTTCCCTCCAAGACTAGCGCGACAGCTCGTGCTTTCTTGCATGCGGCAGCAAGTCCAAGAGTTTCAGAGTGCAAATCAGGTACTTTCCCTGCCGTTTGCTTTGGGAATCTTGTGGTCCGAGGAGATGGGAAGAAAGGGGCATCCCCCCCATGCAAGGGCTCGAGCTCTTTGCTTGGCACCGAGCACTTCCCAGCCTGAAGTGACCTTACACGGATGATGCACCCGGCATGGCAGGCTATGAATGTTTTATTCCTCTCCTCCTATGTTCTGGCTGTGTTATAGGAACATCTGGGCTTTTGTCTTTTTTTAATTGAAAACGTACTTAACAGCTGGCCTCGCTGGTATGCTGCTTTAATGAGGATTGTATTTCTACTGTATGCAAACGAACACTTTCCTGTGTGTTTTAATGGTCTGAAGTTTCTTCTTTTTTTAATAACTTGTAATGATAAGATTTTTGTATATGGTGGTCTTTTTCTAATATTACGGGGATATAAGAAATAAACGGCTGTTAAGAAATACGCTTCTGTGTGTTACAGCTTTCCCTGGCAGTGCATGCACTTGGTCACCACTTCGAGCTGCAGGTATTACTGGACAGGAAACAACCTTCTTTTTATTTTCCACTTGGGACTCTTCCCTGTGCAGATTCCTAAGTCTGCTACCAGTACCAAAACCAGAGGGCTCTGCGGAGGAGCCTTCATCACCCACCGGAACTGCAAACGCTGGAAGAGAGGCCAGTGAACTGATGTCTACAATCATTTTCTATATATGGCATTCAGCAGGGCTGGACACTTGGCGAGAAACTCTTGAACTTCAGCTGATGCTTTAGAGACAAAATGTTACAGAACTTTTTGTTGTTGTCAGAAAATATCTGTATCCATCAATCACCTCAGAGAAGTAAGAAATCAGTTACTTTAAATATATCTCTTTGAATGTATTTCACGGAGTTTATTTTCGGTCGGTTGCAGTGATTTTTTTAAAAAATAAAGCCAATCTGTTATATACACATCTCAGTGCTGCTCTGTTCTGCTCGGCGTGCTGGGCAGGCCGTGGCGGCCGCGCTGTTCCCGCTGCTCAGGGGCCTCGCTGTCCTTGGCGCCTGCGGAGCTGGAGAAGGGCAGGGGGTGGCGAGGGGAGCTGTGACATGGCGGGGAGGGCAGAGGGAGAACGGGCCTCGCACGCGGAAGGGGCTGGGGTGGGAGTCGCTCCTGGAGCGGAGGCCGGAGGACCAAGGTGCCGGCCCCAGCTGTCGGAGGAGCTCTGCAGAGCGGAGCCCAGGCAGAACCATCGCCTCTGGGCGTTTGGTGGGGAAAGTGGCACAAGAGGAAGCAACTACAATAGATTTTTAAGGCAAAGGGCAAAGCCCAAGTTCTGCTCCTAGTTTGCAGGGGGTTGTAGAGCAAATTTTGGCCCAGCCAGGTCAGCATCCCAGTCTCGTGGCGCTTGGTTTGCGTGCATGCTGGCCTGCCTGTGCTGGGAGAAGGAAGGACTTTGTGCGGCCTCACATGGGCCAGCAGGCCCTCGGGATTTCTCTACCCATCTTTCCCTTCATCTGATTGTCTCTCTCCTGTTCCAATTCCTCATTGTTTCTTTCGAGGCCCTTTCCAGCATGAGGCAAGGCCTGGGGAGCTGAGGATACTTGAATCCCCATGAAACATCTGCTGTGGGGCTGCCCCAGGTCAGGCTGCTGGCCCTCATGGTGTAAAACTTAACCGACATTGGCATCTAAGCAGAAGCAGTGCAGCGTTTATTGTAGTTATAGAAATGCCCTTAAATCATTTGTTCACAGTGCCAAAAAAAAAGAAAAAACCCAACCCCCTCAAACACACATAACAAAACATTTCTTCAGCTGCTGATCACAAGTAATCACCGTCACTCACAAGAGCTTTGCTGGGTGAAGCTCATTCTCCTCTGGGTGTCTTTTATGTCTGGCAATTTGAGCACCACAGTTTTATACCACTTCCAAAAATAATTTGTTTAAAAGGTTCCTGGTTTATATTTGTTTCCTCATCTGTCATGTCAATAGATAAAGCGAAACTTTATTAAAAGCCGACCTTGACTAACAGCAAAACGAGTGGGTTTTGTCACTTTATTAAAATTCTGGGCATGCTGGAATTAATTATATCCCTTTTGAAAATAGGAGGGACTCTACTGCAGCATAATAGCAACTTGATGGAGCCGGGCAGCAGTGCAGGGCCATCGTTTTGCTTTTCTGCACAGCTGCTGAGCTACCGCCAGCCGCCTGCACGCAGTTTCTCTATGCTGCGGGCCCAGAAGAGGGGCTCCCTAATGCTTGTGTGTGGCCATGGTGAGCATGAAACTGCCCTTTCTGCAAGGAAGGCAACTGCGATGTGGCTCTTTAGGGAGTACGTTCGTACCGCTGCAGAAAGCTGTCGTTTTGGGCTCCACATAGCAAACCCGCAATTCCGCTCGGGGATTCACACCTGCGCTCTGCCTTGCAGGCCGTGCCCTGCGCTGCCTCCTGGCTGGGCCGCACCTCGACGCCAGGCCTTAACAGGCCTTAGTGCAGGGACCACCTACCTCTGGGCTCTGCTGCTTTGATTTTAGAGAAAAAAAACGCACAAAGTTAAAATCTGTCACGAGTCAGAGCAGGGCAGCCCTGGTACTGATCTGCCAGGAGGTCGAATGAGCCCGGGCGCAGCCACCATACGGAGACACACGGGGATTAGATCAGCAGGGCAACAAGCGCCCCATGCTCCCACAGGACTCGCCTTCCCTTTACATTGACACGAACGTGTTGGTGTGAGAAGAGGGCGGCACAGCCAGCAGGGCCACCTTCCTCCACAGATCACGGGATTATCCTTTCGTAAGAGCGAAAGCGAAGCTCATTCCCCAGTGCAGGACACGGCTGCCGTGCTGCAGCCTGGCCAGAGGCTGCGGCAGGATCTTCATGGGCTCCTCTGGCTTTGCCTGCGTGGGGCTGCAGCCACCGCAACTCCCACGAGAGGACAAGAGCGGCCGTGTCCTAACGTCAGCCTCCCGCTCCTGGGCCATGTCTGCTTGACGTTTAGGCACCTTTGGGTTTTTTTTCTTTGGGTTTTTTTTTCCTTAATACATGAGAGATAGAAAGAATGGAAAAAAAAGTGGAGAAATGTTGTAATTTGTAAAGGTACTTGTTATATTCAACTGTGAACAAAGGAAAAAAAAAAGCCAAATTAGTTAACATTCAGTACCATAGCTGGGAGGATTGGCTATGTAGTTTCTGTCATGGGGCTAGGATACAAAGCTCACTGTGGTAAACGCGCGTATTTGCTAAATAATACATACTGAGCTAGCGCACAAGTCAGAACTGCCCGACTGCGATGCCTGATTTAGAAAAAGGATGAAATCAAGCCCCTGTTGAGGAAAAAAAAAAGGGAATAGGGAAATTTCTGCCCTTCTGCTGCACCCCTCCCTCCCCCCCACAGTGTCCCTTGACTTGGCTGAGGGCTGTGTTGCCCCGGAGGAGCGGCCCAGACAAATCCCTGGTGAAGCTGGCAGTGCTGGCTCGAGGCCGCCCTCGAGGCGAGGAGGCGACGTGCTCACCCTGCGGCGTTGGCTCCGCATCCTTGCGGGTTGCCAGGGATAGTTGCTCAATAGAAAAGAAATGCCCTGCGAGTAGCGATGGAGCAGAGCTGCACGCGGTGGAGTTCCTGGGGACACCTTTCAGCGGGCCCTTACAATCCAAAGTTGCTCATTAGGGGCTGCCTCTTGTGTCTGCGCCTAACTGGGGCAGGTCAGGAGGCTCTTCTCGCAGAAGCAAAAACCCCTCTTGCCCGCTGCTTCTTGTGCTACCAATTAAAGTCTTCAGCTGTCCAGTCAGCACTGTCTCTCTTGGTTCGCTGCTGACCGAGCCGTCTCCTCCACAGCAGCAGCAGCATCTGGAGGAGGTGAGACACAGAGTCCCTGCGAGCTGTCCCCGTCAGGGGCTTTGGTGCTCTCGTCCAGCAGGCGCGCGTGCCGGCTGGCTGCTCGTTGCTGCTGCTCCTTCAGCTCACTGTAGGAGCGGGAGAAGGTGTGGAAGATGGAGGTGACAGGGAAAGCCATCAGCAAAATGCCGCTTAGGATACTGCTCAGTGCCACCACCTGTCCTGGGATGCTACGAGGCACCATGTCTCCGTAGCCAACAGTGGTCATGGAGATCACGGCCCACCAGTAGCTGGTGGGGACACTCGTGAACTCCTGCTTGGCTCCCAGCTCGCTCTCGGCCAGGTAGACCAGCGGCGAGAAGAGGGCCATGGCCACACAGAGGAAGAGCAGGAGGAGCCCGAACTCCCTGGTGCAGCGGCGCACGGTGAGCCCCAGCGTCTGCAGCCCCAGCGAGTGCCGGGCCAGCCGCATCACGTAGAGGATGCGCAGCGCCCGCAGGAAGCGCAGCACCAGGCCCACGCGCTCCAGGTACTTGTTGCCAGTCCCCCCACTGGGCTTGCTGCTGTTTTTGGTGGAGACCATGTCCACGATGAGGGAGATGTAGAAGGGCAGGATGGCCAGGATGTCGATGATGTTGAGCGGGGTTTTCAGGAAAGCACACTTGTTCTCTGCCTGGATGGAGCGCAGGAGGAACTCAAAGGAAAACCAAGCCACGCACACGGTCTCCAGCACAAAGATGTCGTAGCACTTCTGTGAACATTCGCCCTGGGGAGAAGAGGAGCGGGAGGGACACAAAACGGGAGAGAGAACAGGATTTAGCCAGGGAGCAACCCAAAGAAAAAGAACATGGCAGCTCTTGAGCAGGGAGTGCCAAAAACATGCGAAATCGAGAGGAACCCCTAGCCACAAAGTGAAGCCATCGCTACGAAGAGCCCTTGGAACAGACTATTAAAAACTGGAGTTCCTCCAGACAAAGGCCTGACAGGTTAACGAGGCCCTAGAGTGTGCCAAGAATTTGGTGTGACGGTATCAGCTGCCCCCCACTGCCAAACAGCCAGGGGCTCACTACGAGTTTCTAGATGAGTCTTTAATACCCTTGAGAAAGGTTTACTACATGATTCATGGATTTTAATAAATGTGTCTTTCCTCCCTCCCTTCCTGATCAATAATAAATTATAAATAGCTCATAAACACTTACAACATTTTAAGTGCAGTGCTTGGGGTCATTTGTAATCTGTTACTCACAGTGCATAGAACATATTTTTAAATGGAAGTCAGTATTTATTAACATACTAACCCTACAGTTAATCAAAAGCCTATATAAAGCAGTGATAAATGTAGTGTTGTTGTTTTTTTTTAAGAAACAGGGTGGAGGTAGGGGGCAGAGAGGCAAGTATTTTTAATTATTTAACCTGTAATAAGTAATTGCACAATACTCTCCCGAAGCTTCCTGGGACAGACAATTATTTTTAAAAGCACTGTTCCCTGTAAGCTCCCTTAGTGGAAAATGAACACACGTCTCCTCTGTCTCTTTAGTTGTGCAGCTTGTAAACAAGGAAACCTCGGAGCATTTGAATAGCAATGAATAACACTGTCGATGATTGGTTTTTGATTGTCAATTCAACAGCAGAAATGTGGGGACGATTCTCCGCTCCCTCTCTGTTGGCGACAGCAGCAGAATAACAAGGGGCTCCTCTAAATTAGCAGAGCTGGATGCAGATCAATGCGATGCCAGCACTATCTTCCTGGTGAACACTGTGTGGAAGCGCTGCTGCTGCGAGCGGAAGGGACGTGTTTGTCTACAGGGTGAACTGGCTTGGCTCTGAGCAGCTCATGAGACTGACTGTGACTGCACAGGGGCCGCTCACAGCTCGCCCATGCTCAACCGCATCAATAAAATAGGCCTGCAGAGGGGCAGGGCTGCCCTTGCCACGGGCGAGCCCGGGCACACGGATGGGGAGCTCTGTCCTCGCGGCCTTTGCTGCAGGTGGGCGCAGCGGGGCAGCCTGTGCTGTGCGCGGCCCCACGGACACTTCACCGCTCCCTGGGTGCTTATAGGCCGATCTCTCCCTGCGGTGAGAAAACGGTGCTAGGATGCTTGCTCCGTTTGGGGACTTCAACGCTCCTCAAAATGCGGGCAAGTGACTGGATACATGTTTCAAGGCCAGCTGAACTGCTGGCGGCAATGCAGTATCATGACATACAGTTTATATACACACACACATACACATACATATGCAGACACATATACATACATATGTACATGTGCATCTGAGTGTATGTATATAAAGCCTTGTGTTACTGAACATGTTAACCAAAATGCTGAGACATCCTTCCCCATTTCATGCTTAAGGAGAAAAGAGACAATGACTAAGGAGATGTCAACAGGAAAAAAAAAATCAAAAAATGGATCTTCAGAGCTTATTTGAAATCCTCATATTCAACACTATGAACAACTGTAGGGCCATGTATTTATAGATTATTTTTTCCCCCCACATTCAACTGGCTTATATCCATCACTGTTGCTCAAGGGGACAATTTTGAAAAATTACTTGTACCATTGAAATTGCTGCCAAGGCCGTAAGCATATTGCAGGGAGGGGAGGAGGAGGGGGGATCTTGCTCCAGTAGCGCGGTGCCTGTCTCAGGCAGACTGCCTTTGGCTTCCTCTCTCATTTGGATAGGTGTGAAGACCAGAAGGAGCTCAGTTTAGATCTGCCTCACTGAACTAAATCAGTCTCTGATAAGTAGTTCTATCACAGATTTAACTGATGAGGCAATCAATATATATTGTTTTTAGGGGCTGCTCTCCTACCAGATCGCAATTAAGGAGTGAGGCTCTTCCCTCGGCTCAGGAACCACGATGTTTCCACGCGCTCGAGCTCAGGCGCCTCACGGCAGCGCGGAGCCGCGCGCAGCGGCGCCTCCCGTCTCGAGTCCTGCCCCAGGACAGGGCTGACCACTGAAGGCAGCAGCGCACAGGACACAACCTGTGAGTGAGCAGAGCGAAGCAGCGGCAACGGCAAGGAGGGGAAAAAAAGAAAAAAGCCTCCCGTGTGCAAACTGCCTTTCTGCGGAAGGTACATTGCTACCTAGAATACCACACGCACAGACTAAAAATACAGCTTGCCTTAAGAGACCTATCTGGCAGGAAGCTTCTTGCTTCTGTCGTGCCTCATGTAGGTGGTGTGTATATAATAGACACAGCCATTAACAGATGAAGGAGCACCGGTGAAGCCCATGAAGAATATAGCCTGGAAATGGACTTGCTAAAATATTACGGTGTTTGATAGTTAATCTGGCACTTAATTGCTCAGTGCTCTCCATTAGGCCCTAAAGAGAAGGAAACTGCCCCAAATCATTTTGTATGTGGGTCTTGGGGTGGGGGCAAATAATAGACCTGTAAATTTTTCTTCATTGATGGGCTGTCCGTGCAGACAACGCCCAGAGGAGCTGTTTGCTTGCCTACAAAGCAACAAGTTCATCCTACAGATTCACTTGCCTGTAGCTTCCGCTAGTTACGTTCCCAAGCTCCCTGCAACCCGACCTCCAAGGCACAGGAGCAGCTCTGCAAATGGCAAAGGCAACTTTGCTTCTCCTGCAGGTTGGGACAGAGCCACCTCTGCCCTGCTCCTTGCGGGCACCACAATAAAGAGATGAAATGTGGTCCGTCCTGGGCGGATGGCAGGCTCTGGCTTTTCTCTGCTCTCCCCGCTTCCCCCTGCTGACGGCCAACGTTGTGAATGCTGAAATGTTTACTTGCAGGAGAGTGGAGTGATAATGCTCTGTTACACAGAGTTCGTTTTAATGGGCTGAAACGGTCCCCTCTTTTAGCTAATGCATAATTATCTTAGCAAAGTACTAGTCTTTCTCAATATTGTTATTAACCTACTGCAATCTGAACAAGACGGGCTCTGTCCAAAGGCTGTTCTGAGAATAAGAGGGTCTGAAGAGGCTTTTATAAAACAGACTTGTCCGTCGATTAACCAGCCAGAGGCCATTTTCTTCATTAATTGAATCTATTTCTGTTCCCTGGACCATGTTTCGGTAGCATCTAGGTATGACCTATTATAATCCCAACATGAAATCACAAACAGTAACAGCAGAAAATGTGTTTTATGCTGTTTTATGCTCTTTGCACTTTGCTTCTCTTGGCTGCAGCTGCTTCTGTTTGAATGCTTTTTCCTCTTGATTTGACATAGACATAAAAAAGCCATTTTTTTTTCTCTTTCTAAGACTTCCAGCTTTGTATTTTGGAGATACAACTCTGCTTAGGGCTTTTCTTTTTTTTTCCATTTAAGGAAACAAACAAAAAAGCACATGCACACACTGATGTTGGGGATAAAAAGGGACCAAGAATTAATGAGACATTGGGAAAAAAAAATCAAGTGTGAACAGAATGAGATAGCATCCTGTCCAAAATACATCCATAGCAAATCTATATATTCTCCAAAATGATCAAGTTACACCAACTCATGGCCATCAACATGTACATAAGCAACTAGTTACTGATTTTCCTTAGTAGAACAGCTAACTCTAATGCTAACTAATCCTCTAGGCTGGTAAATTTGTATGATTACATGTTCATATTTGCACCGCCAACTAGAAATATGTGAAAATGGACCACTGACAAAATTATTTTAATTCTGATTTTTTTTGAGTGCTGAACAAAAGATCACAATGGCAATCACAAAGGCACTCTCCAACAAATATTAAAGGACTAATGCTCTTTTTGCTTAATATATAACCATGTCATTAAATAATCTATGCCTTAGGCTTTTGATTACAAAAAACAGGTGGCATAGTAACAAATACAAGGAGACCCTATAGAATATACTTGCATATATTTGTGTGTACATGTCTGTTTCTTTCCACTAACAATGAGATTCCTTTTCCTCTTGTGCAGAAATGAGTTGCATATGGGAAATAACTCAACTTACACTGCATATTGGGCCATGTACTAATGTCAACTCAGGACAGCAAAAAATAAAAGAAGGAAAGTTTCAGTGAGTGATCCTATGGAGACAAATTAAAGTGAGTGTCTTTTGCTAGGATTTATAGGTATTTGCTGTCAAAAAGCCAACTGCAGTAACTTTCCTGTGGAGAAACATTTTTTTTTTTTTTTGCCAAAGGAACTACTGAGAAAATTACAAAAAGAAAAGCTGGTGTCAGTGATGTTCAAATATAACTGTATTCATTGCTCTGTATGGCCCATCTAAAAAGTGAAGGCATCTTTCAGAAATGGTTTGGTTTGGTTGGCACTGGTAATTCCCTGTACTGCACCTCAGAAAAATTCTAGATCTTGTGTGATTTCTTGACCCTTTCTTTGGCCTCCTGAGAAGAAATTCTGCTCTTTCTCTAGATTCTGGTAGGATTTGACAGCATCTCTCTCCTCTGCTATTAGAAGATGTCAAAAAGATAGGTCACCTCTGACCACCAGGTCCTGTGTCACTCCGCACACATTTTTGTGTGGTCAGCAGCTCCCCAGCACTTGCAGGAAAAAAAGCTGCAAAGCCTCAGTACCTCCCACTTCACTCCTATAGAGATGGATTTCCCTTCATGTATTAGCACTGTCAAACTGACAGGTTAAAAATATTTTTTAAAAAATGAGAGTTATTCCATTAAAAAATATCTTACATAAGCTTTAAAATCATAGCATTAAAAAAAAAGTATTTTGACACTCTTTCACTTGCCTTTTGTTGACATGAGCCTTTTGGGTCATGTTTTTCAAGTGTTCCCCTCTGCTTATGGGATCAAACCCTTTATTAATAAAAATTTGGCATTTGGAATCTTACATAACCCACGTCTCAGCACATGAGAGCAAATTTGAGAGAGCTGAAGTTTCTGAAGCCGTTACAAAACGCCTACTCACGGCCTGATGGCCACGCGACCACGCGACAGACACGTTGCATGTTCTCCCTGTCTCCAGGGGCAAAGCGGAACTCTTTGGTTCACTGAATGTCCCTATAGAGATTTAGAGGGCAGACCCCCTACCTCAGACTCAGTAAAGCCTTACGGTTACAACACTTGCCTGGCCTGTGGAAGACCTGTGAAAGGGTTTCTGCCCTCAAGGAGCCAGTGTGGAAACCTGCTCCTGGGTCTGCCATAACCTGAGGGAGTGCCTGCAGCACCAGGCTTCTCATGGAGTGCATTAAGGCCCCTTCTTACCCCATGTTTTGCTTATGAATGAAGAAAACTTTCCCAAGAAAAATTCAAGCAAAATGGCAATGTACCCATAAATATCCCCATTGCACACAACTAAACACTTAAATTTTGTTCATATTACTGTTTTCTGATGAAAAGCATTTTTCTGAGGAGAACATCCTGCCCCTTTCCAAGGAAGGACAAGTGAATGATTCTTTCTATGTGACCCAGTGCTGAAGCGTTGCCCTTAGGCCCAGACTGCCCTCTTGGTGATGGAACCTCACCAACGGGCTATGCAAGAGCCCGCTGGTTCCTGCTATACACACTATGATCTGCATCTAGAGCTCAGTTTGTGCTTCATCTTCAACCCAGCTGTGAGAAAAGGCATCCAGAGCTTTGCCTTCATTGGGGCGAGTTGTCGCTGTCAGCTTGCAGTTAGGTTACTGGCACAGGTAGCTCCTGGAGGATTGCCCTTGGGATGACATGTTTCTTTTTTCATGGAGGAAACAGGCAGGAGCTATACCCATTTTAGGCATATCTCCGGATCTCCTTTGATCTCAATGCAACATGGCCCCAAACCACCCTTCTTCAACACATTTGTCTGTCACTTTCATTCTGCAAAGTGAAGCCACAAGCAAATGTGGATCACAAACCAGAATATGGGGCATGACAAAAGACTACAGCAACTGCTAGCAGGTAACTTTTTAGGGTGTGCAAAATCCACAGCCAGAGTCTAATCAGCTTGTAAAACTATATGCCACGCTATTTAGCTGCAGCCATGTAGTCAAAGGGTTACTGAGATGCCTTGCATTTATGTTTCAAAGTGCTCTCACACAGGATTACAAAGCTAGATGGATATGTTAATAGCCCAGAAAAGGTTCTGGGAATAAGTCAGAGGGAAGAGACTAACCAGTGTGCGAGGAGAGTACCCCTGTGCCTATGGGGAACACAGAGGGTACAGATGATGCTGGGGGCTGCACCAGTTGGGCAAGTCAAGCAGTTGGGCTTCCAAGAGCTGCCCTGCCTTGTCCACAAGCAGACCTTGGGGCCAAGCCAGCTCCCAAACACACACCTAGACCTGGAAAATGCAGGTGGGATGTAGGTTTCTATGCCATAGACGTTGAACCTTGAGACCTGCTATCTTTCCTTGAAAATGTCTCAGACATTTGAGTCACATCATTGAGTCAAGAGTTACATTGTAGAGAAAGACAGAAACACAGAGGATTTGATTGGCTCTAGTGATTCTAGGGCTGCCATCCATTTCCTTGCCTCCTTCACTTACTGTCCTTGCCACATAACCGATTTATTCTTCACAGCCCATTGGCCTCCTTCTTTTTGCCCCATGATACTGTTCTCCTGCAGTAGAGTTGCTGGGAAGAATGGAAAACAGGTAAATAATAGTTCTACGCATGCACCAAATGCCCTCTCATAAATACCTTCCTCAGCCAGTGTTCCTCACACCTGTGCTCCCTGTTACCACTCATTTCTCCAAGAGCAACAATATTTATTAGAGGGAAAGTAACATTATTTGGCTGTGCTCTATGGAAATCAACCAAGAACTGAACTGAAAACTGCAAGCAGCACAAAACATACAAAGAATGAAAAAGACCATAAATTACATACAGAAAACAGATGTAATTGCAGGAATATCATCCGCTCCCCTGTTCTTAAGATGTCTATCAGGAACAAAATAGTACCTCACCCCAAGATGAGTGTGCATGTTGGGGGATATGTAAAACATCTGACATTTAAAAACTCTTCAGACTCAGTGACTGTAGCTGGGAGAAACTCAAGGGAACAGGATGTGCTAACATCTCCCAGCCTGATACCACACAGCAGGGAGAGGGACTAGACTACAGCTTAAAGAGCAGTGATAGCGCGAACGTTTTCTTACAAGGCATTTCTTAAGGTTCTGCTGCCTTGTCACTGCTTAGGGGCCTCCTCACTGTGCTAGTATTCCCTTCACTTTGTATTTCTTGGTTCTCTACTGTTTGTAGTCTATTCCACTATAGTAAGTAAACACAGCTTCTCAGGAGCTTCAGTTTTCAGCCTTGAAACAAGCCATAACATCAGCTCACTAGGTTCTTAGCTAGCAAATACAAATGTGCCCTCACGCACACCTACTCACAAAACAAGTGACAGCTGTATTGGAAGCCTGTTGGGTCCCAAAATGCAAGTTCTGGCAGGACGATTAAAACCAGAACAAGTGGGGAAGAGTAATGCAAGTTCCTTGGCTGAGTAGTGGGATGGAAAGCCTATCTTATGTGAGAGATTTAAATGCATTTGGCTTGTTTAGCAAAATGAGGGCAGAGAAGAGAGCCAATTGCTGTCTGTAAACACATCAAGGAGATAAGGAGAACTGCTCTTTAGTGGCATTTTCCAATGTCCTCATTCAGTTTCCTCTCTGGATCTGCGGTAAGTGCTGCTGTCTCCATCTACTCCCTGCATGTCTACAGTCTCCAGCTCAGGCATGCCATGAGAAATACGATCCTCTTCAGCGCAAAGTCAATCAGAAAAGCTCAGAGTAACCCCCCAGGCTGCTTATGTTCCTACAGGTGACTTTGTCCAGGAGTGGCTGCGAAGCTGCTGCACAGACACCAGCAGTTAAGTTATAGGACTCAGACAGGAAGACAGGAGCGGGGAGGAGAGGGAAGTAACACTTGAGGTAAGTTTGCACCAGCTGTTGGCAAAGAGACCATACGACTGCTCAAAGGGACAATGGTGTCAGGAAAAGAAATAGGTACAGACTGGCTTTTTGGAAACTGCTCCTCAGAAGACAAATAAGGTTCTAAGTAGCCCTCCGTCAGGAACAGGCAAGGCCAGAGGCCTTTCAAGCTGAAGCCTCCCAGTGTCTGAAAGTGACTGTGTGATGTGGTCACCCATGACAGCAGAGGAGTGCACTCGCAGACTTCAGAGGCCCCCTCCAAATTCTGCATTCCTAAAACGTTTAACTAGCAAAGGAAACTACACGTGCAAGATTTACAGTCCTTCATTAGAACAACTCCTGTGAGTCAAAATAGTGATTAGCTGTATTTGGGGTCTACTTAGCTTGGACCATTTTACAGTCTCTTAGTGCCCTCTGCATATTGTTTAAAGACAAAGAATTACATAAGAAGAAATGGACCCATGAGAATAAGACTTTGTAACTGAAACTCATGAACCTTCACAGCATTTGAGGTGGGGTTTCACATATGGTAGTGTTGCTCCACGGCAGACCCCTGCCTGTACGAAACCCACAAGGGTCCCAAACACCCATATCCCAGGAGGGCACCTGCGCCCATGGGACTCACCACACACGGACCCTGTGGGATCTGCACACGCTGAGCTCTGGCAGTGCTTGGGGCAAAGGACTTGTTTATCATGTCACTGCCACCCTCAGCAGCACTAATAAGGAAAAGAACCGTGATCTTGCCAAGCAGTGGTTTTCTCCAAATAATAATAGCTTCCCTTTAGCAACACTGACATTCTTAGTATTTCTGAAAAAAAAAAAAAACTATTTACAGAATGTTTTTCTTGGGTTTGGTCCATTTTTTCACTATAACTGAAAGTTAAAAAGAATAAATAATTAAACACCAGAAGACTCCCCTCCCCTCAATTTCACATGAACTATAAATCTTCCTTCTCAGTCCATTCTCTTTTATAGCTCTGAGGCTTAGAAAATACAGTATTTTAAAATTTTACCCTATATAAACCTAAGTAAATGCTCAGCCCTGAGCTTCCATGTGAGGAAGCTCAGTCAGTTACCTTGCTTATTAGCCCATGTCCTGATTTACAGAGAAGAGCAGCTTGTGATTTCTGTCCTACTGGGCCAACCCGCAGAGCTCAGAAAACAAGACAGAACCTCCCTGAAGCCTTGTTTCAACAAGCTTAAGCACTGACCCTTGGCTTTTACAGCACACCTGTTTCTCATAAGCATGGCAGGACCGTGAAAATAAAGACGGGGACTGTCTTCCATAAGTGGTAGTGTAAATCAAAACAGAGCAGAACCAGTGCAGGGCTAAGTCCTTGCTGTGACACCGCTGAGCTGTGCAAGCCATTCCCACCAGGAATGAGACCATGTAGCCCCAACGTCGCTCCCCAAAGGCAACAACCCAAGGGGACACGGCTGTACCACAGGGTGGGCTTCTGAACTCTTCAAGCTAATGGCTCCTCTCCTCTTAGGATGCTTCTGCTGTAATCCCACCTACCCAACGCTGGGGTAAAACAATGCTGTGCTACACATAGATATGTAGGGTCCAGAACTGTGAGCTGCCTAAACCATATTTTTATTCTGTTTTATTTCTGGTTTTAAAGCTCCTCAGTCTCATTTTCAGTCTCATACACACACAAAAAAATTATAACATACTAAACTGGATTTAAAAATCTTATTCTTTATAGCATTTTAAGGTTTATTTTCCCTGTTATATCCCCAGTTTTCCTTTTGTTTATATGCTTTTCTCCTCCTCCTGCCTCCCACTTATTGCTTATTCTATTTTACTGACTCACATTAGTTTTGCTGGTTGCTGTAACACACTGCAAATTTGAGGGGAATCTTTTTTTTTCTCCTTGGAAGAAAGAAGGACGGAGTCAGGCTTATGTTTTTCCTCTTGTATTTTTTTCCAATCTGATTTTTTTCCTTTCTCTTTATCCCATTATCTGAAAGCAAGTGAAGTATTTGCCTGTCTTGCCTCTGGGTAGATTTGCTTTCCTGCTGGTAGAGGCTCAGGAGCAGCTGGCAATCTGCTACTATATTGCCCTTGCACAAAGATGCTGTGAAGTTGTATTCCTGCATCTGTGAAGTGCTGAAATCTGTTCAGGATGGCTCTGGCCACTGCAAAATCCTGCAGTCTCCCACACTTCCTGGGACTGCTCCAGGCAACAGTAGCCGTGTTTTCTCCGATCCCAGAACAATATACAAGAGCCTGAGTTACCCGAGGCTTAGCCAATGCTTTTACTGTGTATGACACTGACTAGCTGTGGATTGGGAGCAAATACCCACAGATTCTGCCTGCAGAAGCCCTGCGCACGGACCCTTCAGGAGCTGCATTTTCTGTTCTGTAGTTGTCTCTTTGTCTGCGTTTCAAACAAAGCTCGCAATGTACTGGGTGACTGGGACCTTCACACTATTCTCTGCATTTCCTATTGGTTTCCAGGCTCAGGAAGCTATCTGGAGCACAAGGAAAGTGTGTGCGTGCGTAGGAATGTGAGGACACGCCAGTGAATGCCAGGAAGCCTGGCATTTATCATGGTTATCGTGGTCAAGGTGGAGCTGCCTTGTCCTGCTCACGAATGAGCCAACTAGCTGGGCCCTGAAGCTGAACATGGGCTGCAACATGGCCCGTTCCCTGGTACAACCTTCCCCCATGCCTGCAGGTACAGCCAGGGCCGCATGAGGCTTTGGCTGGGCACAAGCCAGGAGCCCCTGCACCCCTCCTCTGCAGGTAGCTTCCAAACTCCTGAGGCTTTTCTGGCTGCCCTTGCCTTTAATCACAATTATAAATCATCACTGCTCATTCCATCTTACTGATGACTACAGGGCTGAATGTAAGTGGGCCAAAAAAACCCTGGGCTTACACCATCCTTACTGGAAACTCCTGTTCCTCAGGGCAGCAGGCCTAAGCGAAAGTTTCGCTAACAGGGTGGCAAGGGCTCACACGCTCCTAAGGGCAGAGATGGCTGCTGGGCTCATCCCCTGCGGAGCAGAGGATTGCTCATGAATCACATGCTGAGCTACAGCAGGGCGCTGCCAAGGGCAGCCAGAACGTACTCGAACATGGCACGAGCTGCCCCAGCGCCTCCGGTCGACCCGCTTCCCGCGCGAATCCGCCGCGCTCTGCAGGCTGCAGAGGGCAGGGGCCGCAGCTTCACGCACCAGCTCCCTGCCCAATGCTGCCCATGCGCATTCCCTTTCACTGCTCTTTGCTGAATTAAAACTCTTTCCAGTATCCCATTCTAAAGCAGGTTCTCTAGGTTTTAAACCACAATTTTAATTTATCTCCCCCAGCTTTCCTGTTTTAAAGATATCTAAAGTCTTATGTTTCATCTCTACCAGGTGAAAATGGGAAATCACATACAGTAGATTATTCACCAGGAACTCCACATCCTTTCCGAGGCCTCACTTTCCACAAGTCTCTCATCCTGGGTGCATTCTCTGTACTTACAGGTTGCACTCTGCATGGGTGAACTTGCAGAGAGCTGCTAGGCTCAAATCAGTTCAGATTACTGTGCCAGATACTTCCAACATTTTGGTGCTATCTGCACATTTCTTTTGAATTATTCTCTATTTTCTCCCACAGTACCAGTGAAGAAGCTAAGCAGCTCTGGATCAGAACGAAGACATGCCTTCCTGCATGCACTGCCACTTGGTCATAGTTTCTCATGTATTTTTTTTTTCTACTGCAAGAGGTATCAGAAAACTTTAAATCATTTAATAAGGGAGGTAAGTTTCTGAAACATGCAATTTTTATTAAAGGAAGAGGTTGCGTAGCACTAATTCAAATGTATCACAGAAGTACAAGTGCTTACATCAAAAGTTGTTTTTCTCAAACAACTTTATAAACTTACAAAAAATATTTTAAGTTTGACCGGGAAGTGATTTTCTGCATAGAACACAATGAAATATAATGTTGTCCTCACAAATGTGGCTGTTTGCACCCAATACCATCTTTTTCACAATTTTGCTTAGAACGAATACAATGCTTACATGCTTACCTAACCTGTGGTTAATTTATGCTTTTAAAGTTGCCAACCTTATAATTTTCTCCCAAACCCTTCTTAAGCCTTGTTTAAAAACACTATTGCCAAACTTCAGCACTTTATTTCTTTTTTTTAATTATTATTTATATTCCACATTTCTCTCTTAGTTGGTCTTGAATTTAATTTTCTCCATGACCACTGCAAGAATTCCCCAATTTCAAAAACTTTGGTGGTTTACCTCTGTTACCACACTGTAAGCAAAGAAAATATAAGTATTTATAATGCTAAATGATTGAATGCCATTTTTCCAAGGGCTACACATATCAATCAGGTCATGATGTCAGCTCAATTATATGAGGTCTGGCCAAATGCAAATCTAGTTGTTCTCTCTCATTCCAAATCTCCTGAATTGGTAGCAACATATCCTGGGGCATTGAGATAAAATTTCCAGATGATATTCTTATTCCAAATAAAGGACAGTTTTCCCTCTTTCAAACCACCAGTAGGACAGTACTGAATAAGCTCACATAGCACAAGCTGTCTTGTGAAAGGCAGCAGAGCAACCTATGGAGTGAACCTATGCTGTGCCCTCAGGATATTACAAAGCTAATACTGAGGAGTTGTATTAATTTTACAAACATGACTGGAGGGCAAGCAAATATTATTATGACATTTCTTCAAAGACTCTCTAGATGGCTTAGCTGGGGGCTGAGGGAATAAATAAAATAGGTAGGTACAGATAGCTTACAGTGGTGAAACCAGAAAAATATGAAGAGAGACCAAGAGTGGAGCACGTTTGGGTGAGTCACATTACACAAAATATGAACCAGTTAACAACAGGACAAAGTTACCAACGCTTTTATGGAAGATTCTTAGCTATTCAATTATTTATCATTAATGTCATATTTCAGCATATCTATACAATATTTAAAAGAAGACCTGAGTTTGCTATTTATTCATGAGAAGATATACTGTAGACCAAAAGAGCTCAGTAGCGCAGCATACAGTTATTAACCAGTCAAAGAAATTTTATCTTTTCCAGCTCTTGTCTCATCCCCAAGCTCACAGAACACAGAAATTCACTCTCCATTTTCTGACTTGTAACACTCATACTACATAGACTTTCAGTGGGTTCCCCAAAAATTTATTGTAACCCACTGTCCTCAAAGTTTTCCATGGCAACTCCTTGTCCTATGAAGATTATCTCTTTACTCAGGAAAAGCAGTTCTGGATTGAGACCCAAGGTTAAGAAAAGCCATGGCACTAGCAGTTCAGATAGTATCTTTGCTGTGATGGGGAATTTCAAGCAGAGAATCTGCAGACTCACCATGTGCCTTTGTACAAACCTGTTCTACAATTTAGCTGCCACCTCCATGCTAAGGGCAACTCTTAACAAAAGAAAATACGATATTCCTCCCACCATCCTTGATGCAACAGAAAAGGCATTTCCTTTTCTTACCGGGACCATCTACCCTTTACCTTCTCCAGAAGGAGTTGCTGTCATACAACAACTTGATACAGCTCCTAAAGTTTAAGTAGCTTGAATCCAGCAGTAAGATGGAATTTCTTTTTTTTTTTTTTTTTTTTTCAGGAGAGAGAGGACTACAGAGGATAAAATGTAGATAATTCTTGATTATTTTTTCCCAAGGGAAACCACACAGAAAAGAGAGAATTGGTGAGAGCTCTCCAACAGTCACGATTAAATACAACTAGCTGTCACAAAGCCCTCTGTTCATGCAACCAATATCAACAACAATTACTCTTTAAAAGACTGCTTATTCATTAGTCCCTTAAGACAGTCTTGTAAAAGGGCTTAAGGAATTATCTCCAAAAGAACTGGGAAAATTGGCACCTATGAAAGAGGTGATTTCCAGGTAAGGTGAGTACAGAGCAGGGGACACCGTGGATGCCCATGGAAGCGAGCAGGACTGTGTGCAGTGCTGAGCACCCACATTGCCAAATGTGTCTCCCTGGATCGCAGGTGTCCTGAACCTGGACCCTGGACCTGAGTCTTGAACTCTGCAAGCTGAACGGATACTGAGGGATGCTCTAACATTAACAGCTGGGTTGGATAACACCCACAAAAGGAAAGACTGGCACATATATTTCTTATATGTTAAGGACTGTATCATTCAGATGATTGCAGGCAAGCACAGTTCACAGGAAAATGATCAAAGGACACGATCACGGCTTCTTGAGGTCTGCAAAGAACATTTTGCTAATAGTGTTATATCTGCAAATTCTATGTGAGTCAGATGAAAGATGCTCACAACTCAAAAGCCACTTAAAAGCTCCATACACAAGGTTTAGACTGTGCAGTACAGAAGTTTCCATCTCTCTGATTTTAAAGCTGTGTGACCCATAGAACATGACTGTCATTTTTATCTTTCAAACCCCCTCATTTTCATCTGCTTTCATATAAACTCTAGCTGTCTGCAAGGCAACAAGCCCAGCATATTTCTCTGACCATAACACAGGAGCTGTGAGACCTACGGGATGATTCTTCAGTGAGGCTGATGATGCGTCAGACTTGCACTGTGCAACTCTGCAGTTGTTGCCCTTCAGCTTGAGATTGCAAGGACAGCTGACAATGTACCACTGCATTTTGTGTGAACAACAGTAGCCTGATCTATGAAAAGAAGAAAATTCCTTGCTCAGAAACCTAGCTTGCAGCCTGATGTATAAGAAATGTGCACAGGTACCTGAACAGTAGCACAGATGTAATTTTTATTTCTCGTATTTTAAACAGCATAGATACTCTGTTTAAACATTTACAACCTAAGCATGAGACTACATAAAACAGGTGATCAAACTGTAAGAGATGGAAGGAACACATAAACTGTGAAACAAAGTTTTGCTCATCTCTGATGACTAAAGCTCTGGATATAGGATGCTCCAGTGAGTTTTAAACTTATAATTTGGAGTTTATGTTAACATTTTTATACAAGCGCTGCCCAAGCAGAAAATCTATCCTGAAGTTTATGAAGAAAAAATAACACTTTATTTCAGTTGGAATATAACACTGCAGCACTGGTGAGCACTATGTCCCTTAAGTAAGGACATGTGAATGTGAAGGTGAATCCCACGTGTCTGCAGAAACTTCACTGTCCACAGTAAAGTACTACAGGAATGACAGGAACGACTACTGATTGTCACTTGGTGTCTCCCTGGCCACCACCCAGTTGTGGGTAGAGCTGCCCAGAGCAAATCCAAAATCCAGATCAGCACTACAGGTTACAAGCAGCCCACCAAGCAGTGGTTTCACATGCTGTAACTGCTGCTATTGTTGCAGCTCATTGTTTTGGCACTTAAATAGCAGAATTATAAAAATGTTTTAAAACTGAAATTCTCAAATGATCCACAGGGAATTTAGCCAGTCCAATTCCCTGAGATACTTTTTAAAAAGTCACCCTCAGTGTTTGGATATTAGAAATACGTATCCATAATTCCTGCAAGGAGATTTTTTTTTAAGGTATGTATTTTACTGTGTAGTAACTTCTAGAACAGAATATTCCACAAAGAGGAGAAAAAAAAACAAGCTATGTTTTTTAAGACTTTCATTCATGGAACCAGACTGTCTCAGCATCACTTAAAGATGTGGCTTTAAATTAAAAGTATGAGGGTCTCAGCATTACACACAGAAAAACAGACCAATAAACCTACAAAAAAAAAAGAGATAGTGCCAGAACCACAGCTCCTCAGTAATGGAAAGCTCCATTCAAGAGTCTCAAGTTGAAAGCCATCTTAGGATAGAAAGCATCAACAATAATTGTTTCTATCCCTCCACATTACTTTTTCATGAAATAAGTAAAAGACTTAACCTAAAAATGACAGTTTTGCCTACTTAAAAGTACTTGAAACTGTAAGGCTTTTGAGACAAAAGGATTCCATTTGTTCAACAAATGTTTGATATTTCTTAAATCCTGGGGCCCCAAATGCTTATATGTCATCCTCATATACCTACCTATTTTGATTACAAACATAAACAAATCCATAGCAATAGTCATCATGGAAAATTTTCCTAACTTTGAAAATGTTTATTGTATATCTTTCTGGAATGAAATCTTCTGGCACAAGATTGTTTAAAACTCACCTTCACAATTTATCTTTTTTCCATCCTCAGCAATATGAAAGCTGTAAAATTAGGCCTAGAAGGTTAAACAGTTTCAGGCTTCTTTATGAGCTATTATTATCTTTATTATTTATGAGTCTTTTTGTGGTAATGTTCTTCAGTTGAGATTATGGAACTGTAACTTCCTATCAGAGTATCTTTAATTAGTTTGGCTTTTCCCAGTACGTTAGAAAGCACAATGAAGAAGAGAGCACCATCTGATTGCCTCTTGTTTTTACACTGCGCTGTTACACATGATTGAGTTCAATGGGACTCAAGCCTACAAAGGCTTGTGTGAACTGGAAAAAAATGTGCGACAGAAATCTGAGTTCACTACCTTTGCTGTTGTGATGAAGATAGAAATGGTCTTCCTATTTTCCCCGTGAGGAATAGAGCCCATCAGGATAGGCATCCAGCCTTTGGCTGAATCGCTCAGTGCCTTTTGGTGGCTCAGCTTTTACCCTGCCACACTGGGGAGGCTTTTGCTGTAAGGTATTGGGCTATTAGCCACTTGCTTTGAGTCGTTCCGTGCCTGCCATTGCTGCAGCATATTGAGAAGCCCCCTTCTCAAGGAGACACCGTATGCCTAAAATGGATAATCTCTGCTTCTGGTTATATTTATGTCTTGGAGATCATTTTTGTTAGTCTTAAAAGAACTCAGTGTCTAAAGGTTCCTTCTAAAATTTTCTCTCAGAAGTACTTTGTCTTAAGAAGGGAATTTTCCCCATTTTATTTTGATCCTGTATAGAAATATCCCAATCTGAAAATTTTGTCTCAAGAGGGGATTTTTCCCCATTGTACTTGGATCTTGTATAGAAATTTCCATCCTGAAAACTTATGACTTCGTTACCATGAATAAAAATGACAGATTCTCTTCACAGATTATTTTTCTTTATATATTTAAGTGTCACTTTCCCAAAAATTTCAGAAGCAGTTATTATACACATTACTGAATCAATTAGTTTTATTTCACTTAGTAAATAAAGCTAAATGAGGAAAACATGGCAAGAAAACTAAGAAGATGGCTATGGTAGTAGGAATGCATTGCTTCCTACTGCTCTGTTAAAATGACGCAGGGGCTGTCATCTACAACACCTCGAGCAGCTAACAAAATTAACAAAATCAATGTTCGACTTTTACATATTTTAAGACAGAGAGAGATGGGCACTCAGCCCATAAAATATGTCTCCAAAATAATTTGCTCACCGAGTTGATAATTGTCTTTTACTTTTAGGGTTCCAGTCTTAGATCTGCGTGAGGCCACTTACATCTCTGTAGGACATCCCTGGGTGTAACAGCTGGTCCATTCTGATCGTATTGAAGGTTCAAGGTATGAAAAATTGCTCTCCAGCACTTTTTTTTTTCTCCTTATTGGCTCCTCTCTCTTTCCCTGAAGCAGCAACAGGACAGATAGGTGGCCTATAAAGCTTCTATTTCCCAGAAAATACCAATTCCAGGAAAAGACCACTGCTTGTTAAACGGAGTATCTACTATGCTAGTTCTGACACAGAAATCAAACAATAATAATTCCAGCCAGGCAGTTTGGAAAATGTGTACTCTGAGTACTGTGTGTCCTGGAAATAATATTTACTGTTTGTTTGTTCTGTAGCCAGAAGGGCTGCACATGCATTTTCTGCTTGTTAGGAGACTGCAAAATTTGACCAAAGAACTATCCCTGGGCACAGATTTTAAACTGGGTACTAGGGACACAGTTGAAGATGATTAATATGACTTTAAAATCACATGAACTCTTGTCTTACCACTCCTATTACCTGATGAGCTCCATCGACTTGTTAAGCCAGGTGCAGATGGAGGCATGAAAGCAGTTTATAGTCTAGGTCTCAGATCCTAAATGCAACTCCGTGTGACAGATGCCAAAATCTTTGCCCAGCTTCACTGAAAACAAGAAGGAAATGGAATGGGCATTTACATGCATTTTTGCAGGACTAAAATCAGCCACTGTCTCCTGAAGTGACTAATGACAGCTCCAATAGAGAAAGAAGTGTTGACCTGGCACTTCAATGGCAGACGGGGAACACAGGGGATGAAATAAGCCATGGCAGAAGTGATCCTTCACCTGTCCCCTGTGCCAGAGCCCTTTGTCTCAAAAAAAAAAAAAACAATTTTGCCTGTGTTTGCAGTCCTCCACTGCACAAAGAGCAGAATAAAGCTTATTTGCAGAAATCTGCTGCTCTTTCACAATTCAAGGGTACGAAAAACATAAGATCATTTATTCTGATTTTCATTATATCACAAGCACTTTTCCTTTGTACCTCTTACTGAAACAAGTAACTTTTATTCTTGATTGAAACACAATGTGTTTAGTTAAACACAACCTTCCAGAAAAGCACCAAGTCTTGAACAAAAAGCAACAAAAAACAGAGAATCCTTGCCTTTTCCTTATCTGCCCCAGTAAACACTCATCATAGTGTTAAATATTGGAAAGTAGTTTACAGTACAAATTTATTAAGATACGGCTTTTAAACATTCACCTTTAACCCTTCTTAAGATAAAAGTCTTTCAGCTCATGCAATTCTTCCCCCTTCAAAAAAAAAAAAAATTGCCTAATCAACTCAATCTGTCCTTTGGTGAGCTAAATGAACCAAAATATTCAACTGCCTTATTGTACAATATCTTCTCTTTTTTTTTCAGCCTTTCCATTTTTTTTTAGCGGCATTTAAAAATGTGAACATAAGAACTGACTGTAGAATTCAAGCATCAGTCTCACCAATGCCATAAGCAGGCCAAAAAAAAAAAAAAAAAAAAAAAAAAGACCTTCCCGCTGCTAAAAACTACTCTCAAGGTCCATATTCAAGGACCACATTAAGCCTGTTGCCTTAATTCTGCAACAGGAACTTATGTGCCGTTGCTTGCCCCCTAAATCCCTCTTGGAATTCCATGTTTGTGAATCGGACTGTCCATTTCTGTAAGAACATGTCGTCATTCATTCATCCCTATGGTAAAATTTGGCACTTGACTCTGTGAAAATGCACTCCCTTTAGTTGCCCCAGCCTACCAAAAAATTCAGGGTTCTCTAATATGCTTGCTACCTCCTCACTATTACCCTACTCCATGCCACAAATATTACCATCACTGCCTCCCTATTTACATCCAGATCACTAATACAAGGTGTCTAATTGCTAAAAGATTATTTTGAAGGTAATTGTCAGCTGTCACCTAAACTAGGAACTTCTAAACACTAATTACATTCAGTTTTCAACAGTAAAATTTGCCCTGTGCTTACAATTCCAGCATATTGGAACACTGTGGATTAATCTGAATGAAAGGCAGGAGTCTTGAAAACAATCTTTTATTTTTTTATCATGACAATATAGCTTTAACTGGTACCTAGTTCAGGTACTATTTCTTAAATTCTACATGGTTAAAAGCTTTGAAAATAAAGCCCTTATTATAAGGCAGTTATTAAACAACTTCGCAGATGCTTTTTCTTTTGGCATGAACAGTTACCATTCAGTGAATCTGACTTCAAATTAAACAACTCAGTTGACATCTGGGCATCCACATACTCCCTGTGCATACCTTACAAGCAAAGGTGGAGCTTAACTGCACCTGAAATCCTTAGTAAAATGCAGCACGGGACTCTGGAGTTTTTGGACCCATTTATCACCAGCATGCCCTTTACTTTGAACACTCCAAAATACCGAATGTCTCCTGTCAGTTGATGACCTGCCTCTTTTCTCTTAGCAGCAGTGAGAGATAAGCCATTTAGCACTTAAAAGATGAGGCACAAGAAGGGTCTAGTTTTGTGGTGAGCTCAGCATGCAACTGAGAAGCAGAATGTGACTGGGTAAAACACTGACTTAGTAGGTGAAGTTCACAGTTAGGTTTAATGACCACTGGGCTGGAAAATAAGCCTAAACATAGTGTGTCTTGCTTCAGTTTGAACAGATCTAAAGAGATCACAAAACCTTTCTTAAAAGTTCACATCTCAACCCCATAGTGTTGCATTTCACTGCACATTTAAAGCAAATGTAGTGGTCTCTCCCTTTCAGTTTTCAGGCAAACTCACTGACCTACATGCACTTAATCCTAGGAATCTGCACCACTATTTAATAAGTGAAGGGCTAAAAATCTTAGGAAATTTATTGAAGAACAGAATAAATAAAATATCCACAGACTTGATTTTCAAGTTCATGAAGCATCCACTACTTAAGCTCGACAGTACTAAGCATGTCTGAAAACTGGGATATATGTAATGCTCTTCTCCTGCTGCTTAATTGCTGCCTCAGTTTCCCTGCCCTTTACCTCACTTACGATAGCAGAATAATTTTAGATGTGTTTCTTACAGTGAGATACTGAAAGGTCATTAAAAGCAGACTGCTAGGAAAATCTTATCTTTCAGATTGTATCTTCAAATCATTGAGCCTCAAGCAGAAGCAATTTAATAGCTAGAGCAATTTTTTTTTTAGCCAAAACAGCTATTTGTCACCAGGTTAGTGATGACAGAAAACAAATCTGTCTGGTAAAGCTGCCTGCTGGTGTGAACTGGCAGAGGTCTGCTGGCAAAGCAGAGTTTGGCCCAATCTTTCCTCGGCAGCAAGTCACATGGCGCTTTCTCTGCTCTACCCTAGCCTACCCTGCACACTGTAAATACGGAATACAATACCTGTGCAAGCGCTGGAGTGACTCTGCCCTCCGCCTTCCCCTAGGAGATAACAATGCAAAACACTTTACTTGGAGAAAAGCTGCACTTACCCGGTCTTCTTCTTCTCTGACATCTGGCATGGTGCTGATACAGAGGCTGACTGCAGTGATGGCAACAAAAGAGATTGAAATACAAGCAAAGAGCTTTCCCGGGATCCCTGAGTGGGGGTTCTCCACCATATCCCTGAGCTTTCTCATGCACAAACTCAATCGGCTATTGTCCTGGAAGGCACATTGCGTAGTCTCACTAAACACCATCTCCGCTTCATACAGCCTGGCCTCAGCTGCCTCCTCCTCTTTGTGTCGCAATCTCTTTTTACAGCACCACTCCAGGTGCTCCTCTTCTATCCCCCAGTACACAAGCTCTTCCTGAAAAGAAAGAGCACACATCTCCCTGAGAAGCCTCAGCTTCCCAGCTGTCAGGAAAGTCATGATTGTCCTGAAGGCACTAGGATTACGGTCAAAAAAAAATTCATTGCAGCTAACATCATAATCATCGCAGATGTTCATGATCTCATCGTAATTGTTGCAGGATTTTAGCTTCCCAAGCCTGGTCAAGGGGCAGTTCTCCAAGGTGGTCCATGGAATTTTGTATTTAATACCACCTACATTGATGATCACAAACCTAGTCCGGTCTTCCAGACGGGCTAAGCAGCACAAGTCTTCTCCAGGACGCAGAAGTTTGGCCTTTTTGTAGAAGAACCCTTTCTTCGTTTGCACTTCACAAATGTTTTCCAGGTTATTGAAGGAGTAGGAGCTGAACTCATGATCTGCATTCCCAGTGAGCAATGCCATTTTTTGATACATTTGCTGAGTTCATAGGGAAGTCAAGTTCACTCACACAAATGCATGTGATGCTTGATTGGAGAGTCACTCTGTAAAACAGAGTTTTAAAATGACAACAAAATTAGACCTTTGTCTGATGAAAAGAGGTCCTTCCCCCCTAGTCCTGACAAAGCTTTTCTGTGGCATTAATTTTTCCCTATTATTTTAGGACTCTATTTGCTTTACAGTTATTAGGGCATAGAAACTTAACCTGCAGTAAGATTGGAAGCCACTTCCTTACTTCTACAGAGCATTATTAAGCATTTACTTAAATAATGAATGAAAATAAGATCATAATTTTCCAGAAGTTAAGTGCTCCTCATCAAATGCTGGAAGGGAGATTGGAGTTCTTGGATAAATGGTAATTTACAGTTTAGCAACTTATTGGAGAAACAGTAATAGGTTTTATTTTTTTGTTTGCTCTATGTAATTTATCTATTACAAAAAAGCCTATAGTGTTAGGATAAACCATATGCCTATGTTGCAGTGAGGGAGGTGCCTGCATTTAAATTCATCAAGCTTAATCACCAATAATAACGAATACGCGGGAGCTGAGAGTCAACATTGTCTTGTTGTTGGAAGGATTTTGCTCGGATGGCTAAGTAGGCTAATCTGCTGGTGCACTCAGCTTTAACGAATCAAGCATTATGCATAATTCCAGGATTTAATTTGTGGCTAATGTGTATCCCTCCTTCATCACACCCCAATATACAGAGCTCCTGAATACATTTTTTCACCTGCCATGCCACTCTCCCACTTTCTCTAGAGCTCTGCACCTAAGTTCTCCACATGCTGTTTCCAAAGCAGAACTAGCATGTTCTACGGAATTGAATTAGTGAATAATATAAAACTTCTTGAATTGCTTTAATGTTAAGGAAGCAGGAAACAACAAACCAGAGTGGGAGTGTTAGGACTCCACACAAGATATCTGGGCTGAGAATGGAAGCAGGAATGAGGAACAACCTCACACAGGGAACATAGAAATCTTACAAGCTGACAAAAGACAGGAGAAAAAGCTCAGGCATGAAGATAGTGGATGTTTTTGATGACAGAACAGTAACCATGAGGCAGCAATTCCATAATTTATAAGCAAAATTCTCCTAATTCCTTGGAATCTCATGTCTCTGCCTAGAGAGAATACTGAACAAGTGGATGCTATAAAAAATTAGAGAACATGCACATTAGAACATATTCCCACAGCAGTATCCTCCTTTATCCATAATCAACTCTAACACTTAATTAAAACAATCTCCAACGGAAAATGATGAATGCTTTTTAGTCAAGGCCATGAGTCACCCTCTAAATATTTTTACCAGCGACAGTCTATCAAATCACAGCAAAATTGTGCTCCAGAACAAACACAGCACAGAGGGACACACTCAGAAAACCTGCTTGCCTTAAGACGCCACCAAGCGAAGAAGGCGGTGGCTTCACAAAAGCCATGGGACCCTGTTCTGGGTTTGGGTGCAGTTCCAGTCCCTGATGTTCAAAAGGCATTTATGTGGTGTCTTGGTCCAAAAGCAGAAAATGGCTGGCTTGAATACAAAATAAAGTGTTTTCAGTCACTTGAAGGGGCGTTTTGGTACTGTGAAGATTTTAGAAGCAGAAATGATGTCAAAATGTCAAATGTCTCCAGTTTCACTTTGGGTAAAAAAAAAAAAAAAAGAAAAAAAAAAGGGTTTAAATATCCCTTTGTACACGGCAACATGAACAACAGAGCATAGCTCCTTGCTCTGGCTAAGAGCCAGTCGAGAGTAAGTGGTAGCAACACACGTTCTGAGAAATGGGACTTTCATAGCCCAAGCTTGAGTGCAGCTGGGATTGCACATGCCATTACTGTCACAGTGACAGTGCATTGTCAGCATGGCATATGCTTTAAGGATTTAGTCTCTTGTTGCTTTTTGTCAGTAAGATAAAATATTTACTGCCACTACTCTGGGCATTGTGCTTTTGTTTTCATGCCTCACTTGCTACACAAGTCAACATATGAAAAGTAATTCACATCATTTTCACGTTGAGGTCAGGATTTGCTTTTCTCCTCTCATCCCAGCAGCAAGTTGTTGCATAAATGGGATCAGATGATAGATTTCACAGAATTATTTTGCATTTAGGGTTCTATGTGCTTCTTCCAGAGCAAAGAGAAAGAAGCAGCCAACTGCTGGAACTCTGTATGCACATGTGTATTACACCATTCCATTTTCAAATCACTGAATTACAAATAGCCAACAATTTTTACTTGGTGGATATAAAAATGATATGATTAAATGTAAAACTTAAGGAAGAGCTATTCAAACTTTGTTATACCATCACTGGATAAACAGAAATTGATGATATAAGTAGATGAGGACTGTGTTGCTTTTAGTTTAACAGGCTGATTCTGGACAGTCCTAGTAGCATCAGAGAGCTGGAATTTAGAAATTTTGAGAACTTGCTGATCTTGGTCTTGTTTGTAGTCAAACACTCTGAAATCCCAGAGTCCACAATAGCACACTTACCAGCTTTGTCTTGGTAGTTTCAGCTAAAAAGTAAGCATTTGAATAGAGTTGTATTACTCTCCTTTGCACCTCTGTGTGATGATTCCTTTACCACCCTAACATGTCAGTGTGGAAAAGCTCATCCTGTTACTTTAACTGTCCTGTAGAAAAACAAAAGACGTCATGGTAGGCTACCAATTTGGCATCTATCCTGAGAGGTAAAATAACCCTGGAAGATTTGCTTCTGATCTTATGTAAATGGAATGTATCCTGACCTTCACTGAATATTAAAGTGTTTCAAAATTATATGGGCCTTAAAATACTTTCTGCATACCAGGGTTATCTAATACATTCACATGCCTGCAGTAAAGCATCCCACTGAGGATTAACTTTAAAAGCCAATACTTCCAGAAATGATACCACATTATCATCCAGTTGGCATTTCTACAGGCACATGGTTGTAAGAAAGACTGAAAAAAACAGCCTGCAACCAGCTGCCTCTTGCAAAGTCATAGGACAGAATTTGACTCTACATTTGGTGTTCATCATGCTGTGTGAGAAAACACAATGAAAGAGTAATTGTTTTCACTAAACACTTTCTCTTGCTATCCAAATGCCTGCCTATCTGTATGTCTATGCATACATAAACCTAGTCAAATTCTATTAACAGCACAGTCGAGATCTTTAAAATACAGATATTTCTAATCAAAGTATTGAATTAGATGACAGATGTACAAATTGCTTCTTTTTATTATTATTGAATTACTTTGATCAACTAAGATGGAGCTATTTCCCTAATTATTGCCTTTTATCTCTCACCATCTTTCTTCTCAAAAACACTCGCCTTATCCTCAGCTCCTTTGGATTGCAGAGCTGTGATGGAATAGCTCACCTGACTGGCTCACCAGCTGGATGTGGCCTCATTAGAAAGAACAGGCTGGAACAGCAAGAAGAGGGCTTGCCCTATATGTGAGAACTGCAGGAATGTGTGGGACACTGCCAAGGGACAGGTGATGAGCTAGACTAGAGCTTATTGATCAGGAATGATGGACAAATCAACATGGGCAGCACTGTGGCAAGTGCCTGCTACAGAACACCTGCTCAAGAAGAAATGTCATTGAGCAACTCCTCCTGGACACAATTTCCAAGCATATGAAAGACAAGAAGCTGATACGGATTCACGAGGAGGAAGTCATCCATAACAACCTCAGAGCTAAGTTTGAGAAGTGTAGGCTAACTGGATAGTAAAGCAGATTGAGAATTGGCTAAAAGCAGAGCCAGAGGCAAGGCTGGACTAGCTGGTCTGCAAAGGTCTCCTTCCAGCCTCATCTGTCTGTGAAATAGATCAAGCCTTCTTCAGACTTTTGCAAGTCTTAGTCCTCATGGGAGACTTAAGTCACACCAGTATCCAGTATCTGCTGGATTGGCAAGAGAGCAATCATGTTTCTGGAGTGCATGATGATACAGTGACACAGTGACTGAGGAGTGGGCAAGGAGAGGGACTCTGCTGGGTCTCATATAAATAAGAAAAAACTTGTTGGGGATTCGAAGGTAAGGGGCAACCCTGGCTGCAGTGGCCTTGGGATAGTGGAATTCAGGATCCTGAGGGGAAGGAACAAAGGCACCAGCACGGTCATAGCCTTGGACTTCAGGAGAGCAAACTTTGTCCTCTTAAGGGATCTCTTCGGAGGAAAATCACAGGAAGAAGCCCTTGAAAGGAGTCCAGGAGAGCTGGCTGATTTTCAAGAATCAGTCTTCAAGCTCAAGAATGAGCATCCATCCTCACATGAAGAAAATCAAGCAAAGATGGCAAGAAGTTTGCATGGATGAACAAGCTCCTGACTAAATTCAGACATAAAAAGCCGTGCACAAGAGATCCAGGTAGGGACAAGCAACCCAAGAGGGCTACAGAGACACTGTCTGAACACACAGGGATGGGGTTAGGAAAGTCAAAGCTCACCTGGAGTTGAATCTGACAAGGGATGAGAAGGGCAATGAGAAATTCTACACCTACAGCAGCTGCAGAGGGAAGGCAAGGGAAAACATGGAGCCACTGCTGAAAGGTGCTGTAGACCTGGAAGCAAAGGACATGGAAAAGATACTTACTACCTTCTTCACTCTTTTTTTACTGTGAATCCCAGACCCCTAAAACCAGAGGGAAAATCCAGAGGAAGGAAGACTCACTCTGGATGGAGGAATATTGGATTAGGGAACATCTGGAAACAGGGAAATACAAGAGTTGATGGGCCCTGATAGGATGAAGGAGTTGGCCAATGTCCCTACAAAGACATTCTGGATAATCTTTGAAAAGTTCTGGTGATTGGAAGAGGTTCTGTGGAATGGAAAAAAGTAAACCACTCTCCTAGTAAAGCAGATGGTGTCAGACTCTTCTCAGTAGTGCACAGTGAAAGATAAAGAGAGGCAATGAGAGGAAATGAACACAAATTACAGTGTAGGAAATTGCATTTAAATGTAAGAAAAAAAAATCTTGTGGTCTGTGGGACTGGTCATACACCGGAAGAAGTTGCCCTTGGAGGCTGAGGAGTCTGTTCTCAGTGGTACTCAAAACATGGCTAGATACTGAGTACCTTGCTTCGCTAGGCCCTGTTTGAGCAGGGGGCTGGACTAGGTGATCTTCAGTAGTCTTTTCCAACCTCTGCGATCCTGTGACTTTGTGAATACCTTCATTTTAACTGCTGCCCTAAGTTACAAGGATCTGAAAGTTTACATTCATACTACAGTAGCAAGAGGAAGCCAGGAGGCTTTTTACTAATTAATGTTTTAAAAGTTTTCTTGTGAAATGAAACACACTCTGACAGAGCACAGGTTATAGTGTCATAATTTAAAGTCATAGACATGAAACATGTATTAGGATGAACACAAGATGTTTCCTCTGAAGTCCAGAGGGAGTTTAGCCAGTGAATCTGTTCTGCAGTGCTCAGCCACTTTCCATCAGAGACATGCTGGCACCTAACATTGCTGTCTGATATCAAAGTAATTCTCACATCTTGCTATGCCATGATTTATAATGTATAGTGCACACAATTATTTTAGTAGTAAAGCTTATACATGCAACTGGCCATACATTTGGTGGTATTACAGCTAATGCATGAGATGAAGGGATTCAGAAGGTCAAGGCTGCTCTTGCACTTACTACATTTGGTAGACTGGAATCCCAATCATGAGTCCCTGACAAGTACTGTGGAGGCATGAAGACAGGACAGCACCCAGCCCAGAAGCTTACAAAATGCAGAGCAGATATGATCTGTGTATTGTATCCACAAATTAAAAAAATAATAATAGAGAAATTGGGAAAATACAGAATTAATTAAGTAGGCACAGCTTATCAAAACCAAAAAAAACTCTCCTGATTTGCTTTTGAGTTTGTCCAAACAGAACAGGAATATGGCACTCCTATTTAATACTTTGTATTAAATACACAAAAACAGCAGTCTGTATTAGCCAAGTTATAGGACCACACCAGCCAGCTCTACTGCTTCTTGTCCTCAAGATAACACATGTAGACATTACACAAGCATTCCTGACACTTTTCCATATGGACAGCGCATTCATATCTTTAAAGGCTGCACTACATTCTGGCAACAGTGTCACATCAGCATTTAAGGATGAAATCTACATTAGAACAGAGTGAAATTATTACAAACTATTAAAGAAAAGGCGGGAGATGGGTTAGTTTCACTTATTTTCTATATAACTTCAAAAATTTGAATTTTACATTTTTCTGTACTTATTATCAATAGACTTCAAGGTCCATAGCCTGCTAAGCCACTACTGTGTCCACTCGGAAGAGACACACACACACAATAACCCAGGAAATTGAAACTGTCCTAGAAGCGTCCTTTATGTAGTCCATTTCTTCATGACAGTTCTGCAAGGTAGGGGTACAACCCCTAAGAGGAGCGTCTCCAGCAGGTTGAGGGAGGTGATTCTACCCCTCTCCTCAGCCCTGGTGAGGCCACATCTGGAGCACTGTGTCCAGTTCTGGGCCCCACAGTACAAGAGGGATGTGGAGCTG
>JAWLRI010000002.1:690777-712959 GCA_034781795.1 Crypturellus tataupa
TGGAGAAGAGAAGGCTGAGAGGGGATCTAATTAGTGTGTATAAGTACCTCAAGGGAGGCAGTGAGGAGGATGGGACCAGCCTCTCTTCAGTAGTGGCCACTGAGAGAACAAGAGGAAATGGTCACAAACTTAAATACCAAAAGTTCCCCAGGAACTTGAGGAAAAATTTCCTGACACTAGTGAGGGTGACAGAGCACTGGAACAGTCTGCCCAGAGAGGTTGTGGAGTCTCCTTCTCTGGAGACCTTCAAGACCCGCTTGGATGCAGCCCTGTGCCACGTGCCCTAGGTGGCCTTGTGTGTGCAGGGCGGTTGGACTAGATGACCTCTAAAGGTCCTTTCCAACCTTAGGCACTCTGTGATTCTATGATTCTATGAACCCTCCGAACCTAGTTGAGATAACCCTGCCTGCTGGCGAAAGGAAGGCTGCTGCGGCAGCCGCAGGGCAGAGGAGCCACGGCAGGTTCCTCCAGCTTGTATGTTAGCACCGGGGAGGCTGCAGTAACAGCCAACTAAGCAGAAAACTCAGGAAATCCAGTGCTATAAGAGAGGTTGCAAAGTCCAGTGTGTGATGCTGGACATTGCTAGCACACCCTGAGAAGGCCTTTTTCTTAATACTCTCATTAATTTGGTGGGGAGAAAAAAGGAATAAGCTTTTTTCCTGAGCATTCCTCACCACATTTATGCTGCATTATGTCATTAGCTGAAACAATTCAATTTGTTAAATGAACAAATCACATTAACTTGATTCAACACTAATTATTGTGACATGTGTCCATCATTACTTATCATCATTAGACAGATACTGAGTTATCTAGTGTCACTACACTTGCTAGAGCTGTACAGTGAAAACATGATCACCGCACTGCTCTTAAAAAAATGAGAATCTCACTCAGGACTTTACCTGAAAGTATGCGATTCTTACCTGGATCTCTGTAATAAAAAAACAACCTTTCTCTGCTCTTCTGTAGACTTTTACTGCACGCTTCTCTTTGTATCTTAAACAGTATTTACTTCTTTTTTCTGTAAAGCTATCTGCATATTTCTACCACAAGGTAGAAGAAGGGAACTGTGTTAGATAAATGCATTCTCCCCCAAATCAAATAATTCTCTTCAGGCTGGCAAGTTCAAAGATTTTAAAACGTGTTAAAATTCAGGATACCTGAAAGCGTACTGTTCCCCCAGCCTTAAACGGATATATTTTGGAATACCCAACCACTGAAACTGATTTTTTTCCCAAATATCTGTTTCTGTCATGATTTTGCACCCACAGCTGGCTTCAGGTATGTGAATGGCACTACTGCCTGCAAAGCTGGCAGACTGTGTAATATTTTAAAACAGCATTGTTTATTCCCCTCACCTAGGAAATCAAACAGATTGTCCCATCTTCATTGTCAAAATCTTGGAAGCGTGAAAAGCCTAATGAGTTGCCATATCTTTGCAAATTACAGAATCATAATTCAGGTGTTCTGGCAGATCAGTGTAGCAGTGTAGTGAGGAAAGCAGTTTTCAGCATGAGTTCTGTTCCCTCTCAAACTGTGAGACTAGTATCTTCTCTTTCTGATCTGTCCTACGATGATCGCAATTCTATACTTAGCAGCTTCCCACCCAGCTGATTAATATGCTTGATTTAGTACAAAATAAAGCAACGGTTTTGTAGGAATTTGAAATTCTCATTGTGTGACACCACTCTTGGAGCATTTTCACATTCAGATGTTCATGCTGTTTTGCTTGGGCTCTTCTACTAATAAATGGATGGGTGTATTTGTTCTTATGTCTCTTTTGGGGCCATTCACAGGTTCGTATGAATGGGTATTATGTTTGAAAATGTTCCTGTTATAAGCAATAATAAATTTGTGCGAAAAAAACTTTTCATCTTTTAGGTTCTGCCAGTTTTTTATTGCTTAAGGAAGTTGGAAGTGAATCCAGCAACTCCAGGTGGACAGGTCCAAACAGATGCAAGGCCACATGGAAAAGGAGAAGGTGGAGCTATGACTGTCTCCATCCTGAACTCTTCCATCAACATGATGATTCTTCCCTGTGCTCTAAACCTGAACAAGGCTCTTTCAGATTTTCTGCTCTTTTTCCCTGCATCTCATCTCTGTTTATCCCTCTCACTGAGCCAACCTCTCTCCCCTTTCCATTCCTCTCTCTCTCACTTCCTTACTAGTCATCTTGCTCAAGTGGTTTGTGAGGAGTGTTTTATGCATTTTCTGAGGTGCTCAGATTACATCTCCTCTACCCCTAAGAAAAGAGCATAACAAACGCGGGCTGGAGTGAGATGCCTTCCAACTACTCATAAAGTCTGACAAAAAAATTCAAAATCAGTATTCAGAGAACATAAGACAGAAACAAATTCTACTGAATGCCGCTTTGGAGTAACCATTTCAGAAGACACCAGCTCTTCCACTTCTCAGACTGCAAATACACCAGTTAAGCCATTAACTTTAGGTAGGCACCTATAGCAGAGGTAAAACTTGTTTCTGAATTACATGGAGGTAGCTCAATCCCGTGTACTTGACAACTTAAGTATCATGCAATTGGACGCATTTGTATGCTACTGTATTATCATTTTAATCATTTGGACGGTGCGCCTATATGCAGGTACATGTACACTAAAAGAATCTGTCAACATTTTCATTAAAATGAAAAGAATTAAAAAGAATCTGTCAACAATAAAAAAAAATCTGTTTTTGAACACTTCTGTCTCCAGAAGTTCTTGCTCAGTTCTGCCTTATTTGCCAAAATAACCCTACCTGTACAGGCATCACGTATGCATTTAAGGACTGTATTAAAACAGGCTGCAGTTTTTAGAGCTCTTGAGTGAGCTGACCTCTAAATAGGAAACAGAGAGGGATTTTTCAGCTTACAGCAGAGTTCCACTAAGGCACATTGCCATCCACTCAACATTGGCACTAAAGGCAAAAAACATTAACTTTGGCTTTTCCAGGAGGCACTGCTTGGTCTACACAGCAGGGGCACAATTCAGGAATCCCACCTTCCAGGCAAGGTTTTAAATGAGAGGCTCTCCAGATCATGCCCTGTGTACAAGTGCCATTTTCACAATTAACATGCTTTCCAGCCTCAAGCAGCAAGCTTCTCGAGCCCCCAGATTCTCTTCAATTCTGTCTGCAAGAACCCATGGAGTCAATAGCAATGACTAACTACATCTTGCAATCTTCAGGCGTAGTGAAGTGGAAATTCTGCAGCTTCTTGAAGTATTTTTTTTCTGAATTAAATATGAAAATGAATAATATAACTAGCAAGGTATCCCTTATGTATCTATTTTAAAATTAATTTTAACACAAACTTCTGTTTTGAAACATCATAAAATTTTCTAACACTTTCTACTCTGAATTTCTCCTGGACAGATGATGTCCTCATTGACCACACTAATCTTCTTAGCAAAGGCTATCTTGGTAAAGCCAGAGGTTGGGAGTAGGAGAATTGAGGCTTTGGGGTCCTGGGAAAGCAGAGAAGATTGTATGGATTTTTTTTTATCTCAAGCAGGTGATAGCAGAGACCTTTAGCAGTTTGTGAAGACAAAAATGACCTAAAATCTTCCAAGGTATCTTTGTACTTCCTCTCAGTAGCATCCCAATTCCCTCTGCCTCAAGCCCCCATTGCTGCATTCAGTTCATGAAACATGTTTGCTCCCTTAAAGAAACATCTCACAATGTTACCAGAATTAGATTTTAATGATCAACAACAATGGAGAGGATCAGAATGTTTTTTTTACTCTTTCCAATGCTCTAATTTCAGGCAGCTTGCAGAACAAAGAGGTTTGCATTTCACTTGTCACTTTTTAAAGTCAATTTTCAAGATTTTTCCAAGTAAAGTAGCAGAAATGAGTAGGTTCCACAGGGCTTTAAAATCAAGTAAAATATGGCCACGCCAGCTATGCGGCGTAACATCTTCAACAATTTTGTGGAGTTCTTCAAAAATCATCACTTGTTTCCACAGCACTGGAGCCAGTGCAAGAGGTTGGCTGATGGGCTGGTTAAACACGCATGCAATAGGTGAAAAAAAAATTCACTGGCCTCTTGCTGGTTAATGCTGTTAGCCCAGAGTCATGAACACACTCTCGCATTATATGTCTAGAGAACTGCTTGCGCAGCAGTAATTGGGGATGATTTTTTGATCCATTCTGCTTATAAAAACCACAGAATGAGCTTAGATCTCAGGGCAATGAAAAGAAAAAAAAACCTCACCAATGTTAAGGAAACAATACAGGCCCAGGGTGATTATTCATTTACTAATTGCTTTTGTGCAGGTATTTTACTGGGTTAGCAGTTCATACCCTCCCTGTGAAAACACTGCCCTATTTAGAGTTCATTTGGCTCCTGCCAAATTGCTCAACCTTGGTCTATTTGAAATGCCAGCATGTACACGGAAATGTCAGGATAAAGTACAGCTATGGAGTTCATTCTCCAGCATCACTGCTAGTGACAAGGTTTTATTTCTGAGCAGTTATTTTCATGCTGCAAAAGGACATGTTGTTACTCATAAAGTGTACATTATTCTGCAAGTGCTAGAAACAGTAAATCACTCTGCCAGATCGCAGTCTCTCTGGCACATGCTAAGCTGCTGGGTTTCTTCCCCTATGTTGTCAGGCTTTAAATCTTATTATCATCAGAGAGATGGCCAGGACTTTGGAGCTACTTCAGTTCATTGCCGCCTAGCCTTCCCTTTCCACAAAGGAAGCTCCATGAGTTTCATGTTGTCTGTTGTGCTCACGATTTAAAAAAGGAAAATTAGGAGGTAATTACTCCACAGCTTTGTTCAGGAGGCGTTGAAGACTTCTGCACTACCAAATCTGGGCTAGTTGAGGGTTGCCAGTAGAGAAGCTTTTTCAATTGTTTCCAGCTTGCAAATGCCAGCTTTCATACTCCATAGTTCCTCAGAGGTAGACTTATTAGGCAGCGCAGCACAAAAGACGAGTGAGCTTTACACGAGCAAAAGCAGCAAAGCCTCACAAATTTATTGTGCAGGAGTGTCACTCCGAGTCTGAACACAAGTGCCATGGATTGCTGGATCATTCCAGTGCCTGCCCTGGTGACTTTGCTCCCACCTGGATCTATGCCACAGACCTATGGCACCTCCATTACCAATGGAAAAAGGAAGGTGATCAAGATGTTGATGAGCTGGGCCTTTGGAGGTGAGAAATTTGCTGCAAGGTCCCTCCTCCCACTTTGCAGCTCAAGGCTCTACCTCTTGATGCCACCTTTACCCGACACACCAGCATAGCAGCCAGTCAGTTTATTACACAGCTTAGAAGCTACATACAACTATTTCTCTGCCTCTGCCTTTCAGCAATGGGAAGCTGCTTTATTTTTTTTTTGTGTTGATAACAGCCTCCGTGGGCTCGCAAATAAGTTGCAGACTGTCAAGTGTAATAATGGTTTTCCACCTCTTTTGTCTGGTTATGCTTCCTGACTGCCAAGAGACTCCCAAGAAGGTGCTCAGCAGTTGTATAAGCGGGTCTAAACAGCCACAGTTTCTGGTTGCTATTTATCAGCAATATTGGCTAATGTTTGGCTAAACGAGAATGCCTAGCGGAGTTTTGCAGGTACAAACAGACAAACAAAAAAAAAAGTTAGGCTCCATCTCAGCTTGAGTGGTAAGTATTTGGTATGCCTTGTCTACTAAAGAATCTAGATTCTGCTCTCCCTAAAGGCCTTTTCTTCTCCACTTTGACAGTCCTGAGCAGCATTGCCACTAATGGGCAATGCCTGTAACACTTGAAAGTTCTGTCAAACTTGTATCACACAATATTACCACAGAATCACAGGACAGTTGAGGTTGGAAGGGACCTCCAGAGATCATCTAGTCCAACTCCACTGCTCCATCAGGGACACCTACTAGAGCAGGTGGCACAGGGTCACATCCAGGCAGGTTTTGAAGATCTGCAGAGGAGACTCTACAACCCCTTTGGGCAGCCTGTTGCAGGGCTCTGTCACTCTCACAGGAAAGGAGTTCTTCCTCATATGGAGATGGAACTTCCTGTGTTTCAACTTGCACCCATTACCCCTTGTGCTGTTGCTGGCCACCATGGAGAAGAATCTGGCCCCATCCTCTTTACATTCTCCCCTCAAGTATTTATACATATTGATCAGATCCCCTCTCAGTCTTCCCTTCTCCAGACTAAACAGGCCCAGCTCCCTCAGTCTTTCCTCATATGATAGATGCTTCGGTCCCTTAATCATCTTTGTTGCTCTGTGTTGGACCCTCTCTAGAAGCTCCATGTCCCTCTTGCACTGGGGAGCCCAGAACTGCACCCAATACTTCAGGTGCGGCCTCACCAGAGCTGAGCAGAGGGGCAGGGTCCCCTCCCTTGGCCTCGATTTAGTTACCTTTTACATATCCTAGGACATGACTCCGAACAAAACTTCACTGTTTTACTATTTTTTCTTGTTTTCTGGCTAACAAGTAACTACTGCTTATAACAAAGGAGAAACATAGGAGTCATAGGAGAAACATGCATAAAAATAACTTGCATTTTCACTCTTCCTAAAAAGAAAAAGTTTTGATAAATATGTTTCATAAAATATGAATTCATAACACATTGCTTTCTTGCCAAGTAAAAGGTAAACATGGTTATCAGCATCTGAAAATCTTAATAAAAATTAGTAAATAAGTAGATAGCAACTATGGAATGAGGATGTTTGAAAGGAAAGCATGCAATCTGATTTGTACTGCATAATTCTTTTTGTATTATTTATTTTACACTTTAAATGACCTCATTTGATTTAACGTATTCAGCAGTCTCAGTAGCTCACTCTAACACAGAATCATTTAGCTTAAGCTCTGATCAAGTAGAATGCCCTCCCTGTGAAAAACATTGCCCTATTTAGAGTTCCTTTGGCTTTCTAGCTTCTGCAGTCCCCTTCCCAACCAGAAAATTTGCCCTCTCCATAGCACCACATGAGGTATTTGACTGTTGGCAGCTTCTATACTGTGAGAGGAACTTACAGCACCCTTTGCTCTGAGAAATGCTGCGCTGCTGCAGCTACTCCATGAGCCCTAGTTTCAGTTGAGTTGACAGAAATTGAAGAAGTTGCAGAAACAGGCTCCTAGAGAGGTAAATCCTCAGGCTTCCAAGAGGCTGGAACACAGGGGACAACTGAAAGCAGTTGCCCAGCACAACTGAGCAGCAGGAAAGATCCTATCAATGTTGTACAAAATGAATCCTCTTCATAATATAAATTTCTGCATCTCTGCAGTCATGGTATGGATGTTTTTGTGTAAAAGATAGCTTCATGATCTAGGATGGAAACAAAGTGTGAAATAAATATGAGACATGAGCAAACATAGATGGGTTCATGGAAAAGAGAGTAGGAGAGAGCAAGCACTTAGCTAAACCTCTTGTGGTCAGCTAAGAAATGTAAATTGTACTGTTTCAGATAAAATATGATAATGAACTATGATCACTTGGTGGTTTTATGCCTACAAAGAATAATAAGTCAAAAAGAAATATGTAATTTCCTGAAACACTGGGAAGGAAAAGTAGTGAAAAATAAAAGGCTTTGAATGGAAATAGATATGGTAGAAAACTGCTATTTCATTATTTAGAGCCTAATTCAGAGAGGTGCTGAGCCTCCTCAGCTTTCAGGCAAATTTGCAAGAGCTAAACGTTTTGCAGGAAGCTCTTTGCATCTCACAGAATCAAGCCCTGATCTGTAATATCACCGAAGAAAACCACTAACAAGTAATGCCATGTATAACTGGTACTTAGCCCAAGCTTAAAATTGGTACCAAGTCCAAGCTTTATATATGTGCGTGTATATATATATATATACACACACACACATAAACATGTATTATATACATATTATTATTGTATAATATATATACACACTTTCATATACTTATATAAAATACATTTCTATTATATACATATATTCTGTGTGATAATTATAATATAGATATATCTATTATAATATAGATATGTTATATATCTAAACATATTATGTGTGTATATATCTTTATATAAAGATATGCCCTGGCATAGCCTAAAGGAAATGGCAGATGTGACCCAGGAGCAACAGCTGGATGTTAGCAGGCATCTCAAGGTATCTCAAAGAGCACTTGAAGTGACGTTCAGGCAACTGAATCCTTTCGATCAAAAGTCAGCGCCGCAGATCAATTTATTCCTCTCTATGGAGCCAAGATACCCCCGAAGCAGCATACGTGCAAAGCAATGGATTTCTGCAGGCTTGTAATGCACTAACCTGAAGTGTCCTGCAATTAAAATTAAGGGCTATGCTTGAAGAAGTGTTTGGTAAAACGGATTGGATAGGTGTGTTTCTTACTAAATGCTTTTTCTTTTGGCCAAGCTTGTTTAACGTGTTCCAGTGATTTTATGTTTGGGAGCATAACTCCTCAACTCTTAAGTTAAACTTGATCATGGCACATGTTGTTTCTGCATGTAGCCAGACAATGCATACAGACTTTCTCTGCCGTTCATAGGTCCTTGTCAAGGGTAGTACCTGGAAATGCATACAGGCACATTGATAATGATGTACATGTACCTAATTTGGAAAACAGAATACATTCCTTGTTTTTGGAGAGACCTTGGTCCCACAATGGCAAAGAAAACTTGACAGTCCTCAGGCAACAAAAGGGCTGTGATTTTCCCTTCAGTCAGTACTCGCCTTCCTTCTAAGGCACTGCCGTGCACAAGAGCCAAATGGCAAATGAGAAGACAATGAAAGGTCTGTTAATGTCAGTTAGTGTAACTTCTTGTGCTGGCTCAATGCATCCTGTTGTCATCTAAAAATAGTAAATATCTTTCCTGACCCTAGACTGATAGGATGAAATTAAAGAATTGTTTTAAACACAGTTGCATTTTCCAAAAATTATAACACAAAAAGCCAATCTTCCCCAAATCTTGCCATTCATTATATTATACGAAAAACACAGCCCACCATAAAAATCAGTAAATCTAGTCAACTGAACATCCCATTCTGTACTACATATGTTAGACTCTCATGCTTTCACCTCTTGCTTCCACTTTACGTATTTGCTGTATTCCCACTGACCTAAGACAGCCTGAAATTTGTTATAGCAAAAACAAAATCAGGGCTATCAAATTCACCAGTCCATGACAGAAAAGCAAGCTACTTTTCATTATGTATGTACAGACATCATATGAGCATTATTTGGTACTTATTTTAGGATGTCAATATATTGTGCTGTTTATCACACTGTCACAAAATGTTATAAATACACAGCTAATAAAGACACCCAAATTGTAGATGCAGACTCGCAACACGGACAGCCTACTTGCATATAAATTAAGAAGGTTCATTTTAATTCTAGATATAGAACAGTTTCGAATGTTCAGATGTTCGGACTTGGGGTATGTTGCACACAGAATCAATGTTGCCACAGTTCCAGCAGACCCACAGGATGCTGCATGGTTCCACTTAATGAGATGAAAAAGGAAACTAAAGACTCAAAAACTACTACACAGGCACTTTCCTGAAGACTGAGTGCAGTATAGCAGGGACAGGATGAGGTCAGGGTGGATGAATTGACAACATGTATCCTCATTTACACTTCCGGCCTCACACTCCTGCACAGCTTTATTTTCATTCTAGAAGGACTGGAACAGTGGAAGTTCCACTACCTCCAGGTAAGCCATTGCAGAGGGACAGTAGGGAGGAACTGTACAGATGCTGTAGCATTTTCATTCCAAATTCTCCTGGATGCATCTTACCTGTTATTGAGCCAGATATTTCCAGCTAAATGTCGATCTCCTCTTTTACTAAAGCATGCATAAAATACCCTCAGCTAGGAGCCTATTCTACACTCAGCTAATAATTAAACAAAAAGTGAATGAGCTGCCTCTGTAATAACTTTTTTTGCTTCTCATCATCTGGAAAACTCTACTTCTTTTTAAGTAGTTTCTTCGCTCTTTCTCCATGCTATCCTCCACTGCAGCAATATACTTATCCTCATTTTACCGATCCTTTCACCCCAAATATATGTTTTACAGCACCAGTTCATCAGGTGTCAGTTCCAACTCTGCATAATCAGATGCATTTTCTCTTTCACAGAGACATGCATAATTACTTTTATACTGGATAGTATATAAAAACTACATAAAATTTGGTCATGTGTTGTAAAAAAAAATAGCTCTGCAAATGTTTTAAACCACAGAACTTCCTAACAATTACTTCTGGCCACCAGATCTAAGCTGTATAGTCCAAAGTTGCTTTGTACAGTCAGTCTGACAGACTATGGATTACTGAAGACAGGTTTTGGAAAAAGTAATTTGACATTTCTTAGTCTACATCTTGCTTTCAAAGCTACTGTGATCTGATCCTCAGAGGCCTTGAAACTGATTTTAAAACAATGCTTAAATCAATGCTTAAATCTTTTCAAATGTCACGCGTTTTTTGGTGCTCGCTCTGCCTTTCCAGTTCCCGTTTGTATGCATGACTTCAAAAGGATTTGTGGGGTACTGTTACCAAAGAGGGAACACATAGAGGTCAACGAATGGAATTTGCCTGATACTTTTCATAAACAATGGCTAGTAGCTTTTTAATTACCAAAACAGTGATTAAATAAATAATATTTAAGGTTACATTTTTACTGCCTCCTTTTTGTGTGTGTACAAAAGCATGGCCACGTAGTCCTACCAGGTAACTAACCATGCAGAGATTGAAAAGGCTGTTTAAGGACAACTTCATGCCCTCAGATGTACATTTTATATATCTGAATGAATGCAAACATACAAACCAGAAGCCTGATGAAGATGGTGCTATTTAATTTAGAGGATATTGCTTATGTGGTAATAAATCCTAAATTTCAAAGTTGTAAATTATTGCTATGGTTTCCACTATATCATTTGCATTTTCTGTAAGAAAAGAATGGTACTTGATTCATTGAAAATACATCTAGTTCTGACCTTGCGTTCTGACTAATGTAGAATTAGTGATGTGCAAAAGCTTGTAGGAATAGAACACGAAAACCTGCATAATGGGTGCATTCACATTCAGAGTCATTTTGTTTTGCTGGATTATATTCCTTCTGTTCTTAACGTCTTTCCCTGCAAGTTATCTTATTTTCTAGTAAATACTACTTCTTCCCATTTTCTCCGGTTACACTCTACAAATGTCATTGCTTGTAACTTCCAGTGATAATCTGCAAGAGAAACTTTTAACCTTGCATATGCTCCTTGTTCTCACAGTCTTTTACCTTCCAGGACAAAGAAAGAGCAGCATCAAATTTCCTCTCCTTTTGCTAGGTCTCTTTCTTCCAGCTAGATGGCACACACCACCCTTAGGCTTGCAGGGCACTAAGTACAATGCCAGCACTTTACAACTCCTGTCAGCATCTTTTTTCCTCCATGAGTTTATCATGAATTATTCCTGAAAGCTCCTAAAAATTGGAAATTCAGTCTGCTGAAATTACATACCAGTGTGATATGACATAAGGATAGTTTACGGACTTGACAAGAAGATTATAATAAATTTTTATTTTTATAATAAATTTTTAGCACACATCTTTAGTTAGCCTCAGATTTATCCCATCTGCCATTCAGTGCCTAAAAGAATACCTCTGGCATAAACTGCAACTATTTTCAAGACATGCCCTTGGCTAAATGAAAATTTTCCTTTGATTTTGTACAGTTCACGAAAAAAGCAAAGGCACTTTTTTCAGTCATTCTTTCCTCTGCATTCAAATACTTCAGAAACACATTCCAAATATCTTCTCAGGATTTGGCCTGCAATCATTGTGCTTCCTAAAATTCTTCACTAACATAAGTTATTTGTCTTGAAGCTGAGAGAGTTTTTCCAGTTTGGGTGGGTGTGTGGTAAGAAGGACTTGAATTTTTTTGCTTCTCAGACCAAATCTATTCATTTATCAAGGACGCAATTAGGATTTTTGCAAGTTTAAGTATGTATGATCTACTGTAAGATCGTATCTCATCTCTGACTCCTTGTGAGCAGCAGCGGAGGGTCCAGAAGGTAGAGGGGAAGCCACAGGTTTGTTCCTATTCCCTTCCTCTGTATTATGGGAGCAAGAGAGAGGCTGTGAGAAAAGAACTAAAACTTAGTCCTAGCCTTGTAATACACAAGTGTTTTAACAAAACTACAGCTTCACTGCATTTCACAGGTGTCAGGCAGTACCTTCTGTGTAAAGGTAGATTCTTCAAATGGCTCTACAACACCAGTGCCCATAATGAGTCAGAACTGTCCAGTGCAATAATATTCAGATGAGTTTCAGCTTGGTCCTCCTACTTCTGTAGCCAAGTCTAAACCCCTGCAGTTAACCACTAGCTTCCTGGCCCCTCCTGAGTGCTATAAACCTTATCATCTACTATCCTCAAAAACTCCTTGTATTATGGTTTTAATCCTCAAGAATGACTTGGTTCCTAGTCTCATGCATCCAACTCAAGGGCACTGCTGTACCACTTCACTGTGATGAGGCGAAAATTCCACACGAGGCCTGACCCTGCAAGGCCAGTCTGCATCCGTGGCACTCAAGGAGGTATCTGCTTACAGCTTTGACTCAGCGTTGGCTACATGGCACTCCTGCACTGAGAAGCATGTAATATCAGCATGTGAGTTTACATTAGTTTCTCATTTTAGTAAATATGGACCACTAAGTACATGTGATACTATCCTATAGGACACACCATGTCCTACCTGAATATATCAGATGGCAATCTGAAATTCCAGCAAAGAATGGCTCAAAGCCAGACCTCTCTTAGTACCTCTCAAACAGAAACAGGGTGAAAGAAAGGCTCAAGGAACCTCGTAACACACAATAATGATGTTATTTTGCCCTTAGGCGCACTTTACTCCAACACTGCATTTTGGTTTACATTTTGAAAGTAAAAGTTCTGATTTCTTTTATACCTTTTAATTCTAGTTAATATAACTGCAGCTGTTTCTCTTGCTTCATTGTTTTGCACTGAAATCTCCAGTGATGCATAGAATAACTTTTAAATTGTAGAGTAGAATCATTCTGTGGTACAATCACTTTTTCTTTTTTCTTTTAATAACGGTCCACTTTTGAAAATGCCAAGAGGGGTATAAACTGACATACTCTAGTGAGTTCTCAAGATTCATAGAAAAAGATAATTAAGAAAATATTGCTGTCTGTCAGAATTGCAAATTATTTCTGTGAATTCCTGCAAGATCTGTACTGTGTATCCTCAACAGTTCTGCCTGCAATTGAGGCTGGATGAGCTAAGGAAAGTACACGGGCAAACGGGAAAGCAAAGAGTTATCAAAATCCTGTTAAGTAGGTCATTATTGGCCTTGTATAGTTCTTAGAACAAAGTTCAAGGCAAGGACTGCAGCGTACTGCACCAAGACCCTGCAGAGATCTCTGAAGTGACAGTGGAGAAGAGAACTGGAAAGAAAGATGGACTTTTATCGCATCTAAGCTACTGATGCTTCTTTCTTTCTTCCAGGGAGATACAAAGGGAGTTAAACAGGTATTAATCTGCAAAACCCATCTCATTTGACATTACTGCTTGTCTCTGTGCGCTTGTTGTATCTTTCTGCAATAAACATTATGCTTAGGTTACAGGTAAAATTGGAAAATTTTTCTTTGGATTGGTAAAAATTTGGTAAAAAATGGATAATATTTACCATACCTCAATAGGTAAAAGAAGAACAATTAAACACTGCCCTTTTTGCAAGGATAAGTAAGCTTGAATAACCAGAGCAAAGGACACAAGGAGGAAAAGAGGGTCAAAAAGAAAATCATGTCACCAATGCTCTTCGCTCATTAATCACTCTTAAAAAAGGTTTCTCCATCAAGGAAGAGGAAAGGAAAGCCCAAGCAAATGCTGACTCCAAAGGTTTCAAAGAAAAGTCAGGCTGCTGCCATCGAACATGACAAATCCTCATCCAAGATCTACTTTTAAGACTGCATATAGCAATATGGCACCCCTAAAACTTTTCATATATATATATATATAAAATATATAAATAAGTAGCTCAATTAACCCAATTCATTAAAACATACTGAAGTACAGGTCTCAGTTATACTGGTCTTCTCTCATTTAAGCTGAAGGAATATCCCTTCATATGGGGAATAAATGAATTCTAGACAATCTTAAAGAAAAAAAAGAAGGAAACTAACATTTATAATTACAGTAAATTGTTGCATGCTTGATATGAAACAAAAAAGTATTTTTTTGAAATTTGCGCTTATGTATGTAAAGAATTTGAACAGGTGTTATTTGTCACAGTCTACCACAGAAGCTATGAGAGCTTATAGAGAAATATAACTGCTATTAAAAATGATTCACCATGCTTATTAACATGACAAAGCATAGGAACTGTGAACTTGTAATTAGAATATGTGAGATTTGATAAATACAAGGTTGTACATGTTCTGTAAGGACCCACTCTCAAAACCCCTTACTTACAGAGTCCATATTCACTTAAGGCCATCAGCGTATTCAATAGAATTACTGAGCAGGAATTAGTCATAAAGATTAAAATTTGGCAGGATCAGGCACTTTATGTAAGTGTTTTCACTATTTTTTACTTTAAAGTTAGAACTTAAGAAATCAGAAGCTTCTTCTAGGACTCTATTGCCCAAGGACAACAGAGGCCAAATCTCACAGCCCTGGATTAGAGTACAGTACAAGTACAAAGAAATAGAAGAATGAACTTCCAACGCTAAGATATACTCTCATTTATACCCATGTAAACCTGGACAGGCTCCTTTGAACTGCATCAACTTGGCCAAGAATATTCCCTTTCCATCTCGCCAGGAATTGCTCCCTTTACTGGGTCCTTAATCAAAAAGCTCCAGAACAAATTCAAGCCCTTCCACAGCCAGAGAAAGCCTCCACAGCAGAAAGCCTCAGGAAGCCATCAAGAGAAGCTCAGAATTTAGGGCATTAGGGAAATACTAAATGTAATACTATACTGAGAAATATTTTAGTGACATTTACATTCACACAAGAAAGGGAAGAATCACCATCTGCAGTATCAAATGCTGAGTCTAGAAGAGTGGAGGATATGCTGCTTCTACTCCGATGCCAACAAAATAAGGTTGCACATACTGTATTTCTCAGCTCCTGCAGACCTAACTTTTCGTTTCACAATTTATTATTTTAAATCCTTCTTTTAATTCTCTTCTTCATCCATAACCCTGACTTCTCTTATCCATATACATTTTCAAAGGTTTTTATGGGTTTTAGTGTCATCCTTTAAAAAGTCCCTCTTGAAACACTTTTGTTGATTTTACAGACATCAAAAATTATTAAAAAATAGAGCTCAAAGGCAAGACTACATAAATGAACTTGACAAGATGAAGGAGAGGCACCCTGCAAGAAAAGCCTCGCAGGCACAGAGCCTTGAGCAAATCAACTCTACCTAGACCTGGTATGACTGGAATTGCTCCTGGTTGCTTCTTGTAGGTTGAACAGTGAAGTGATTCCTAATGTGTTTCTATGATATTATGACTTTCCATTAATCAACGAGCCCGGGTTCAACTGACTTACAAGTAGCAGATCCGCCCACGTAAGCTTGCACGCATAAAGCTTAGCTTGGTGCTACACTTTGAAAATAGAAATGTGAGTATTTCCATAAGGACTGTCTCTGCAATTACACAAGGCAGAGTCAAAATTGCAATGCTGACAGCCATCGTCTAAGTGACATCATTCAAAGTAAGCCTATCTGCTCAGCAGAAACCTTAAGGAAACTCTGGCATTTTTACCAATTTTTAGGTCTGCTAATAGCAGCAGGTAAGCTCAATCACTGCTCTGAGCAGTGCAGTAAGATGGTCAATGTATGTTATTGTAATCCATTAAATAGTTCAGCTGAACAACATCATGCAACCTCAAAAAGCAAACAGTACAGTAATGGTAACAAAGGGGTATTAACCTTTCTGTGAGAAGAGATAGCAGGTCTCCTCCACCAGAATATAAAGGCAAATTCCCTACAGGAAGGAAAATATAAGAGGAAAAGGAAGCATGAAATGAAGAAAGATTATATCAATATTGATGGTGTATCATAATCTTCATTAGTTACAGTGAACTCCAAAAGGAGTCACTACAGATGTCAGAATTAGAAACTAAAACTTCTGAGAATGTGTTCTGTGTCCTGGGAAATATTTGCTTTTTGATATATTTCCTCCTTAATTCAATAGCATTATCAAAGGCAGTCTGCAAAGAAAAAGACAACATTCTTCAAAGCCAAGCAAAAATTTCATTCTAGGAGATCAGAATAAAATAGAATCCTAACCTACACAGACTTCAGCCTTGGAATAATATTTGAAAACCTCTGAACTGAAGAGCCTTGAGTTTCACTCAGAGTTTTGTTGAACGAGTTTACATTATGACCGCAAACCCTCCATGGAGGCTCTGGCATCCTAGCTTTAGTAAATAAATAAATGCTCTGTTTTTCTGAAGGGAAACAAATGCTTCCTCCTGCCCATCACAATCTGCTTAGCTTGGAGTATCTAAGATTCTCAAACTTCAAGTTCAACAACCTTCATATTCCTCTGACTATCTTTTATTCTATCACTTATTTTGACCTTTTTACTGATTTCTAATGTTTATGATGCATTTTCTCTAGTAATCGCTTTGATTTCATTTCCAAAACAAGACGGTCCTCTTTTTGGAAATACAAATAAATGGGTATTTTTCCATGCACTGGAAAAAAATAATAATTATGGATCACCCTGGTAATCAGTTTCTGAGAGTGTGCCAGACTCCTGGCTGCTGTTTCTTCATACTGCTCATACAATCAACTCATGAAAGGGTATCATGCATCTTCCCTTTATTAATCTCCACCCTTTGTATGTTCAAAGCCACATACACAGTCATGTAGAATATTGCTGTTTGTGTTGAATATCATGTTCTGGTACTATGACTCATCCAATAAAACTAAAACATCAAGTAGTTTTGCAGTTAGTGTCACTTGAGCTGTAACAAAATGTGGGAAGGCTCACACAGAGGGCCTCAGCACACACATACACCCCTATTCTGTGCACCAGCATAGCACGATAGTGCAGCTTCCCCTTAAGTAAGCGTAACACAGGGTTAAGAGACACAGACAGTGGGGACATTTAGTTGGGAATAACAGGCAGTGCACCCCTGAGTTCACCTACCTGTATGAAGGCAAACTGGAGGGGCACGGAAACACAGCTATGGGCATGAGGAGTGGTGAGTGCCTCGGCACACAGCGTGCAACACCCCCCACCACATGCTGCAAGCAGCAACGCTCAGGTCTCCATCAGAAGACAAGAGGATCCCAAGCACGGCTCACTCTGCCGTGAGAAGCGGCTTGTAGAAGCCCAGTTGGGTGGATTCAGTACATCGACCTCGATGTGTGCTTGGCCAGGGTCTCTGAAGCTGTGGTAGTATCGGACCACAGAGCAGGTTGGAGCACCACAGCAGGGTAAGCCATGTGGCCAGGGGAGACACACAGGACGGATGGACATGCTGCAAACTGTCCCCGGTTCAAAGAGTCACCACAGTATGCAGATATATCCTCTTGGTCAAACTAGTAACCAAAAAGTATTTTTCTACATTCAAAGCTGGTTTGATGTGACAAAGATTTACAAGTTGCAACTAAAGTTTAGTTCTAATCTGAGAAAAAAACAATGGTAGACAGAAATGAACTTCCAGTTCAGGATCCACTTCTACTCCTTCAGAATAAACTCCCAAGGTCTCATAAACGAGTTACACTGGAAGTTACCATAAGGATAATTTTCAGGGCTACAAAGTCTGGAACACAATTATTCTTACAGCTGTGCCAAATCCCTGGAGGATGATTTATCCTAATACTGACTTTTGCTTTTCTTTCCTTTGTCTGCCCAGTCTCTCTACACATTTTCATATTATAGATGTCCTGTAATTCAGTCAACAGAGTAAATGATCATAAAATAGGTACATTCACAAAACTTGCTTGACAGCCAACCCATATGATACCTACTTTACTGTACATCTGAGCAACCTCATTTTCAGCTCATTTCAACAATATGTCTGACTAGAAACATTTGGGAAAAAGAATAAATCACAGACTAGCAAAAAATGTATGTATTCGTGCTGGCTCTTCTCAGAAAATAGATACATTCATCATTCCTCTCAGAAAGCTCACAGAGGACCATGCTCAAACCCTACGTGCATCTGGCAAAGCCAACATATTATTTATCAGCTCCTCTTTCCATGTGGGGAGGAAGGGACCAAGGTGTGCCGGGCGCTGGCACCCAGCTGGGATTGAGGAGAAAGCCCCCAGCATGATCAAGGCTGTTCCTCTGGAGCTGCTGAAGGAGAGAAACATCTCGTGGCCCAAGGCAGCACCCACTCAACCCACGCAAGGTCGGAACCAACTCCTTATTCCAGTGGATATCAGGGTACTTCTGCCAATGGAACCATAAGAGAAGGCTGATGTAACCAGATCTGACCCAAATGTCAAAACAAATAAAAACCAAACAAAGTACCTCCAAAAAGCACTTTTTAAAGATTACTATCTCAATCTAAACGATGCTTGTTTCTTCAAGAAAAACAAAGTTTTGAAAAAGAACATCCCAGAGTAATCTCAACAGTCACCGACACAGGTAATGCTTCACCTTTTGAAAAGACACCAAAAAGATGTGATATTAATGCTCTGTTTTATCTCTGTTACTCTAATATTCTTAGAAGCTTGAGTACAAGTTATTTCCTTTTAAATGTTCATATTCTTTCCCATTGGTCTGATATTGATTTATCTCCTGCCATTTGGATAGAGCATTAATCTAACATGATTTATTTAGCTCCTTCTTTTCCAACAAATTTCATCATGCTACCAAGACAGCTAAGAAAATGAGAGGTGCCGCTTGACCACGTAGTGCAGAGCAAGGAGAACCATTATTTGTGCACATACCCCATATAAAGAGTGGCAATGTATTTATGATTCCCAACAGCTGGCACTGCAGTTAGCAGTTTTAATTATCCTATTTTTAAATTCAATTACTTAGACTCCTGAAAGACAAAGAGGAGGAGATCATTTGGAACATCAACCACTCAAGAGTAGAAATGTTTCAAACTGACTTGATTCAATCAAAGTAATATAAGTTCTTCTGTTAGTTTCTTGTCACCAGAAAAAATATGTCAAAACTCTTGCTTTGCTTTGAAGTTCTACATTTTCATTCTGCATATGGTTATGAAATGGCAAATTTGTTGGTAAAACCTGAACAGTAAGAGATATCAGTTCATGTTAAGAAGTTGTGTGATTCTCAGCTTTTTCTAGGATGAAAAAAAAAAAAAAAGAAAAGCCATACAGATGATTTTTAATATTTAATAGGAAGAATAATGCTCCAGAAATTGCTCCTTCAGAGAGTATGTGCACCTACGTTAGTGGATGCACTGAAAGTGGTTCAATGTAAAGCACTCATCCTACAGCACATTAGCTTTTAGTGAGCCATCACAGATGGTTTTTGCTTTGGTCAGGGCTGAAGGACACTTATTAGAGCAGCAGCAGGACTCTCCCCTCTCTCCTCACGAGTAACAAGGGGAGTTTCTGCTAATTCTCATCTGACAAGACAGGAAGAAGCCACAGAGCATTTGCCCAGCATCAGCCTAAATGATCAGAACAAGAATCTTCAAAATGTTAGTTTTTATCTCTGCTCTGCCCACTTAACCACACTGCTCTGTATCTCAGTCCCAACAGAAAAAGAAAAGTGAGGAACAGCACAAAGGTCTTTCACAGGGTACCATGTTATGTAAGATGAATGGAGGTAGCACAGTCTAGCTATCTGTATGATTTCACTGCTTGCTGAAACGGAGAACAGATTCAGATATGATGCAGAACAAGAATACAAATCATAACTCACCAGGAAATAAGTTGAAGTTGTCAAGTTTAATTAATAGGTATTTAAAAAATATCTGACTGACACAAACAAATCATTAAGGCCTACTGATTATAAAAGGTGTAGTAATCAGACTGATGAAGACATTAATCTCAGCAGGGAAATGTGCAAGTCTCATAACTCAAAACTGATGTCTTAATTAAGCAAATAAGCTACTCAGTACATTGCAATGCCCATGGAATATTTAAAGAGGTGCCTGGTCAGAGCTGACGAGGTATTCTTCAAAGAGAGACAAAAAAAAAGAGAAGAGAGAATCTGGATCTACATAAGTATGACAAAGTTTTTGAGCCTCCTGCTAGGGCTTCTCTGCATTACAAATTTAAAAACCTGGTCTTATGTGCCTGTGTCACTTTTAAAGCAGGACAAAGCCTCCTCAGTCACTTAGACCTTTAGGAAACATTGCTTACTGCTCTCACTACCTCTGTTGTTTTGTTTCTTTTTCCCCTTAATAATCCTAAAAATTAAAATTTATTTTACCATCTCTTCAGTCTTAAAGTGCTGCCTCGCTTTCTGCCTTGCAATCTGAGGACACAGTGATCACATCCATTGCTGCCTTTCTCCCAGTCTACCAGGAGCCTCAAAACAAACAGAGATTTGTCTGCACAGAAGTTAATGAGGAAAAAGCAACACTGAAAATTCAGGGGACAATTCTTATTCTGAAATAACTCACCCGCTGGATACGCTTACTTTGCACCAGCAGTGCCTCATGCCTGATGTTAGCGCAGGTTGGCTACTGCACTGTGTGTTCCCAGCAGCTTTTCCGGCACCAGCTTCTCCAAGTAAACAGGTCTTGTGCCACAGAAAGATTTAGTTCTGAATTTTACAAATCATTTCCATATCTTACAAAAATCCATCCAACACTGGCTAGATCTTCAAAGCTCTTTCCCAGTCTCTACTGGGAGAAGCCAGATGGATCGTCTGGGCGCAATCTTGTAGACTGTCCTGAAATCCTAGTCAGGCACTCAAAGTAATTTCTCCCAGAATCAAAAACAACAAGAAAGAGAAAAAAAAGCCAAGAAGCATCCAAAGATGTTACATCCCACTTGAGCACCTTGTTCTGTGGGGAAATGCAACTGTCCTCTTGCCTGCTTTAGCAAATCAGAATTGTTAAAGGAAATAAAAACTAACCAATGCATTTTAGGGCTTTAAAACAGAAAATGCATAAACATCATAAGGACACAGCTGATATATTGGAGAGTTGCTCATACACTGGGCTGTATCACTATAAAAGCTGAGCTGGACGTTTCATTTTTTGTGATGTTTCGAAACCATTTCATAATTAAGTCCTAAGAGATGGGAGACATTTATTGACAGTGAATGCAGTGCTCCCAGGATGTGTTATTAGGCACAAGACCAGAGGCGCAAGGCCAAATGCCTTTAATCTAACAAGTGGAGTGGTGCCTCAGACACATTCTGCCTGGAAATATCTAGTGACACCATCAACATTTTGTAAAAGGGCAGGAGTCTTGAGTTTTCATAGAGCTGACAAACTGATTTAACCACTAAAACAACAGTAACCTGGAAAAAAAAAATCAGAGGTAATTTCCCTGGTTTTGATCTGTTTTAATATGGTATATCCCTTTCCCTCCTGCCTTTTTTTTTTTCAACTTTAGCAATATCAGATCTGATATTATGTGCTTGACTAGAAACCCTTCCAGTATCCATGCGAATTGTGAACTTAGATCAGCTTTTTATTCAAAGAGAAGTGCTGAATATTCAAGTCACTGTTTCCCTACAAATGCACTGCTTGTTTCTTTGAGGGGAGCCTTGAGAAGAGCAAAATGAAAAGACTGTCTGACCCAACCTCCCTTTCCTTCCTTGATTGTCATCCTTAGGCCATTTCAGACCCATGCTGATAGCCAGGGGTGGGTAGGCAGACTTAGAAAAGATACCTTTCCTTCTGGAATAACTTTGGTGCTGCAGGCTATACTAAAAATATGCTCTCAGGTGGAAGTTTCCCTGCTTTTTTTTTTTTTTTTCCTATTCCTTTTTTCTTTTTGCCTTTTAAAATGGACTCTTGCAATGGAGGGATAGATGCAATAAGATGTTTTCTCTTGCAAAATTAACACCGGAACAAACACCGCATGAGGAGTACTCACCTCTTCATAAAAATCAATCAATAATTAAATAAATAAGGGAGGGGGAAAAAACTGCAAGATACCAGGGTCACCAAAGGCGCCAATAACCAAGAACCTTCTTCCTCCGGAAAACCCTCGGCCCCTTTTCGGGGCGAGCGTGGGCAACCGGGGCGCGCGGCGCTCGGGACCCAGGCTCGTACCCGCGCGGTGCCCCGCAGCGTTGCGGCCCGGCCCGGCCCGGCTCCCGGGCGCGCAGCGGAGCCGGCGCCG
>JAWLRI010000002.1:713231-763318 GCA_034781795.1 Crypturellus tataupa
GCCTCCGCCGCGGGCGGCACCGCCTCCCGCGCGCGGGGCAGCCGTTAACGGCCGCCAACGGCCGCTCCGCGCGGCAGCCGCCCGGCGGAGTCGTCCTCGTGAGGGGCTTCTCGTCGCCCCGACGAGCCGCGCAGCTCCGGAGAGGGGAGCCCGGGCAAGCCTCGCGAGGGCAAAGGGGGCACGGATTGCAGTAGGTCACGGCGCCTTGTTTCAAGAAGGGACCGCAACGCTCCTCCCGAGGCACCACCGGTGCCGTTGGGCAGTTCCTTCAGAATTTCTCTCCGGCCCCAGATTTCCACCCATCTTTAGACCTTCTAGCATTCATCCCCACTGTTTCTTGTAGTTCCTTTCCCTCCTTGGGAAACTTCCGACTACTTCTGGCATCTATCGTACTTTTCTGCCTCTTGGAGACTGAAGCGAAGGATGGCTTATATATTTATTTGTTAGTATCATTTTCCAGTTAGCGAGCCAGCTGCAGCAAAGGAGCTGTGCAATGCGAGCAGCCCATCTCAGCCCCTCATCTCTGCGGAGAGAAAAACCACATGTTTTGAAGCAAACAGCAAACCCTTTCTCGCAGTAAATAGCTACAAAGATGCCCATGTAGGGAAGCCCAGAGAAGCCAGTGGGTCCTCAGCTCCTGCTGCACGTCCTTTGGTATCGCCTCGTTGTTTGGCTTGTACTGTCTGTAGGCATTCAGGAAGCGCTTTCTGCACATACACTGATTTCATCCCTTCTTACATTCAGTACAAAATCCATCAATTTTCAAGGGAACATTTCATCCCTTTGGACTTCTGAGGAAATGCAGAAGAAGTCAATTAAGATTGTCAATTTAAATATACTCCTTTTAATATCCCTTGTTATTCTTTTGTTATTGCGTTATGAAAAGGCAACAAGCAGGACCACCCATTCAACCTTGCTTATGTCCTTCGCAGCTACTTTTTGGCACTATTACTTGTGTGTTCTCCATGAATCACTCCCTTCTGCTCTCCAACAGGAGTCAGCACAAGCGCACAGGCATCTCAGTATCCAACCTTCTTCTCACCAGTCCTAAGGAGCTACTTGAATCCATTTGCCTTTCTCATACGGCAAGGTCTCTTGTGATGTGTTTGCTGCTGGACTGCACAGTTAGCTTGCAGCATGTTTGCTCTGGCATGAGATTTTTACCCATTTTTTGGGGTGCCTTTTCTTTTGTTTATTTATCTATGAAGCTTTACCTGCTTACAGCTTGCTTTCCCTCCAGGTAGCTTTGTTTTGTGCCTCCACCTGTAGGAGAAGAGTAGGATAATCACCATTAGTTCTTATTCCTGTTCCTGGTCTTGCCTTGCCTGGAGTAAAAGTAATCAGGTTTTGTTTACAAGCAAGCCTTCTGACTACAATTTAAAAGATATTTCCATCCTTTTCTGTGAGAAGTTCACAACCAGAGCGTGGGTGCAACCTCTTCATTCTTCCGGTTTAAAAATTCTGGTTTCTCTTTGGACCTGGTCCTGCTCCAAACAAAATCACCACCTAAAGTCCCAGTTATGTCAAAAAGAGTATGATCAAACTCCTCACAGATCTGCTTATATGTTCCTTCCTGATCTGTCCTGCTCGTGCTCCCAGTGCTCCAGGGCCACATAGGGTAGTTGTGATGGCCATGACAGTGGAAATGCAGGAGCCAGGACTGAGGGCAGGGAACGAGTGCTCTGTTTCCCTGCTCCCACCACGGCCAGCTGGTCAACCTGAGGAAATGGGGCTGGCTCAAACCCACAATATGGAGTAGCTGAACCTCTATCATTATATCCCTTTTGCAGATGTAGAAATAGATGTAGAAAGATTTCCATTATTACTACATTTGAAGACATGAGCGATTATTCTTTATATGCTTGCAGGGTTCGCTAAGAGCTGCCTTTATAAAGCAAAAAAAAAAAAAATCTTGAAGTGCTGAAAAGGTTTTTTAGCTGAAAACTGAGAGGTGCTATACTATTATCCAAGATCTATGAGGAGAACAAGGCTGCTTTGCTGTAGACTTATAATAGCACCAATTCTCAGTGTGATTTTCTTGTTGATTTCCTTGGATTATTTTATTGGTTGTTATTGCAGATGTTATGGATCCAATCAAAAAGTATTTAACAGCTCAATAAGATGCTTCCGATGGATGTGAGAAAGCACTCTTCAGCTATATTCAGCTTCTCAGAACTCCTTTAGGGATAAAGCAGTATTGGGTGGATAAGTAGTGTTAGGTATTAGAGTTATTTAGGTATTAGTACAGCTGTTTTATAGATGAAGGAACTGAGTCACCATGGTTAAATTGCTTTACTGGTGACCAAAGAAGCAGGCTGTGGCTTTAGGCAGTACAAACCTGTACTAAGCGGCAGAGTAATTTTGTAGATTCACCTTGGTGTCCCTGTCAGTTGCGTTCTATTAGCTGCGAATTGGGTTATAAAAGGATCGTCTCTATCACTCTCAGAGGGGCTGAGCAGTAAATTGGAAGCCTTGTCAGGGGACACTGCTGGAGACAGTGACACCAGGCAGAAGTTGAGGTTTATGTGTTACTCTCACGTGAAAAGATGCTTCACAGACAGGGAGGAAGGTGATGGGTGAGCCTGCATTTTATGTAGACGATGGAGGCGAGTATAGAAACTCACTGCCGAGAATCAGCGGCAAATAAAGGAAGCCCAGGAAGCCTGGCTCCCACTCCTCAACACTAATAGCAGACAGACTTCCCAGAGATGGGTAAGTGAGCATGTCTGTGGAGACTGTGTCAGAAACTATTACTGCAGTAATTTTGATCAATTGTCACAAAGTCTTGCGGATGTGTTTGAAGGGAGAGAGACAAACACCAAAATTTGGGTACCTGTCATGGAGATAATTATTTTTATAGCTCGAGGAAGGGAAAAGGATGGGGCAAAAAACCAAGAAAGGGAAATGAAGTACCACTCGCTTCAGGTAAGAGTGATTTTTTTAAAAAGAAAAATAGTTAACCTGAAATTCTATTTAAATGACTGCAATTGATCCCACTCGGGGCAGCTGATTTGCGCAGCGTTGTTAGCGCTAAGAAATTATACTGGTGATAGCAACACGGTGGGGAAGATAACAGAACTGTATCAGGGACTATATGAAAAAAATAAGGTGCTTTTCCCTCTCAAGTTATTTTTGAGTAGCATGGTCATGTACAGGCACAAAATATTAATGATGTATTACAAGTGTGGCTGTAAATATATATTACATAAAGATAACATTTACAGTGCATTTATGCACCTTTGTTAAGGAAGGTTTAAAATTTTCTGCAAACTATATATAGAAATTATATAACCTACTGCAAGCAGGATGTACCTTTTATATTAAAATAAACTTTTCAAATTATTTTGGGGAAAATTACCCAGTTTGCAAAATCACAAGAGTTAAATAAACAAAAGAAATTAAGCAAATCACAAAAGACATCATAGAGCTACTGTGGTGATGGCTTATGAGCACCCTATATCCTTTTTGTGTGGAAGTAATATTACTGTGAGTTACAGTTCCGGTATTTCCTCTTTTATTAGACATCAGGTTATGTTACTGCAGCTTTGCTGAGCGTTGCCACAATGAATTCAGGTCTCTCTGATGTTTTGTAGCTCGTTCCAAGAGCACAGTCATAACAAACAGAAATACAAGCCATCTTCAATCAAAGGGAAATCACTTTTAAGGTAGTACACGCAGATCTACGCTGAAAGGGAAACCTCATTAAACTCATTGGATATAAAGGTGTTTATTTCCTCCTACTTGTGCTTTTCTCCAGAATAATGGGAAGTGGAGGAGAGGGTTGTTCTGCCAGCCCCTAAACGCTTGGTACTTGACTCTCTGATTCAAAAATGAGACCTACACATACATATGAACAACATCTATCAAAACAGGAATCTCATGAGAACAGTATGTGTGGCTGTATTTCAACTTTTTTAGGGACAGAAGAAAATTTACTCTGTAAACTGTCCCCATGTACAGATCTGAGCAAGCTGCCAAAGTCAGGTGGATGGCAGTGTTTCTCCCATCCAGACAGCAATACTATTTAATTGTCGATCAAACTGTACATTCAGAATTTGCTGTCTACAAAGGGTTTGGAGTAAAAATCAACATATGTCAGTCTCTGTGTTGGTATAACAAATCCCAGTAAGCATGCTGAGGCTGCTAGTGTCAGAATTTGCCCTCTCAAAACAAAGACCAAAATTATGTTATAAATGGAAAGAAATACAATTCCTAAATTGCAAACAACTTGGAAACTAGGTTTCATCTCTGAAACAAAGCACAAACATCTAAGACTCCTAAATGAAACAATATTCACTAAATAAAAATATGTTCAGGAAGCAAAATAAATGGAAAAAACCCACCCCTCCAACAGTGCTAAGCATGACTCCACCTGGCATCTGGAAAAGACTCAATGCTTTTTCAATACAATTAATTCTGTAAATTCAATGTCACACCTACAAGTATTATATTTGCTGCACTACAGACTTTGCAGTTGGAATGGTTTTCTTGGCTGAAAATCATAGACAACGAGAGAATTATTATCTCAGGATGGTGTCTATGGAGTTTATCTATACTGCTGTACCCAAAAAAATCCAAATTAACTAACTTGAGATTTTTAAAATAAATCATTAAAGGAAGCTAATATGGCCCGTGTTGAGTTGCTTATTCAGAACTGAAATTTTCCCAAGTGGTAATTGATTTTGGAAAAAAAAAAAAAAAAAAAACCTTGAGATACAGCTTCTTCAGTTCTGAATATGACTATGGAAGAGTTTAACAACACTACTTTGAAACTTGATCCAGATTATTATTTTAATAATCTGTATTAATGTTTCATGGGGTTATCAGCATGTTGGGCTGAGGTGAGGAGCAGAACGGTGCTGAGGAGCAGCTATGATGTGTGCACCTCAGGTGTCTTACGTGGGACTAGCTGCTGTGCACGGACAGGGTCTGAAAGCCCATCCTGGGCTCCAGCTCCTGGGCTGGAGCCCATTTTCAGCTCTGGTCCTCCTTCAGGAGGAATGTGGGACGCCCAAGAAAGGCTGAGGACTAAGAAATGCTTCCCACGAGCACGTGCCTGGGTAGAACAAAATGCTGAACTAGACGGAGCCAAGCGGTGTGTGACTCCACAATAGGGAGGTCTGGGGGCACTGGTGGCCTAGAGCGAGCAAGATCCTGGAGACCTGCTAAAAAGTTGGCTGGAGGATTCCCAGAGTTCGCATAAAGACCGTGATTTCCCATTTTATCAGAAAAGAACACAGAAAAGCACTATCCATCCTGATGCCTGTGGCACTACTCCAGCTGCCGTGGTTCTTGATGCAGGAGCAAGAGACTTTGTTCACAGCAAGCCCCACACTCTGCTATAAAGACCAGGTTATACAGATCATGCTGAGAACCAACCCTGACACTTTTCTAATCCCAGCCTGTTTGTAGTGAGAAACAATAAATAACAACAGAAACACTGGATGCCTGTATGTAAGGAATATACAGCCTGCAGAATTCACTTCTGCAAAAGGTCAGTGGGATTAATGAATCTGGCTGGCTCTTTTTTAAGGCTTTACATTATAAACAACATTTTCAGCTTCTTTGTGCAGGTTGGAGATACTGCAGAGTTTTGGAAATGAATTTCAGGATTCAGGAAGGGATGTCCAGCACTGCCTGTAGCCTTGTACTTATTACCTGTATATAGATGCTGTCATTATTGTCTTTTGGTCTTGAATCCACTTACCAGCAAACAGAAAAGAAATAGGTAAATGACTCTTGCTATTAATTCCTTAACACGGGTCTGGCATGTGTAGCATTTTTTTTTTCCAAAGGAAAACAGCAGACTGACTTTTTCCAGCAGCTTGCAGTGTAAATTAGAGAAAACTGCGGGGTACATCTGGCATGGTTCTGCTCTTTACACAGCCTGCAAGGTAGAGAAGAAAACAAACAGCCTACTGGGCGAGTCCCCAGTAGCTGCGGTTACGAGCTGTACACAAACCTAAATTATCTACCTGAGGCACAGTTGCTTTTATGGATTCTGGTGGCTTTTGAGCAAGGCCAGGAACATTCAGAAAGCCCAATGGACTCTTTTAAAATTATTCACGTGGATGCTAGCCTAGTCCTATATGTCGCAACAGTATGAAAGGGAGAGGTGGGAAAAGTTGTCAGGAAGTGAAGGTCAGGGCAGCAAGATGTGCGTTGGGTTATCTACACGTCTTGTCAGGGGTTTAAAACAAAATGCAAGAGTTAGAGTTTGTGGATGCTGTTAGAGATGTGCACATCTAGAAGAGGGTGGTTTGAAGAAGGAAGAGAAGGGAGTTACTCCATAATTTCTGCCACAGTTCACATTAGCTGCACAGTTTAAAAGAGGGAAAAAGATATTGTTAAGACGTGTAAATAAAGTAAGGTCTGACATTTACATCAGTTGTTCAAGTTGAATGATGTTGTAAAAGATGTGACATATGTCAGTGGTTCAACTACAGCTGAAAGCAGAACAAAGTCACTGTGCTGAAGAACAAGAATAATTTGAGTGAGGTTACTGGCAGAATTATTTAAGTAGAATTAAGTGATAACTGGGGCTTTTCTCACAGTGTTTAGTCCTGATGAGAATAAGACTGATATCCTATCCGCACCGCTTATCACATTTCCTGCTTAATAGCGATGGAGCTGTCCAAAACAAGCAAACAAAAACTCATCATGAAAGTCTACTGATTGCATTTTCACATAATGAATGCTCAGAGTTGCCAGCGGTGCTTTTGGCAAGAAAAAGAAACTTCAGGCTTCCCGGAGACTAAGAGGATAACTTCGAAACACAGACTGGGGTTCTTTCAGTGGGAAATGTTAAAATCAGATCTGTCTGCCTCTGGCTAATTCTCCCTTCTTGTAATGAAGGAAGCTTTTCACTTTCCTAGTGCAGTCACCCAGCAGAAGGAAGGACAAGCAAGGAGGTGGAGATGGAGGTCAGCTATTCGTCAAGGAGCAGCTGCCCTCTCGGCTGTCTTTTGCTAAGTTACTGAAGCACAGTCAGTTTTGGATGAAGGCAGCTTGGAAAGGAGGAAATTTGGTGGTCTGTTCCCACTATACTTGAGCTAAAAGATGAAGTTTCTGCTTTTTGGAGTGGGTATTGGCACACTGTGCTCATGATTGAGGTGGACCAGGTCTTGTGGGGCTGAAAAGCTTACTCTTTTATGTGGAAGGCAAAGCACCTCCTGCAGTCATGTGAGCCACACTGAGCCCTGCTCTCTCCTTGGGCATCACTGAATTCAACCACCAACCTAAAGGCAAACGATTTCATTCATTTTCCATTGTTTTCTTACAGCTGCTTTGGAGATGTGGTTGTATTAATTCAGACAGAACTATTCCTTTTCATACTTGTTTCAAAGTCTATTTTTCCGGATAGATGCACCCTGGCTTCTAATCAGCCTTTTTGTCTGATAGTGCACTTTGAGCAGAAAAGTTTGATGAATTGTTCACAAAGATCTCCCCAGAATTTTTTTTTTTTGCCTTTTTTTTTCTTTTTTTAATGGGGAAATTGTTGCTCATTTAGATTCCAATAGCATACCTAAAAAATTCAAATAAATCCTGCCAATATGCAGTGACTGAACCAGCTCTGGATAAGCATTAACAGCACAGAGCTTGCTTTGCTGAGGAAGGGTGTCTCATAGTAGGACATCGCTCCTTCTCTTAGCTATATGTCTTCAGCAGAGCCTAGGTGATGGATTAAATGTCTCCAGCAGCCTTCACACTTTTCTTTTTAGCTAGTGGCTCTTTGAGTGAATCACACACACACAAGAGGCTCATATTTGTGATGAGTAATTTGCTATTAAATTCTGTTTCATTGGTGCTCATTCATTCTATTTCAATAGTGCTGTTGCTTCCCTACAGCACACATTGCAAAACACCCTTTCAAAGCCCAGGCAGAAATTAAACTTAATTAAACACATAGTACGGTGGTGAAAGCTATATGAAGATTGAGCATGAGTATCTTTGGAAGCTAGAAGTGTTATTCTAAAAATTATCCTTCCAACAGCAAGATCTCTATTATTACTAGAGTCCAAGGAAGGATGTGCTTGCTTTCCAAGATAGTACATTGGAAGACTAAGCAGGCCTTGTTCCTGGATTAGGCAGATAAGTCAAATTAGGTGTCTGAGCTCTCACCTATGACCTGGGAGAGCCCTGGAAAGAATCCATACCTGGTAGGATGTAGGCACCAATCTTGCCCTGGTGATTTTAGCAGAGTCTTTTAAGTCTTATTCTAGTGCAACATAAAATAGAAAAAGATTCAAAATACTGAAAGCTTTTTATGCACTAATAATGGACTCCATACAAAGGCTGACTGGGAACCACAAAGCTTTTGTGGAAAAGGACAGAATTTTTCCTTCTTCATCCATCTGCAGATTACCTGTAATTTTTGTAACCACTCCATGGGTGCACTCTTCATTAGTATTTTCCAACATTTTCTGGCCAACAGCAACATTCAAAAAAAAAAAAAACAAACAAACAAACAAAAAAAAACAGAGCAATAATGCAATTATTTTCTCAGAGCAGCATTAGTCAGACACTCACCTTATTCACCATGGGGCTCCTCAACTATAAAGCAAGTAGGTAGTAGATCAATTAGATGATAGATGCATGCTCTTCCTCTCCATTCTCATTTTCTTTTGCAGGCTCTTTTCAATAGCTGCATTTTAACCTCTTAGTACCCACTGTCTTTAAAGCAGAAATACAGAGAAAACAAAGCATTTAGTTTCACTCTAAGAAAAAGCTACCCCCTAGAGTGAGCATGAATGTGAAGGCAAACCCTGATGGAGCCAGGAAGAGGAAAAAAGACCCTCTCCACTCAACTTATGTCTCCCCCAAGCAGGAAGATGCAAGGGATGTGGTGGTAGTGGTGCTCACAATGACCTTGTGGCTTAGAAACACCTGGAAGTAGCTCCTACATCTGCCTTCATTTGGCAGCAGCTACCAACCTCGCCACAGCTGTCTTTCAGAGATACATTTTTTTCTCAGATTAGAAACCTTTCCTCTGTAAATATTGTTGTAAGAAGAATTGCTGTATATTTTAATTTCACTTCAGGGAAAGTATGTTTACTTTTTTTTCTAGACCTAGTTTTCTAGATCTAGATCTGATTTTTCATTTTTGAGAAAAATATTCTGTAATCCATGGAAATCAAGGAATTTTGCCATTTTAGCTGTATTTATTTCTCATTATAATACTCCTCTTGCTGATACAAGGGTACTTTTTGTTGTGGGCTCTCTAACACCAGATTATCCATTTTATAGGACTCTTTTGGCTCCCCAAAACGCTGATTTATAGGTCTTTCTTTCTGGGGCAGTCTTGCAGGGGAAAAGACTTCCCACAACTAGGTCTGAAAGTCCAGATGCCTGATGTTGGTTGTTCCCATAGCTCTAGAAAAAGCCACTTCAGGACCGTTGAAATACTATTACCTACCACAGCCCACTCACTAGACAAACCTAATTCTACTTTTATAGCTTATCTGTAAGAAAAAGGAACTATTCATCTAGGATGTCAAATAAACAAACATAAAGAGACAACAAAGCCAAAAGGCCTAAGAAAGACCTTGTGTTCATAGGATATTTCTCTACTTTTTTCTTGTACATGTAAGCAACATCCATCCAAATGCTCTTTTAATCCTACTGTCTAATTCAATTTACCGTAATAAAACAATTGCTGAGGAACATGAATGTATTCATATTCAGGAAGCAAATTAAATCTGCCATAATTTTCTGATGAAAACAAACTAAACTTTTTCCCCCCAAAATAACATCCGCTAAATTGTTATCAAACAAAAGGATACCTATGTGAAAAAGAAGACAGAAAAGCTTATATTTAACGCTCTCCTCTGCTCTGCATTATCCATGCTGCAAACCATTCAGTTTTTTATAGCATGCAAGAAGAAATATTTTTATCTGTACAAATACTTCTCAGTTCTTTCTTGCATATAGATTGCAGGCCATTAGCTACCAAATAAGAAATATTTATTCACATACACAGTGTGAAGATGTGTCAAAAGGGACAGTGGAAGAGTGTGCCTAATGAGGTCACCCTGGGAGATTTATTTAGAGCCAAGCAAGTCTGATGAACAAGTTTACAGAAACTGAGGCTGCAAGAAGATACTTGTCTTTCTCCTTCTCTTCCCAGGCTGCGCTGTACAGATGGCGCTTATTTCATACTGCTCCACTTTGCGTTCAAAAGCTTTTAATATGGAAGTTCAAATCTATTCTATTCCAGGCTGAGCGTATTCGAGAACCTGGATCAAACTAGTCTCGGGAAAGTGTTAGAACAACATTTGCAGCTCAACTTTTCACCACAGACCCTGGAAGCAATCTTCAGACTTACTCTGTGCAATAGGAGCTTCAGCGAGGGAGGAGTTAAGAATTGAAGATCCTGCTGGAATTTAGACATGTCCTATTTTCTTCATCATAAGGGATCTGCCTGTGGTGACACAAGGTGCTTGTGCTCTAGCAGGTATGGAGTCAAGCTCCATCATTGCCTAAGCTTTATGCAGAGCAGCGGATCAGCCAACCACTTGCCTACTAACAACTTGCTATGTCTTAAAGCTGGGGAACCCTCCATTTCAATGCTGTTTTAAGCATGTAACTTTATGTTTAAGTCTGGATATTCTTGAGGTTCACAAATTGAACAACTTTAGTTTGATTCTTCCTAGGCTAATTGCCTTGATGTCATTGTGTGGCAATGAACTCCACATTTCACATATACTTTGCTGAAAAATACTCTTTTATCAGTTTGATACAGTCAAGGGCTTCATTTAGACCTTTGTTCTCTGTCATGAGACAGAGTGAAGAGAAGCTTCTTATTTTGCAACTTCATTTTGATGAACTGCTGAACATTTTGACTGAATGTTTGCACTGAAAGATGCCCAACCATTTTTGCAAGTTTGGAAAAGTACACTGCTTGTGAGAAGGAAGACACTGTATGAGCATGAGCATGAGTCTGACTGTGCATGTGTGTGTTTACACGTGTGTGTGAAAACAGTGCTGTGGTCCTTGCGTATACGTCAAGTTCTAAGAGCAAAAGAGCAAGACTGTACCAAGACACCGACACCATGGTTCAACCGACTGGTTGTGGAATGAATCAATGGCCTAAGTCTGGAGGCTATGTACACATTTAAAATAATAAAATGACCATAACAAATGTCATTAAACGGCCTTCCCGTTTCTCAGCTCAGCACAGTGTGCTAGGGAGCTGGAAAGAGGTAGGAGGCAACAGTAGTTGGAAGACCACAAGAGAAAAGGAGTTTTATCCCGAGGAAAAATAGAACTGGGTGCAGTCCAAAGGTGCAGAATGAAAGAAATGAAGTAGAAGTGTGTAGCCAGACAAAAGGGGTTATTTCATTTCTGAAAATTGCACCTTCATCTCTGAAAGCTGTAAGCTCATTTTTACCATAAAATAACATTGCTGGGTTTCTGCAGAAATCTGAATACAAGCTATTAGTTGAGAGGAAACTACAGTGACAGGCAGAAAAGTAATTGGTCTGAGATAGCCAATGAAAAATAAGAATAAAATGTCTGAAGAAATGGGCATTTTACAAAATTCTGGATATCCAGGGAAAAATCAGGTAAGTGTTTTACATTTAAAATGGAAGGTACCTATCTTCCAAATGGAACCCAAATAACTTATAATTTCATTATGCCTCATATATTACTAATCTACAGGTGGAGAGAATGTTGGGTGACCTGGTACCATGTAGAGTTTGAAGGGAAGATAACACAGACTTCTCAATGGTGATGAACTGCAGAAAAAGAGGATAAAATATATCTACAATTAGATTGTAACTTAGCTATAATTGAGTATGCACAAAGTAAAATGAGATCTAGTTCAATTTCTCTGAGAAAATTACAGTTCTACTTCAAAAAATAAGTGGGAGAAAAATGCACCCTTTTGCAGATGCATTTTTATTCATTACACTTTTAACCTCCAGCTTTTAAATCATATCTGAGGAGTCCAGGGAAAACACATTAGCACCTTTCTGCAAGAGCTGTGTTTGAACACGGTTGGCTTGAGGAGAGACGAAACAAAAATTTCTAGGCTCAGTATAGACAGGGCCTGAGGGTGGTTGGCATAAGCACAAAGCCAGAATAATGATGCAAGAAAATGGAAAGAAAATGCCTTAAAAGCAGAATTCACCAGAAAGATGTGAAACAGCAAATAGGAGACAAGGCCTCAGGGAGCAGCATTTAATAATTAGGTCACTGCTCAATTGCGACGCTCTTTTGTGAGCTATGAACGTATTCTAAAATAGAAGTCAGAAAGCTACCAAAAGCCACTTTGCCTTGCTGTTTTGCAAACCTGCCTGGATTCTCTCGATTCAGCTTTCAATGTTGTAATTATCAGTCTGCTCAAGTGACTGATAAAGCAAATTGACTGTTAACTTTCAGAGTTTTCCTCTGCTCATCTGAAGAGATGTGTTTTGGGAAGCAGGAGTTGCTTGAGAGTTCCTGAGCATCTTGCAGTCTCGCTCAGAGAAGAAATGAGTGACATAAAGCAATGTTGATATACTGCAATGCAAATTTACCAATTGAGTTTTAAAGTAGTACTTTCTACAGTTATTATTTGCCTTTCCCTGTCTCCAGGTGGCACCCATGCTGGACTGTAAAGTACCTGTCCATGTGCTATTCTGACTTGGATTTTATAGACTCTGGCAGGCAGCTCTGTCAGAAACTGCATCCAAATGTGTATTAGCTAGTAGTTAAACCTGGAATCCTAAAGAGTATTTTGTATTTGGAAGAGAGGAGAGCCGAGGCTGGTGCATACAAATTAAGTGCTAATACAACAGAGAAGAGCGAACATATGTGAATTTTTTTTACTTTTTTTTTTTTTTTTTACAGATTAAATATTTCACTGGTTCCAAAAAGGAGACCACGTGAGCAATACAGATGGCACAACAAGGGACTCCTTGGCATTCTTGAGGCCATCTCTAGATGGGGGAGACAGCACCTTGGAGGCTGGTGGCAACAAATGTCCAGTCCAATCAGTTCTACCCAGTTTGCCGCACCAAGCAGCAAGCAGAGCTCAGCACAGGTTTGGACAGGCTGTTTTTGTTCTTTTGCCTGGTGGGTTTTGGGGGTCCCAAGGTATTTGAACCTCCTCAGGCCACTCTCTGATGCAGGAAGTTGGTTTTTAGTCAGCTGTGACTACCTGGCAGAGCTGCTGCCTGGGCCATTGCGGCCTTACCAGAGTGAGCTATCCTGGCTGCCCCCCTGTCCTGGACTGCAGAAGGCCAGGATCTCACCTTTCAGCAAGGGAATTTCCATACATAGGGTATTTTCTGCTGATTTCATTAAAAACAAACTATTAAAGTTGTGAAAAAGCTTTGGTGAGCTCGCTGAAGCCAGAAACAGTCATTTCTAAAATCCAGTGATCTGATGTAATTTTGTAACAGGGGCAGGGCAATCCATTTTTCCTTTGAAAGGTAATGTCCTTTCAAAGCCACAGAATTTAATATTATTTAAAAAGAAACACCCGCCTCCCCCTCTCCCCACTCTAAAGCACAGAAATATCATCCCTTTCTGTACACACTCTTCTGTCTCTGTTAATGGATAGCAGCAAAATTACAAAACAACAAGCCCTAGGACAACAACATATATAATACAGACTGCAGCTAAAAAAGTCTGCTATGGTCATCTTATCTCACCTTCTTCTGATGTTAGGAGTTATCTGTATTCTTTTTTTTATGAGAGTGTCTCATCAAATCTCATTTGATCTAAACCTCATTTACTAGGGCCAAGAGGTGGTCACATTTTAAAAAAAAGACACTACACACACTTTTGTTAATTAACTTAGATCCATTCATTTATGCTTTTATTAATTTCCAAAGCTATCTAAACTATTATCTAAAGTGAAGGGTAAAGCATATATTAATGAAACCTCACAGATGTACTAAAATGAGGGAAATTACTAATAAAAAAAGGAGAAAAATAAGAAAGAACTTTACCAGATAAAAAAGTATAGCTGGAAAATAACAAAATGATGTACCATTTATGGAATAAAACCCAATTAAAAAAAAAAACTATTCTAAATCACAAGGGGAAATAACAATCTAAGATATGCACAATCACAAAAACGTGCAAAGAGATAACAAGGGAAGACTCTGAAGCCTGTATTTACAACGCAGTATAGCAAGATAAAATGGCCAGAGCATCATGTAAGGAGAACAGAATATATATATATATATATATATATAATCTTTCCACAGTCATGTCTGAAAGAATAATTTCTTCATTCTATATCAGATGAAAAAAATTATTTAATATGTGGGAGAGAATTCAGATCAGATCAACAAATATATTCATCAAGACCCAATGACTAGTTTCCAAGGAAGAATGGAAAGACGTCAAAATAGATAGATTAGGAGACAAGTGCCGCCTGGGCAACAAAAGAACAGTATTCAAATACATAAAATTCATAAATAATGTAGAGAAAGAGACTTTCTCTGCAAATTCAAAGCAAACATTAATAAGACGAAATTAAGAAAGAATTCAGACCAAATATTAACAATCCCTTTCCTAACAGTAAACTACATCAGTTTCTGTAATAATCTTGCAGAAGACATTATGAAGGAAACATTACTTTACCCGTTCAAAACCAGATAGAACACTAATAAATGTACAAGAGAAAATAGCCTGGAGGCAGCAGATTTGGCTGCTTTACTAATTGGTCAGAATTCTCCTGCCCTCCATCAGTCCCTCCACCCCTCTAAAGGGGTGTCATGAGTGTGTAGCCATTAGGAAACAAGAATCTTGGTTAAATGATACACTCTGCCCACATCTTTGCTTAAAAAAAAGTATATAGACACTATTCCAGTTTCTGTGCAATGTTCCCATTGCAAATCTAGCTACTCCAAAGTTGAACTGTCCAACAGATGCTGATAGGATTTCTAAGAGTGGTAAATACAAGCTCATTAGCTGGAAACAGCATTATTTTGGAAAGAGGAGCTGCAGTGGGGCAGCTACAACACTGCCCTTCTATTTGGGAAGATGAGCAGCTTTATGAGCTGTTTCACAACTTGGATGAGAGCTGCAGGTAAGATCTGAATGACAAATTCAGGACTAACACCATGGTTCAGTAACTTGGTAGCGCTGCAACTGGAAAATGCGTATTAAATTTCTTGGCATTAATGACCTGATGAGCAGTTAAGCCCTATAGCAGGAAAGAGCTGGTTGCTGGGAGCTGACGCCTGCTTTGTTCACCTCTCCAATCCAAGACAATCTCAGCCTCAAGCTGCACTTTCCCTCTGGGCCGGCATTTCCATGCCCAAGCTGCAAGCAGGGCCCATTTGCTCATTAACCTGCACAAGTCCATTTCCAATACGATGTGTCCCAACACTCAGTTGCTGGTTCCCTAAACCAACCTTCCTGTAGCTCTTGGTGAGGATACCGTGTTATTCATTAAACCTTTTATGAACATGCTGCTGGCTTTCATTGTCTAGCAGCACCCACTGTGTTAATGACAGTACAGCGCGACTTCGAATATGTACTGTGGGAAATAATGCACTTAGCGCAGGCAGGAGGGCAATTGATTGGACAGTTTAATCTACTAGTTATTCCCCCGCTACCATTAGGAAGTCAATATCATTGACTGAAAATGCCAAGACATCATTTTATGAGAAAGCTCGCCTTTGGTGGGATTTAAAGAAGCAATGAAAAGTAAAGAGAACAGTAAAAGTAAAACAATACCTACATAAAACTTTTCCAAACCCAAGTTAGTCATGCCATGTTTTCAGGTAGTTATTGGTTTCAGGCAGTGCATTTATATAGTAGAGCTGACTGTCTTTCAGCTTCATTTACAGGAAGAAATAAAATGCAGTGACCTTTCATTTTTTTTTTCTAGACAAGCCTGAATCAGAATCCAAAATCCAAACACTCCCAAATGCTGGGGACATTTGGATCTGATAGACAAATCAGTTAGGTAGTTAAGGATAAGTTTAGATATTTGTGGAGGAGGGAAAAGAAGTCTCCCAGTGTTGTTACAATGTGTGTAATCATAATATCTGCCTGGGAAGACCGTGTATTTGAAAAGGGGTGGATGACTAACAGAGAAAGAGAACAGTTAAGAAGGAATACATGAGAGAGGAGTAGAGTTGTCAAGGTATTGGAGAAGGCTCTTTGATGGGTACAAGTCACTTGACCTGCTCCTGGAGTCCTACATCCAGGTGAGGAGATACAAGTTGGGAAAAGCGGCAGGTGAGACAGGAGCTGAAGGGACGCAGGACCTGGGTGCCAGAAAGGTCCCCCTGCTGGTAAGCTGCCAAAGGAGGGCTGCTACATGGTGAGCAGCTAAAAAGTGATCGCCTAGATTGAGTTGGATGAGGTTGAGTTGGATTCTTGCAACATGAGCTTACTCAGCAAGGGAAACAAGCTTTTCACTTAGTGATTCACATTAAGCCCTTTACAGATCTGCTTTTGCAAATGGATAGCCTGAGCCTGGCAGTGTGGACAGCCCTGTTCACTACGTAGGAAAGAAATTATCAGAAGAGCGAATGTGCGAGTCCAGCAGTGCCACTTCTTCAGTCCTCCTTTCTTTTCTTGGCTTTAGGCTATCCGGGAGAAGCTGGAAAATGGGAGCAGAACCAAAAAGCAAGCTATTACAGATAGCAGGGGGGAGCTTCCCAGGAAAGACTAAGAGCTGAAGAGTCATAAAAGGTTGACAGGCTTGTGACTGTGACGTCCTTGCCATCTGAAGAGTGCAAGAGAGAGGTTAGCACAACTAAGCTCTAAAAGCTATTGTTCATCTGATGGGAGGAAAAAAAAGTCCTGAACATCATCTGAGCACATCACTCTAGCCAAAAGTTATTCTGAGGAAATGGCTGAATGTCATTTAGGATCCTTTGCACAATTGCAGCAAAACACTAAGACCTTTTTTAAATAAGAGAATAGATAAAAATTAACATATTCCTTGTAACAGATCTATACTTTCAAGGACATTTCTACAAAGGTCCTAGCATCTATACATGCTAAAGAGTCTGAACTTTCCCTCTAATTGTACGTGTGCGTATATGGTAGAGAAAAACACTAAAGTCAAAAATGACAACCTGTTGCTCTGCTTTTTTTCCTCCCCTTTCTGCTGTGAGAGGGAATAGCTTTATCGAACTCCAGGGATGTCCTATCACACCTGAACACGTGAGTGCTGAGCAAGCGCGCACAGGTAGAGGTGCGGGCAGCGGCCCGGTTGTAGGCCACCATCGGGTTTGGGTGGTTGGAGCTCCTGCCCAGGGAGGCCAGGATGGGCTGGGGCTCTCGCCACGAAGGAGGAGATGTGCACGCATGGGTCTGCACCGAGAGCAGCACAAGTAGGAGGTTTCAGCTACAAATTTAAAACTTGGCAGATTGTGAGAGCTGACATTTAATAGTCCAAAGACACTGAGGGAAATTACTGAAATTAGTGGGATGGCAGCCTTGGGTTTGGTGGAAATTTGAGTCGCATCTACTGTATAGAAGTTGTGACAGATAATATTTACCAGCCGCGGTGACTCATGCTGGGATCTTATCTAAAATTGGACAAATTTGTCTTTCAGCTAACCACTGACTAGGACACTAACCAGTGTCCTAGAAAAATGAGATCTGCAAATACTGAGCACCTCTGTAAAGGCGAACGTCGGAGGGATAGGAGTTTGGAGCTGAGATTTACCAGGAGATAGGGCTGCATTCACACTATAGCTGGTGCTTTTATAATTATTCTTTTTTTAACAGTTAAAAACCCGGTGGCTTTTCATTCTCTCTACGAACCAGAGAAGATGTGCTGCAAAAGTCAAGAGCAAACGTGCATGAGGAAAAGAAAGCTTTAGGAACAAACCAGGGAGCTTGCTTGGAGTATCCACGTCAAGAAGCTGCCCCTCTGGGGACCTGAAGAGGCAAGTGCTGGTCTTCAGCGGGCTCACCCTTGGCATCAGCAGGTCTTTCCCCACCTGGCATGTGTAACTGGCAGACACAAAAAATCAAAGCCCAGTGAGAAATCATTGTAAAACACAATGTTTCTGTATGAGCTCTTGCACTGGCTACTGCAGTTGACATGGCTACGTCACCAATGGATTCTTCATGTTAGAGTCAAACCTGCTGCAGAGCAGCCCCCGAAACAGCCTCCATGAAGTGAATGCCAGGTAGGATGTTTCCTGGGCACAGCAGCATCCATTCCATTTCTCTGATAAATTGTATCACTTTTTCAGAATACAAAACTCCTCATGCAACATGAAGGTAACACAGAGTCCTCTTGGACTGCAAAAAAAAAAAAAAAAAAAAAAAAAACCAACCCCAGAAGCAGTTACCTTGGCTAAACAGCCAGATACATCCCACTGAGCTTCAAGATACATCTTGCTCCTATTGGCTGGCAAACACAATAAATACCTTTATTTTCAACTCTCTGATCTACTTCCCATCATGAACCCTGCCATCAGCACTAGCCGGTTCACTGCCTGCTCACTCTCCAGGCCTGCCCAGCCCCTGGGGCTTCGAATGATCCTCACATTCCCAGCTGGAGAACTGACTTGTCTTCAGGAGGAAGAGGCAGGGCAGCCAGCCAGTCCTGTGAGCTCTGGAGCCTTTGAAAAGCCCCCTCTAACAGGGCCACTCTTCTTTGTGTCCGGGAAAGGTCCTTGTTTAACACACCAAGAGCCAGGACTCACTGCCCTGTCCACAAAAAGACAAGTGCAGTCACACAGGATCAGGGAAAGGTCGGAGCTGGTCGGGAAGGGCTGTAACGAGCTGCCATGGGCGGCTGAAGCGGGATGCTCCTTCCCCTCCATGCTGAGTCCTGCACGGTGAGGTGGTTCCTGCTTTCCCAGCCTTGCAAAGGGGGACACAGGGAAAGGGAGGACCCTTTCTGGGAGGTGGGATACGGACGGAGGTGCCTGCTCCACGAAGGGAGGCTCTCACCCACGGGTGCTTCACATTCAAAGACCTGAGACAAAGCCCGGGCTCGCAGGCCTTGACACATCGTGTTCGTCGTTGAAATAAGCAGCTGGAGAGAACGAATAAAATTCAAATCAATTATGCCGTTCAAAGTCGGTCCCCAAATTAATCCAATTACTCTGCAACAATCTTTGCTTAATGCCTAGAAGGTAGGAAATTATTGTTAAAGCAGCGGTTTGGGAAATTAGTTGATAATGAGAATAACTAACAATGGAAGAGGCATTTCCGAAAGCAAAGTGCGGGGAGGAGAAAGTCGTCTATTATTTATCCTTCAAGAGAATTATACTGCTTAGCTATCAGAGGATAATACACTAGAACTAACCCAAGGCAGTGCTGCCTCCGGGTCTCAATAAGGAAGAAACTTGCTTATCATTCCTTACTAAGGAAACCTCCGGCACTGTTATTATAGACATATAGCTCTTAATAATCACTCTACAGTCATCTTCTGGAACAGCTTGCCCACACAGTCTTTCTGCCTCTGTCAGGCAGGCTGCTAAAAGCCTGTTTTTATATTTTCAAAATTTAGGTTTTAAATTAACTTGGAACACTTGCTCAACTTCAGGGCACACTGGAGTTTTCACTGGAGGCCTGAACGAATAGCAAGTTCAAGCAAGAACATAAACATCGATTTAATTAGTATGATTTTGTGTAAAAATAATCAGCGAGCTGAACTCGGACCTCTTGAATGCACTGAGGAAGAATTGCATCTTGACAATCAAACAAGGCGCGTCATTAAAAGTATTTTAAAACAGCTGGCCCTGAATGGCTGAGCGATGGATGGCAAATGCTGAGTGGAAGCTCTGCTAATTGTCCTTGACGAATTTGGCTCAAAGGCTCTATCCCAGATGGTCTTTACAGAGGTGAAAATTGACTTGAACCTAAAGGATGCTCACAGACCTTGCAAGACATCTATTTTCACCCACTGCGTTAGGGTCATCCGTATTTTGGATGCCTCTGTAAACCCAAATATCTCTGAATGCTGGTCTAGCTCTCTTGTAGGACACTCTATAGTGAGACTGATTTCTGAGCTGTAACTCTTCAAACTACATAATTCAGATCCTCCCTGCTGGAAAACAGATGCATCCTCCAGCGTCCAATCTCACAAGTCAGAACATAAAGAATATATTTATAAGATTCTGTGCTCTGAAAACGCTTGGATGTAATTTCTGAGACAGGATGCTCCCTCGTTAACGCTGGAAGAACCTGTTCCCAATGCTGCAGCCCACACACTGCTCACAAGTCATTTCTTCAACTTCTTTGAGATTTCACAAAGGACTGGAGGGATTCGCATTTCAGCCCCATTGGGAAATCTCATGTTGTTTACACCTCCGATGCCTCAATATAACTATTACTATTCATAATCGTTGCATTCAAAATTCTGAGTAAAATCACATGAAGCTGTGAGCTTAGCTTAAAAATCACCAGGTACGTGTTGCTACTGTGGTTTTTCACAGCACGCTCAGGTCATACTTTCAAACTTCTATTCAAAAGCTGAAGGTGAATAAGAAAATTTTCCTTTGAGCATTTTTCCTTTGGCTGCAAATTGAAATTTTTACAGTTTCTTGACTCCAAAAACTACTGTTTAAAATAGAAAATTGGCAAGTGCTGGCTTGATACCTAAAGTGTGTGTGTTGCAGGTGTTATACAGCTATCTTTAATGTACGAAATGTATGATATTATGCTGACTATTTGAATACCTTCAAAGAAAACTGAGTGACTGCCATAAGGCAAGAACTACAAACATCAAGCCCTCGGTATCACATCAGGAGACCTTGATCAAGGAAGATATTTCCTCCTTTATGCTCTCAAGATTTCCAAATACTGCATGCTTCCATAATGCCTCAGAAGTGTATCTATCTCGTATTAATTCTGAATTCTGCTTCTCATCCAGGAACTCATATATCTAGCAGCTCTCAGACATGCTGGACAGCACGTCCTTAGCCAGTGTGACCCCGTTGTTAACTGGTGCGAGGGCTCAATAACAAGGAGCTGGGACAGCAGGGGCAGCTGCTCCTTTGGAAGCCCTGTGGCATCATCCTGCAGTTCCCCATGGCTCTAGGGTCATGCACAGACAACAAATAATGTCAAGGATTGGGAAAAAATATATATGTGTATATATATACATACCTAATACTGAGATCTGATTATAACCGGGTCCTTTCCCATATCGGCAGCATTTTCAGCATTTGTTCTGACTGATGTGTGAGAACAGTTATTGCCTCTGCATTGCTGTTCGCAGCACTGAACCTGCAGTCTTGCACCAAAGCGCCGTGGCCAGAGGTTGCTCTTTTGACTATTTCAAAAATATTAACTCTGAGTAAGCAAATAGCAGCTGAAGGCAGCAAGCACTGCTATAATAAGGTAAATGATATAAGCTGGGGAGAAAACAAGAATTACTCACAGACTTACTCTTCGGCACTTGCACTGCAGCTCTGAGTGCCTCAGCCTCACAGTTCCCAAATGCAGGCAATTAAAATGGAAGCTATGCAAGGTCACACCTGAAATTAACCCGTATTACGTATTGGTTTGCAAACAGATAAGCAGAGCTGCTTCCCTGTGATAGAGGAAACGAGGAGCCTTTGCTTTAGCAGTCTCTGCACAGCCCTTGGGTTTGAGTTATGAAGACAGCACTAGACATTGGACCCATATGTCCCCACTGAACAGTAAACAACGCGCACACAGAGCACCATGTCTAGTCAGATGAGCTGCTATTTTGCCATCCGCTTTTCACTTTGTGGACCAACAGCCCTCTCACCCAAGGAAATACCGTGCAACTTTTGTTCACAGCTCCAGATTTCTCCCCCTCCTGTCGTTACAAGAATTGCAAGTTCGTAATGTGTGGACATCCATGCAATGCTGTGATTAATCTAAGCGATACCACACGGAGAAGTGATATTTGTGTTTTGTATCTCCCACGGAAACATGGCTTGTGCCGACAGACTATTTTCGATTATAATTTTACAATCCTTACAGAATAAATCCAACATCACAAAATTTCAGTACTATATCTAATGTGTATCTCCTAGTTATTAGGAATAATTGTAGATTAAACCTTGTCCAGGAAAAATGACTGGCAGATCTATCTCTCCTTGCCTGATGCATACATTCATATTAAATGCATGTCAATCATAACCTGCATCATGAGAAGAAAGAACAACTTTCAGACTGGGGAATTTCTGTTCTCTTCAGTCCTCTAGTCCACCTGGGGCCTCTGCTTTCACCTCTTTAGCTGCCCTCTGAATTTCAAAACACAAGAGGCATTTCTGAGCACAACGCAGAGCCAGAAAGTGCCCTGAATTCCTGACAGAAAGAATCAGTCGAGGAGAAAAGCTTAGGCTCATCCACACAGCCGAGCTGAAACGGGATTTTCGCCGCTGAAGAAAGGGCAGCAATCAGTGAAGCAGGTAGATGGCGATTACTCTGGACACAGCTCAGGAAGGCGCGCAGCCAAAGCCCTGATGCCCCTTCGGAGGGGCCGCTCGGTTCTGGGACAGCAGCTCCCGCCGGACGCCTCCTGCGTGACCTCGCGCGGCCGAGGGAGCACGGAGCGTCTCCACAGGCGGCCCCCGCAGCGGGGATCCCGCGTGACCCGGGAGACGGGCCGAGAGAGAACGCGGATTCAAGGGCAGAAAGGAGAAACTGCAGAAACAAAGTGGAGCAGTTTTCATTCGGCGCTCAGCGTCAAGGCACAGAAAGCTTTGCTGTGGGTTGCAACTATAATATTAGGAAAGACAAAGTTGAATCATTAAAGCATTTATTTACCCAAGTACATGTTGAGCTCCCCGAGGACAAAATGCATCCACTTAATTAAAACAGAGAGCTTCCCAAGGACCATTTATAATGTCACTAAGTGACACATTTAATACTTGTGTCCTGAAAGGGTCATACATATCCATAGTGGTAAATCTGAAAATATAAGCAGCATTTGTGACTTCTTGATATATTCCCTGCCAAAAAGTTCCAGCACTTGGTCTGAAGGCAACATGATGAGGAGGAGGTTGTTGCCTACAGGCTTTGCTGCTGACAGTTGATCAATAGCAATGGTAGGTTGTATTTTAGTGAGAACAGCTTGCCTGTTGTGAAAGAGCGACAACATCCAAAATCTGACAGACAAGGCAGGCAAACACTCTCAGGACTTAAAGATGTTGGTCCTCCTTCGTGAAGGAAAAATGAAGGGAACACAGGACTTCTTGGGATCCTGGGGATGGCTAGGACTTTTAAAAAGTGTTCCTGTTGCTGCAGACATGTCCTTGTCATTCACTTTTTTGAGATTTGTTATGCCGAATGTGGAAGGGGTAGAAGAGATAGGTCTGCCTTGTCTGTCCTATAGGAAATCTTAGATAAGGATGGATGTTTTGTCATTGTCTGTTAAACCTAAATGGCTTTGTGATACAATTACTGTCTATCATATCAAATATGATAAGCAATTGTCTAGGGGACGAGGATAGGGGGTTGGAGGCTAACCAGAAGATTATCCTGGAAAAGAGTAAATAAAGAGGAACTCAATTTCTTTATTCTGGTTTCCTCCTGGAGGGTCACACTGACTCACAGCTCAGCGGAAGAGGGCAGCATGTAGTGAGCTGTGGCTATCCCACGGGCGCGATATCAAAATGCACTCTTTTTACTTTTTTTTTTTTTTTTTTACTCTATTTCTCTCTTTCTTTTTTCTTTTTCACCTAGTGTTCAAGATTTGCTTAACGTCTGCTCTGCCTTTAAGATGACTTCAACCCTACCCAATGACTAAATCATTCTATCTTCTTCTTTGGGAAGAGATATTTAGAAGAATCACGTTTGGTTATACTCCACCAAATGAGGCCCTGTGTCTTGTCAGGCAACACAGTTAGGACGGAAGGTGACAAATTCCTTCTTCTTTCCACAGGAGGAGCATCCTCTGCCAAGGGAGCTCTTTGTCATGAGGGTGACCTGGCTGCATTAATGCAGCAGCACGGTCTCTGCGGGCATGAAAATTACAGAGGTGAGAGATCTCCAGTGGGTTTAGACGTGTCAGTGCATTTAGGCAATGTAGAGCAGTGCAAACACATCAAACCTGTCATCTGCTCAGCACACACTATACAGAACTCTGCTGAAAATCAGCCTCAAATAAGTGCTCTGAATATGCGGGACTTGGGATATATGAACACCACCTCATGCCCTGGGATCACAACTCAAACCACCTCTGTACCTCCAGCAAAATGAGAAAGTATTTCATACCGCATAAGGAGTAGCTGGCTGAACCAGAAACAAAGTTATGCTTTGAGCCTTGTCTTTAACATAATTTCTATTTCTCCACAGTTTTAGCAGTTTTGCTTTTCTAGTGCTTGGCTTAGACTTTATCTTATCCTCTGAAAATCTCAAATGTCTCAGAACCCCCCCATGAGATATTAAAATACACTTAATAACTCCTCTTTGGAGGAAGAGAAGTTTGCAGGGAGCACCAGTCTTTGGGTACATCATGTAACCCATCTGTAACCCATCACAAAGAAGGGCTTGAACAGAATGTGCTCAAAGGTGGCATTCATCTCTAGGAGAAAAAAAATGGAAGAAAGATGGACAGGAGAAAGAAAAGAATTTTTCCTAAAGTGCTGGTACAACTCCAGCTCCCAAGGACCCTGTAGAGAGCTGCCACAGCAAAAAATAAGCAAACAAAAGCAAACAGATCACCATCTCTCTAGGCAGGAAGGAGGAATTGGCAACTGTGACATTCGGGTGGCGTTCTCCTGAGGAAACCCACAGCAATGGAGCAGTGTCTGCAGTGAAGTTAAACTAAGCCGTTTCCTAACGTAAAGCTTAGTGTACCTGGCCAGAAATAAATAGCTGATAATACCATGGCTTAGATAAAGCAGCATCCCTAAAGTGTGGAAAGTGGGAAAGTCTCTGGTGCAACAGCTAGGACTTCCTGCAGAAGACCAGATGTTGCTGCTACTCCCTCTCTCTACAGAGAGCAAACACTGGCCGCACATGGAAGCCTATCGTAGCTTACGTATTTCTGTTTGCTGGAGAAAAGCAGGTCTGCCTTGCCGTGCAGGAGCTCTCCCTTGCTGTGCAGGAGCCCTTTGCTGAGTCTGTGCTCTCAGAAGTGTCGGGGGTAGGAAGCAGCAGAAGACTGAACCCCAACTGGCCGGATTTGGAAGACAACAAACAGGGCTTCGGGCAGCAAGTCATCCAAAAGCTTCACCTGGGAGAAACCAGGGAGCAAGGAGCACAGATGCCTCCTCTGCCTCAGCCATCACAGGGCAGTTAGGAGGAGCTGTGTGACACACACACCACCCTACTGCTCCCTGTGCTGTCATTCTTTCTTCCTTACACATCTCCTCATTTATACCTCTTCCATTTACATGAGAATATTGATGAAAACAGAAACAAACCTTCTTCCTTCAAGTAGAAGGATCGCTGGAAGATAAAGGGCCCAGTGCAGGTTCTGAAAAGCGGCTGCTCCAGCTCTCTGAGAAAACCACCTTACAGCTGCCGGGAACCAGGCTGAAAGCCTGGCAGGACAAACCAGCCCATGAGCAACGGTGGCTTTCTCTGTTTATGTCTATGAAGAGTAGGACATTGAGGATTTTCCTCATCCACTTGCAAGTATTCACCCCCACATTAAGAAGGGCAGTGCTTTCACTTACTGTTCCTTCTCTCTGTTCCTTCACCCCGGCTCACGTATTGAACACAGAGCCAGGCTAGGAGCGCCAAGGAAGATGCCAGTGGGAGTTGCCTGGCGGCCTAGAAGGAGCTCAGCCTCCCCCAGAGGGGCCGCGCGGTGCCTGGGCCCCGCAGCAGCGACCGTGCGCGACAGCAGAGCGCCGGGGCCCTCGCGCCCCGTGGCTCCAGCGCAGCAGCACCGCGGCCACGTGCCCGCGGTGTCCCAAACCTGGAGCGAAGGGCAGGGGACAGCAACAACGACCAAGAAGCTTACGTGCTCCAGGCGGACATACAGGGAGAAGGCGATGATGGGAAAGTGTTGTGTGAAGTGACGGGATGGGGGCCACAAGGGCTGGGATGCGCTGAGGAACGTAAGAACAGGAGATGGAGCAGGACAAGGCATGGAGAGCCTGGGCAGGGCGGGATAAACCCGGTCTGGGCAAGGGGACAAATGAGGACTTGGGAGAGGGAGTCTGCCGAGAGCAGCAGCAAAAGATGTAATAACCAACTGGTGCACAGACCTCCGCATATTTTAGGTTTCACACCGTGTAAACATACCTTTTTTATAGCATCAACTTGATTGGCAGGCTTACCTACACAGGCACATTTCTACTTCAAAATATCTGTTTTAAGAACTTCTTTCTGCATTTTTGCTTTTTAATTAAAAATGGTTCACAAATGTTTTCTTTTTGGATACATCTGATTTAATAATTTACAGAAGACTTCCCATGCTGGATTTTCAGCTACATGAAAAGAGCCTCTCCCTTAACAAGACCACTATGGAGTCATTCTCTGACTTGTCGTCTAATGCAGTATTCCGTGTAATAAAAATAGGCCAAGCAAAGTTCTCCAAGTTTGTGTGTGTGGATTTTCACACTTGTGAGAAAGTCACCTTTTCTCCAAGCAGTAGAGCCAAGGAGGAAACTTGGGACTTTTCGCCTTCTGCAGAGGATGTTACTATGTAACTGACAAGATCTGAGGGCCCGCGGCACATATGCACCAAACCTGGCAGCATTTGCACGCGTGGAGTTTTTCACATCTCGGTGCTAAGTGATACCGTGCTCTCTGCTTCCCCTTCCCTCCGCCAACGCGCACAAGAGAAAAGCTTGGCCATTAGGGGACAGTTTCTGCCTGTGTCGCGGGCCCGTTACATACCTGTATGCAAACCTGCGACATCTTCCTGTTCACTTAAGGACTGCCCGAGGCAAACGGAGCAGGAGAAAATAAAACCGCAGGCCTTCACGCTGGAAAGATTGCTTTTCACGCTCTTGTGTCAGGCAGCCCTTCTGGCACAGCACTGCCCCAGAGGTTCAAGAGCCTGAGAGGGAATCGGGTCTTGGCTTCTGCCCCGAGAGCCCCTCCTGGCAGCAGGTCCCTCATAACTTTCCTGTGCAACCTGCTAATGTGCAGAAGTATATGAGATAGGAAAGAAGATAGGAAAAACAAACAAGTCGTGTTAGCTTGATCTTATGGCTAAGCTACACTTGGAACAGTAAGCCAGGGGATAGGGGTCATTTTTATGGAGTCTTAAGAGCCATTTCATAAAGCACATTGGCTGGTTTTCTAGGGTACTTCTGCATCTCAAAAATAAGTGCAAGTCAGTGGGAGTGAGTGACAGTTTGATGCATTGAAGGACCTCGTGCAGGCAGGGTAGCCAGGGCACTTAATATAACATCTCTGCATTCCCAGCTCCCATTTCTCTCTTACAGCGCAGTGTGGTGTGGGGCTTACGGCCCCAGCCGCCCGCACGAACACGGTGCTGCTCGTAACGGGAGGGCAGCCGGGCTGCCCCTGCACGGAGCCGGCCGCAAGCAGCGCGTCAGCGCCCCCCACAAGCCACCTCCCCGCCCCACCGTCCCCAGGCGCTGCCCATCTGGGGGCATCACGCGCAGGATGGGGCACGCCGACACAGGCGGCTCTCGCGGCCTGCCGGAGAGCCGGGTTCACTCCAGGCTCCAGCCCGCACGGGCTCTGGCGGAGGGTCCATCGCTTCCAGGGCTCCTGCGCAGACACCACGGGCTAAAGCAGAAGTGGCAGCCATAAAATAAACCCGGGACCGGATCCAGTCTGCCTCAGCAAAACACCTTTCAAAGACTTTCACTTCACACCAGCAGACAGCTGTCCTCGCCGGGAAGGCGGCATCCAACGAGCAGGTCAAACTCGGAATGTTTCCGCAGCAAAAGCAGCCTACGGATTTTTGTCCCCTGCTCTGGTCACGTTCAGAACGCGAACGCTGCCCCAGGATGGGGTGACTGGCAGAGACGAGCGAGAAAGGCGCCTGCTGACACGCCAGTGGTGCCGGCACCTGCAGCACCGCAGGGACCCCTGAGGCTGACGTTATTGCAGAATATTCCAGCTAGCCATAGCACAGGAAAACAATATACATAACCCCCACCCAGCCTCTTAACTCTGACTTGCAAGGAATCATCCTCCGATACTTGAGGAGGCAGCAGGAGCAGGTGCTCACAGTTTTTTTTGATTTCCCTTTCTTCAAAGATGAGTATTCTTTCCCTTGCCACAGTCCACCCAACGTGCAGAGGCCTGGCTTGCTCACGGGAGACCTGCAGCGCACGGGGCACTGCCGGTTTCACCCGTGTGCAGAGCTGGTCGGCTAAACATTTCCTCACAGCGGAACGCTCCTCCCGTGTCGTGGGGGCAGAGCTGGCACGCTGGGGAGGAAGAGCAGTACCGAGCCCTGAAGACTCACATATTATCTCAGATAATCTTCCTTTTTTTGCCTTTATGAAACGTTAAAGGCTGGTCTGGCTTTTGTCAACCAGTTGAGATTCTACTACAAATCCTCTCTGTTTTACTAATAGGTGACAATACTAAGTATTTCAGCAGAAGAAACTATATAGAAGAAATTACAGTCTCAAAAGTTCAATGCCACAGCAATAACTGACAATATACTTTGGCAACACCCTGGAGCTCTGTCGAAGAGATACTAGAAAACGTCAGAATTCAATAGCCAAATGTCAAAGAAAAGGCATTTTTAAGCCAACGTTTCTCTTCTTTGGCTCAGGCAGCTACTGAAATTCTGCAGCTGCTTCCAATATTTCCTTCCCACACAGAGCAAAGGAAGGATAATAAGGAAAGGCGTCTTGTGTTCAGTAGGAGCAAATGAACTGCTGGGGCTGACTCTTGTGATGCAGGAAAGGGAAAACAAAACTTACAAAATGGGTTTTTATTAAATGAAAGAAAATCTGTTTTGTGGGTCAAATATGAAATAGAATATACAAAAACTTTACATCAGGTCTCTTGTCAAAGAAATTAAATCCTATCTAGACTGAAGTAGCACTCATTCTTTCCAAAAACAACACAAATGGGTGAGTATCTTTCTTCCGGCAGCACGGGATCACACAGTGTGCTGTGCTAAATTTCCAGCTTATGGAGAAGAAAAGTTAAAAACCTAAACTGTTTCCCAAACAACCCAGTTATTCCACAATGAAACTTAAAAACATGAGTTTTGATCATTATGTATTCTCTTAGAAGCAGATGACAGGTAAGTCAAGTGCAGAGTTCACAAAGCTTGCATATCACATTCTCTGTTTCTATACAAATATAAATTGTTCTTTTTTTTTAATTTTAAAAATCCTTTTATATTTGACAGCATTTATTTGTGGAAAAGGATGACCAGATGATCAGGTTCCTGCTGTGATACCCAAACAATTCCATCTCTTTTATCTCCTTCTCTCTTTTGAAGACTGTTACTCCTAAACCACAGACTGCAATATTAAAAAAAAAAAAAAATGCTGTTTTTTTTCACAAATCTTTGCATTACTGTGCTGTGTATGAAGGTTCTGCAGAGCTCATAACATGTCTTTGGCATAGCACACCACTTTCCATTTAATACTTTTTTTTTCTTTTAAAAAAGTATATTTTCCTTTAGTAAAACACCTTAAAAACATCTACTTCTGGTTTTGTAAAATAATGTGTCACCTCTTGTGTTGCTTTGCAAAATATACACACGCATTTTGGAAAAACATTGAGAACTGACATAAGGGAGTCATCTGAAGTCTGATCTGTTTATGGGAAGTAAAACATAATTACAAATCCGCTCTTCTGTACGAAATGTCACATGAAGTCATTCAGTTCGGCTTCAAGTGCTGCTGCCATTTCATCTGCTTCAGAGCTGCTTCCTTCCTCGTCCTCGTTACTCGATTCCTTACTGGATTCACTGGCAGCATCATCTTCCTCCAGCTTGCGCTTGTGACCCCTGAGGGAGCAAACAGAGATAAAGGCTGTGAACAGAGGTACCCGGCTGCTCTTTATCACAGATTCTGCTCTCCTACTCTATTTCTCCTATTCTTTGATAGGAGAAAACAACCTGGAGCCCTTCAAGGTCTCTTGTTTTTTTCAGATCTAGACAAAAAAGAAGACACTTTTAAATGAACTGCACACACACACACACACACGCCTGATTTTTTAATTGCTGTTATGTACTGGCAGCTGTGGGTACAAAAAACAAAGTGCTGTTAATTTATTGTTCCCATTCTTTTGAACAAGGGATCAAAATGAAGTATAATACTATTTGAAAAATGAGTTATTTCACTTTCTTCTCGTATTCTAAAAGAAAAAAAAAAAACCTGTCGCATCAATACTAGGAATGGAGTTATCAAAGTACATTATACTTTTATAATACTTTGAAATTCAAAAAATTATTTTTAAAAAAGGAAAATAAAACCTTAATGGATAACCTAATCAAGACTCAGGAATATACAAACCAAGGAGTAAAATGAACAAACAAAACTGAATTGCGTTGGTCTTACAAGAGACACGGGGCAAAGAATAAAATGAGCAAAACCTAATCTGTCTAAGAATATATGGACTATAAAGCCACGAGGATCACTGCAAATGCCAACTGCTTGACCGCTCTGGCCAGCACCTCTGTGAAGTCTGAAAGGGGGCAGAACAGGTGAACCTATTTACCCATCCTTCAGATCGCTTACATGAGCAGATCTGTTAATACCATTGCTAATTTTCCACCTAGGGGTTAGAGGAGGGTGAGAGCCTGTTCCTTCCTGCGAGAGCACTGCACAACCTTGCAACCTGCATTAACGCCCTGCGGGTCTCTGCACCATCCCCCAGCTTCCCGTGCTGCCCAGCGCAGGGGCTCTCCTCCTTCCCGTGCCCGTAACACACGGCTGCTCGTTTTGTCGCTTTGCATTAGTACTGCCTCTTGAAGGACAAAATTCTGGCCATCTCCAGAGAATTATGCACAGTTTGAACAGGCAACTGAAGTGCACTGTGTTCCTGGTTGCAAAACATTTCCAAGGAATATCTAATGCTCCAACTGGGGCATATCCATAAGCAAAAAGGGAATTTTATATGAGAAAAATACTTCTGAGGCAAAAGTTGAGACTTTGCACTGCACTGAATTCTTAAAAATTTGTAGAAAGGCCTTAAAAAAATCCGTCCTTGATCATTTGATTTGATTGAAAGATGTGCAAAGTGGATACCCCCTAGATAAACTGTCCTTTCCGCTGTTAGATGGGGTTTCATTAAAACAGAGTGGATACACAATTACATGAATGAAAGATTAATAAGATGATCTTTTATCTTTTGGCTAAAGGTTAAAGAATAATTAGATCCCTTTACTTGTACAAGTGTAGAGAAGTAGCATAGAGCAACGAAGACCTCTGATAAATACAGACTTGAACTGTGTGCATCCAAAACAGTAAAGATGAAAACTCAAACTCGTGAGCTTCTAATCAAAACTGAAGCACAAGGCAATCCTATTTAGAAAGAAACATTTTTGCTGCTATTTCCCCAGAAACACTAATCTCAGAAAACCAGCTTGCTTGGTCTGCAGATGGTTCAGTGACTTTTGAACTCCCCTCTCAGTTTCTCAAGGAGACTGACAAGATAGAGGTGAAGTCAGGAGCTGAGTCTGAGTCACAACATTAAGAGGACGGTGCTGCACCGACCCGCTTTTCTTTTATGGTGCCTCAGTAGGACCAAAAGATTCACCGCTGCTGCTTTGCTGATTAACTCCCTTCCAAGGTTAGACTTTTTCTTTTTTTCTCTCTCTCTCTCAGCAGAAGGTGGCAGGAATAATATTCTCGAGAGGTAAGGTTGAAATCCTAACGCTCAAATTGGGGGCAAAATATCAAATACAGGGGAAAAATGAAGGCATTTCAAGGCACAGGTCAGAATGTTTTGCTACCTAACCTCAAATGCGGCCTGCTGAGGGAGTTACAGCGCACTAAATGCAGCTTAACGCACATCAAAAAGCAATTCCTCAGATACACTAGTGCTTTCCATGCAGCTTACACGAGCACGCTGGTCAGGCAGGAAGCACTTGGATTAAAAAATGCTGAATAGGAAGAAGTTTTAGCACATTGTCATTAACAACTATACAAATGAATAGTGAGCTTCACTCGCTCACTCCATGATTATTTCTGCCTTTAGAGATAGAGCAGTCTTTTATTCATTAATGATACTATTAGCTACAGAAAAGCTGGAAATTAAAGAAACCTGCAAGAGTTTTACTTAGTGTAAGAAGAAAAAAGTTGTGCTCACTTTGAATTGACTGAGTAGTGGATGAGGACTACACACTTAGCAATAACCAAGAAATAAAGGAAGAATTTATAGTACATTGGTCACAGTTAAAACATTTCCGTGCATCTCTCCACACCATTTTTTGTACACATGTACATATACATAAAAAAACATTTTATATATGTTTTATAACATTACATCTGTTCAAACCTCTAATAATATACCTACTGAAAAATAAACTCACCAATCTCCCAGCAATATTGAACACACACAAAACTGCAGGTTATGTGCTAAAGAATAAGGCAGGACCAGCAGCCTTTTAGAATCAGCCCAGATACTGTAATTTTACAGATACCTGAATCGATAATAAAGATTCGATGGAAAAAAGATCTGCAAAGAAACATGTATCTCCAAGTCAGTTCGTTATTTCCTAGTGAGAAACTATTCATTTACTAATTAAACCAAAGACTAACAAAAAAGACTAATTTCTGCAACAAAACCACCTTTTTATATAACGCTACTCCACAGCAACCAAACTTCAGTAAGATTTATCCACAAAATACAGGGTCTCAAATTACTCAGCGCAACTAGGTAATGAAAGACTGAGGCTCTACTCTACAAAAAGACGTTCTGAAAAACTTTCAGGGACGATCCTGACATATTTCTGTCTCGCGCTCAGTTGTACTGACCAGGACTTTTGGAAATGTGAAAGATGAACTGCAGTCCATTTTGTCAGCCCTTGTTCTTTTGAAAAGCACATAACGAGAGTGCTATTCCATCGCACTATGGAGACTTCTGTACTTACTCAAAGGAAAAGACATTAACAGTAACAAAAAAGAAAACTCAACAAAACATTGTCTTCTGCTATAAAAAAATGAAAAATATTTTGAGAATGTATTGTTCTCATTAAGATACAAAGATCTTTCAGGTACTTTACAGATATTCAAAAAGTGTTTAAATGAGTGTTATGAAATCAAATGCAAATCTAATGCTGATAGAAGGATGCAGGAGGAACATCAGTAAAATAAGGCTGCATTTTTTACTTGCAGAGTCAAAAAAGACAGGTAACACCACCTGAACTGCTATCTTCAGAGGAAAACAGCACATTCCCATGGCAATAAAATCGTTATTAACATAATGATTTTAAATGTGTATTTTCTCCCATATTCTGTGCACACTCCTAGTTATTTCAAGTTTCCAAGTGTGTACAACTTGAAAAAGCCTAAAGCAGAGTTCCTTCTTAATATTTAGATAAAATGATTCAGCAGTATAATATTGTAGACATCCATCCACAACACAGATTTCCTTCTCAGGGTCCAATGTTCATCACAAATGCTCTGAAACTGTAATTCTAAAGCTGCCCCCCCCGCCCCTTTTAAAGAAAAGAATGATACCAACTAAGAGTAGTATTCTTATTTAAAAGAAAAATGTATTCTAAAAATATAGATATTTAAATAAATTATTGGTAATGGCAAATTAAATCATCCTGATATTAAAAGTAAAAGCACTTGTAAGTATACACGCAGAAAGGTTATTTTTAGGAAAAATTTATATTTGCAATGGTAAAGAGAAACCCACTGAGCAGCGTCCATCCGAAGCCACAGGAGCAGAAGACACATTACAGAGTTGCAACAGAGCGTGGTTGAGGCATGTGACAAACAATACAGGGAAAAATGTTTTAAATCAAGGTTTATTCAGCTCTAGATCTGCTAAAATGAATCACTAAATTATGACTACAAAGAACAACTGTGAGTTGAATAAAAACTCTACTCTTACTCTTTCATTTATATTTAGTTGACTGACAGAGCTACAAAGAAGAGAACAGTGAAAATGGTCCAGTATTTGTCACTTCTACTATTGTAAGGTTTTAATTTACAATTCACTGAAAATAAATAATGCTTGGGGGGAAAAATGCTATTGGGGGGAAAAAATGCTATTAATTGGAAAGCAGATTGTGGCAGGTCTGTTTTAAATCTAAATAATGGCTTTTTGAGAAATACAATGCTATATTAGCATAGAAACATCCAGTAAGCAAAAGAACTAAAAGTGAAATGTATTTCCAACCATTTTCTTTTTTAATCAACCACTTCAGAAATCTGCAGCAAATATACACAAGAAATTATCACTTATATTTTAAATTCAAAATCCTCACAGATCCCACCCCATTCTGCCGAGACAAAAACTTCTAAATTCCTGCAAATCAGCTTGTTTTTCTTCCAGACTTCTCCAGCAAGAAGAAGTGGAGTTCAGGTGCAGTCCATGTGTGGACCAGGGGAGGCCACATGTTTGATCTTTTCTGAACGGGCAACCCGTAGCTTTGACTGCAGAAGGCCGGGCTTGCGGCCGGTTGTTTCGAGCGGGAGCGCCCACGGCGGCCGTGCGCCGGGCCAGACAGCGAGCGCGAGGCTGCTCGGGTGCCCCCGCTGGGAAGCAGGGCCTCGCTCTATCAGATTTACAAGGCTCAGGGGGCGGCGTGTGAGGGCTGGCAGTTGGTCTCCCACGTGTGTTTACTCACAGGAAGGCAGAACTTTCCTGTGAGGGTGACAGAGCCCTGGAACAGGCTGCCCAGAGAGGTTGTGGAGTCTCCTTCTCTGGAGATCTTCCAAACCCACCTGGATGCCACCCTGTGCCACGTGCTCCAGGTGTCCCTGCTGGGGCAGGGGGGTTGGACTAGATGGTCTCTGGAGGTCCCACCTTGACGCAAACGGCCCCGCAGGAACAAACCGATTCCAGCTGCTGGCTCGCGCGGCAGTACTGGGAAGCACGGGCCAGCAACATGGGATCTACCTGCATCCCCCTGCAGTTGCATTTGAATTGTCTTGTGGCTTTGCTGCTTTAAAGCTCAGAGCACCTGAACACTGTTCTAACGGCGAAAAAATATTCTGAAAACCTTTAAAGTGGTTTAGAAAAGCAGCTTTGGGAGGGAAGGAGGGAAGGAGGGAAGGAGGGAAGGAGGGACGGAGGGAAGGAGGGAAGGAGGGAAGGAGGGAAGGAGGGAAGGAGGGAAGGAAGGGAAAAGAACTATAACAGCAACTATATACTGCTGTATATCAAAACCAACTTAAAGTGTTTTTGAAGCCAAAGTTGCAAAAAAAAATAATAAATAAATAAATAAAAAGAAATCCACAAATTAATACAATGTGCCAATGATTCTATTCTGTAGACTTTGCTAAAATATCTCACTGAACAAGGTAGTATTTTTAAAAAATTTAGAGCAACAGAAAAGTTTGATAACCAGCTCCCTTTCCCACCAACTAATTGAAAATCATTATTTCTTGCCTGGCATATTAAAAAAAAAAAAAAAAAAAGTAGCAATAAAGCTTTAAAATTAAAGACTATTAATTTTCAGTGCACTGCAGTAATAATTACATTGGCTACAACAACTGAAAAGCTGAATCTATGATTTTGTTTGTACTACTAAATCGCAGATAGGTAAACTATGCCTCTAAAATATTACTAGTCATTTTATTACCTTTATGTTGTTTCAAAATAATTACGTGAATGCTATAAGAAAACAGGCAATATTGAATGTTTCTTCAGAAGGAAAATGTGACGCTGGCAGTTTTATATCCTACAACAAGTGATCTTGTCACTAATTTGTGGAAGACAACAGAGAATTAAATATCCTTGTCAATATGCAGAACGCCAGACTGTTATCTGACACTTTCGTAATGGAAAAATGTACAGGTGCATTCTGGCATATAATCTCTTTACTCTAATTTAAACGGATACAAGTACAATGACCTGTTCTTTCCTGGACACCCACCCTTTCCTGCTTCTAGACTACTGCATCTGAAATAACCTCCCAACAGGGGAGTTAGGTGGTATTCAGACAAACAAAAAATACATGTCAATCAAGAAGAATAGATATATTTTTAAAGCTAAACCAGACCTTTTCTGTTTAAATCAACTGTGTTCTCCAGCCTCATCTACTTTACAAATATCATCCATCCTAGGAGCAAATGTCAGCAACTTGTGCCATTAAATTGGTACAGGAAATAATCTGTATGTGTACACAAACAGACCAAGTCTAGAGAATTTACCTACAGTTTTGAAGATCCAGCTTTGTGTTCTAGCAAAACCTCTACAAATATCCAATTTAACCTGTGTCCTCTCAATAACAGTAATCAAATCCTATGTAATGTGCCTCAGAAGAGGACTAAGGGAAGTTTCTTGTTGATCAAAGAAGGCCAGAGCACTGGCATTGTCATCTATGTGCATTCTTCAAGCCACTCACCATTTGTAGCCTCTGGGATGAGATGATGGCCTGCACTACTCCTTTAGGCCACCTGCTACGTCCATGACAGTGCAAACCTCTGAGCATCTCTCACGTTCCTGCCCAGCACCTGTAATTGTGCCTAGGTAATTTGTAGTCCAGAGAGGTTTTGGGTAGCTCTGAGAAGCCATAATGGGAGAAACCAAAGATCAACTGAAAACAGAGGAAGCTTGAAGCCTTCACTGGTGCTTTCAGATACTCCACAGCAGCTCTACTTGGCTCTGGCTTGAAAATGTCCATTGAAAGCTGTATCACCTACTTTCTGTAAAGACCAAGCACTGTAGTAGATAGCATTAGATACCGATGAAGATTAATGTTCTCTGTTTATGTCTAATCACTAGATATCTAAATACCAGCGAATACACTTTTCCAAAAGTGTACAATAAAAATTTTAAGATGAAAAATGTAAAGATTTAATGAGCAAATTATAAGTATGAAAATATACATTAACAATTCAGAAAACAAAATGCATCTGATTTCTTTTGAATAAGTCAAATATCCATCCTTTCTCTGTGTCAACATAACTGAGCACAGGCAAAGTAGTGGTTAGAGTCCACTTCCTTTTCAATCTTGTTAATATCATCCAAATACTGAGAAAAATATTCAAGAGAAAATTAATTTATCATATTATAACTAAAGATGCAATAAAGTTTATAATACTTCTGGGCTAGTATGGACGCTGGAAATACAATCTGGTATGGCTGGCTTAAATAATCATTTTGTGGATTTCACAAAAGCTGTATAACAGTTTGTGCATTTCAACGTGGAAACTGTGGTTTGCCATGAAATCCATCAAACGGATTCTGAATACGGCACGATGAAGCATGTGTGTTCAAGGAAGGTTAACAGTTTCTGCTATGCTTTCCCTGATGTGCTAAGTCGACAGTTTTCCTGGGCACTTTCTAACATGAGCAAAATGGAGGTACCTTGTGGCTGGGGGCTAGAATGGCTATTTGCTATAGTTTCATTGCTGATGCAGAGTTATGGCTTGGTACCTATGTTCATGAATTATTTCTCTTCCTATACTAATTGTCAAAATAACTTTCTTTGAATAGCCACCTTCATGCACCTTTTGCCACACACTGACTTCTACTGCACAAATATGGACAAAAATTGAAAAATGAGATTTACCCCAATTTGAATAATTTCCTAATTTGTGATGTACCAACTGAAGACCACACAATACAGTTATTGAGAAACCTGTTCCAGGGCACCTGTTAAGAACTGCTCTTATTAAAGGTTGTGCATTTGTTCCATCATTAAATCAACATTCATAAAAGTATTCTTAATTCACTTATATCTATTTTCTCTGACTACAAGACACAGGAAAAGTTGACTAATCTTAGATTGATAAATAGAGTGCAGATTAAAAAAATCATTTATAAAATTCTATCTCAAACTGCATCTCAAGTAGTTAACTTTTTTTTGTTATTCATAAAAAATTTAATTAGCACATTTGTATCTCTCTAGATAATGAAAGGAACAACCTTGGAATACAAAGGTATTTTGATGGAATTTGAGGAAAATCTCTCTCTAGAAGATATCTGTACATAGAGGAAGAACATACAGAAAAAGAAAGAAACTACTGTCTTCATCTGTTTGTATGTAGATGCCCGTAGATCTCTAATCCTACACAGAATACATGAGAAGAATAAGAATAATAACAATAATAACATTTTCTCTGAATTTGGTTAAGTTACTTCTACCTGAAAAAAGAAGGAAAAAAGAAAAGGAAATATGATGGTGGATTACCTGTAAAATGAAGATTTATATTGTCTGCAACTATTAATTCTAAATCTGTATTTCTGCTCTCAAACAGCTGCTTTGTAAGTTAAATATTCACAGATTAGCTCTTTTATATATATATATATGTTAATCCATATATGTTATAGGTTACACCAAGTTATCTGGAATGCTAAAGTGATTTTGTCAAAGTTTTTAGCTCCGCTTTTAATTGCTCTTCCATCACTTTGCCACTGTTTTCACAACATTACTGAGATTAAACGGAAATAGCTAAAAACAACATCCTTCTTCGATGTTCATTCATTGAGAAGTTTTAGCTTTGATCACAAAAACGCCAACCAAGAACTCCATTTCATCCTAGAGCCTCAAAGTCTAACCACATCACCCACTCTGTATGGACGCATCATCTCAGTGGGGGAGTGGAAGCCTCATAATACCTTTAAAATGTAACACTTGGTTACTTATTGCAAAGGAAAAACACACATGCTTTTCCCATGCAAGTACATCCTCAAAAGAAATCCACTCGAACAAGCTTGCTCCTGACAGAAAAAGGAAATCATCTTTCCCACATGACTGAAAGTAGACAGTCCCTCAGGCCAATGCTCTGTTGCCTGCCCAGCTGTGCGGGAAGGTGCTTAAGTCCTCTCGGACAGGAACAGCTATCTGCTGTTCTCCTACTTAGTTTCAATGAGCTGTCATGAGGGAGCTGGTGACTCTTGTGTACTGAGAGGCACAGGGGAGTGAGACTGCCCTTTCTCACAGAATTAGATGACTTTTACCTCCATTTTATAAGGTCTATGCAAGTAAATGTAGTATCTGTAAAAGACACCATGCTATTTGCACTTAACTGTGCAGTATTAGCAGAATAGCTAGAGAGTAGACCTACGCTGACAAAACCTGGACCTTGGTGTTACCAGATCATAAGAGCCATGGTTTTGATTTGGATCAGAATGGCTCATGCCAACAGATCTGCCAAATCAAGCTGCACACAGTATTTACAGCAATTGTTGTTTTTACACTAGCAGCAGTAAGACAAAGTCAGCTTTAAGTCAGCTTTACTGACGGACAACACTTGATCCAATGCACAGTCAGTCCTACAGTTTATTCTATCAGTATTTTCTGGAACAAACCCGAACAAACCTGAACTAGCAAAAAACAGTATATATTTGATCTGCACCTCCCACAACGTCTTTTTTATTTTTTTTTCCCAAATTTTTTGATGACACTATCCTAAAACCAGCTACAGTCTTTCCTGTACATCTAATGGAGCAGGCTTCTGAGAAATGAGACCTTTCATATCCATTATCAGTCCAGAGTAACAAGGCACGACTGATTCTGCTCTTACCACGTGGTACCTGTCATCAGCTCATATATGTATGTAAAATGTATGATTCGCAAGTTACACAGCTATACATATGCATGGAAGAAATAGGTGTACAGAGGCATTTTTCTGGGTTCTGAATGCCTCTTATGCTACTGACATAGTCACAGTGCTTTGAGCAAGTAAACCAAGCTTTTATTATTAAACAAGGCAAAACAGGAGCAGTTTGACATGCCAGGCAGGGACTTGGCTGGAGGAAAGACCAGGCACTACCTTACATGAGTTAGCAAAAAAAATCACCTTGCAGGACCTCTCCAAACCAACTTGAAGTACACTCCAAGGCTGAACTGCCTGAAATGAGGACCAGCTGAAGAGGCACCCCTCTCCTAGGCAGTCTGCACAGCCAGGTTCTCTTAGGGGTTACTGCACATGCGGAACAGCGACAGAGAAGCAGTCTGGCCATGTGGCAGGAGCTTGCTGATAATTCTGGCGCCTCCAGTTCAGGCAACATCTGGGACACTAAAAATCTCATTATCAGGCTTAGAGATACTACCATTTCAGGTAACAGATTGATATTGAGGTAAACTCAAGTGTAATATATACATTACATACATATTATATAATTATATAGCTATGTTATGCACACATATATTACATACATATTACATATATAGCTATATATCACTGAAGTGATTTGTATCCTTTATATTACTCTTGATTGTGCCTAGAGGTTCTGCAGATTTTCTGCCTACTATAACTATTTTTATTAGTTTTTAACTTGATAGTGGTTATTTCATCATCTCTTTCCTCAGCCCTTTCTTTCTCCCTTTGTGAAGACCTTCTCTCCCTTAGACTTCACTGTTTCTAAAAGAACTACATTTCTTTTAGACAAGTACCTGATTTTTATAGTTCACTCCTAGGAAATTCAGTTGTTCTAGACTAGTGCTGCTTGCAGATATATCACAAAAAACCCCTATTTTTCATCAGGCTTTAGCCATTCCCCCAATGGCTTTAGCCATTGCACCAAGATGGAAGCTCTGTAGGGATGAAAGGCAGTGAGTGCAGAAAATGTTCTACTTTAAACACACTGAAGCATTAATGATAAATTTCAGCGCTTCATCCACAACTTGTAGGTTATACAGATTCCTCAGATCATTACAGATGGTAGGAACCAGAGAAATACAAGAATAGCAGCAATTCTGCTAGAAGCTTTAGTGTTTATTAGCACATTCCAAAAAAAAAGACAAGAATAAAAACCAAGGTAAATGCTCTCAGGCCTGAGATCCTACATTATGGCTTCAAATACCAGCATTTAACACTTCTTACGGAATGAGAAGACTATTTAGTTTGAAAATAATTAAGAAAATAATGATAATACCACTTTCCTGACTTTAGTAGCATATGGTCTTTAATTACCATCCTTCCACCAAGGTATTAGAATCATTAACACTTAATCTTAGTAAATCTACAAGAAGTTCAAGCCAAGTAATATCGAAATAGAAATATATATTAAGCAAAAAAAAAAAGGCACTGACTTCTTAGTTCATTAGTGAAGAATCTCGCTACTAAGAGTATAGATTATTTTCAAATCTGTTACTGAAAACATTTAGTATATGAGAAGTTTATGCTACTTTTCCACATTTTTAGAGACGTCTCTCCCCAGTGCTAACTATTTAATCATTGGGCCCATTAATAGATATATACTCTCAATATGCATAATCACATGCAATTCAAGTTATATATTACCTACGCACAAACTCACACTCGATAAAGATAATACGATATTATAATTAAATATAATTGAAATATCTGAAAAACTTATAGCTTTTTTTAATACCAGGGAGTAAAAGAAGCTAAGAGCAGATGGCCACTTTCATCAGACTGCATTTCAAAGCATTTTAAAACTTCTCACCTGACCTGGTCTGGAACACACATAGGTATTTTAAATCATCACTTTGCACGAAAAATATAGTGCCGTATGCTTCCTATGCCTTTTAACAACTTGCAGTGATTTGAATCCTCCATATTGTCGAGGGAAATGTGAAGATATCACAAAAACTTGTTAAAAGTATCTGGCACAAAGTCAAACTACCACTGTTCAGTTTTTCACTGAACAGTGAAAAAAATATTTATAGAACTATAACAGCTTACATTGCTCTTAATGTAAAATTGATTAGATTTGGGCAAAAGTGGAAAATACCTTGTTTATTATATCACCAAATGCCAAAGAAAATTGGCAAAAAGCTACATCATATCCATATGGAGAGACATGACTGCTTGGGAAAAACTGTTTCTCAAAAAAAAGGAAAAAAAAAACAAACCCAAACTGCTATTTAAGTTCCATAGGCTTGCTTTGAAAAAAAACATCCAGGTTTTGTGCATGTGTATGTTGCTAAGAAATGATTAAGTTATTTAGGAATCCTGTACAAGAAATGTCATTCAGATGTTTTCTCCAGGAGGACTCATCCTGGGAAAACCCAGTAAAAGCCACTAGTGACATATATTAACTCCTTTCAACATCAGTTATGGCATCTGCCACATAAGACACAACAAGAGTTAGGCATTCTATGATTCTATGATTAGTGATAACACCCAACTTTTTCTGACTGAGACCACTATCACAGACCCTATGAGAACGGCCAGTGATGGGATCTCATGCAGATCTGGTCAGTGGCCCTTAGAGGCCATGCCAGTACTGGGCCTCTGCAGCAGCGCATGGTAGAGCAGAGGCAGCTCTCTTGGAACAGGTGCTATGTTAGAAATGTGTTTAAAGGGTATAAATACAGTATTTGTCTCACTTGGTAGTAGGAATGATCAAGCAATACGTTATCAAGCTGTCTTGAAGTTAACCCAGACTCTAGGAAAGTCTACAGTTGAAAAAAGCTAGTTAAATTGGTTAACTTGGCTGGGGCAGAGGGTTTTTAGATTATAAAGTTAGTTTGCTAAAAGCCTCAGGGAAGATGCACATCTATTTTACAGGGGAAAGTGCTGCAATAGAAGCTTAACAACTTGACACTTTCAGCAAACTTGTACAAGCTGTGCACTTGCTTCATGTAGAAAACACAGAGAAATACAAGACCATTTCAATCCCATGATCTAAATGTGAACCAGCACCTTGGTTAATTTTAGCTTTAGTTAATAGCCTGAATGTGTGAAAGTTTACACTCTCACTGTTCTCTCCTATGAGGCTTTTTCTTTCCTCAGCCAGTTAATGCATGTGTTTCTCCTTAATTAACAGATAATGTATTACGTGTTTGCAGTAACTCATCAGTTAGCAACTTGAAGTATTTCCAAATTCTTAAGCCGGCCAGGAAGAGTGGCTTTCTGTGATTCTCCTCCAGCAGACTTCATAGCTCTTGCTGTCCACATATCCATGATGCATGTCTAGATTCTTAGAAGAACGACCTCCAGCTTAAGTGGCTGAGTAAGCCTGCCTTTGTTTCCCTATCGATTTATCTCTGTCTTTCTAAAGATAACAGACCTAATTGTACCCGCTAGACAATGGTGTTTGTTAAAACTGACTACAGAACTATAACAAAGAAACCTTCTCAACCTGTCAATAACATAAAAGTCTTCCTGGCAGTGGCAGTCTAACTTGAAGCTTCTGCCTGCACTAGGGTCAAACTTCCTGTCAACTTGTGCAACATCCTTTCACAATAATTTTGTGAATTTTGATTTTGTTGTAAATAGCAATGGAACCAGTTTGAGTATCTCAAAATCCCCCTGCACAATGAAACCCTGGTTGATATGCAGCTTTTCATCTGCAATGCTGTATTGTAATTATCATTGAGAAGAATTATATTTCTACCCTAGAGAAAGGTTTGAAAAAACTTGGGACCCATTCCTTACATTAAGCTGTATACCATGCCTAGGACTTTACATCTTTTTCTATTAGTTTCCATAAAACATACTCTTTGTACCCTCCTTTCTTCTCTGATTCATTCCAAATTCTCATTAACCTTGCAAATGAAACTTGCCTTTTTGCTAAGACATCCAAATATTTCTTGATAAGCAGTATGGATTTCTCAGGCATTATCCTTTGAGAGGCACTGGCTTAAGGCTTCTTCCTGCAGTGAAGAAGCTTACATCCATATAGCAGCTGGGATAACTTAATGAACGCAGAAGTTTAGTAGGAATTTGGAGGGGTTGTTTTGAATATTAAACACTTAGTAATGCTAAAACTGTGCAGGAGGTAACAGTTGATATAAAAGAAATTCTAATTGTTAGAGTGAAGGAAAACTTAAGTGGTTTGCAAGTATTTATGCTGCTGCTGTTGAATTCTTTTGGGAGATGGACCTTTCAGCTGAGAGGAACATGCTGTTTCCCCTCCTGTTTTCCCAACTTTGATGCATTATGTCAATCACAACTAGAGAAACCTATTTCTATTGGGAATACCATTTAATAAGCAGCTGTTATTGATTAAAATTTCCTTCCAATGAATCACATTTGATTGCACTGCTTCTTTGTTTTACAATTATAAAAACTGGGAGCAGCAAAACTGTGTGCTTAGAGTCACTTCTTTCCCCTTCTTTCCAGACAGGGATACAAGGGTTAGACCAGGTTATCCCCGACAACAGAAAACTCAGCTAATAAAACTGTTATCAACCATATTAGGAGTACAGTGCAAGAGATACCAAGCACAATTAAGATTAATTGAAAAAAGATCCACTAAACAAAGCTGCCTTTGTTTCAGCATGCTGGAAACCTGCCAGACACATCCTAAGCCAGAGCTTATCCTAAAAGTTGTGAAGCTTGGAGGTGCTGGACTTCAGTTTGTACTGTACCAGCTAAGCTTCAGCATTTCAATATCCCCAGCTATACTTCTTGTCCCAAGTTGCACAGTTCAGTCACACTTCACTTCATGCTCCCTACTCCCTTAATGCACAGCATGCTCCCAACTAACACCTACCATGGTGCTGCACAGCAGTGAATCTTGCTGCCACCATCTCTAGAAAACTCCTGTCTCATGCACCACTATTTTGGGCTACTCATGAGAGACTCACCAGAAATTTTATGAACAGGTGAAAAGTCTGATGCTGAAGGATTAAGACTGCAGAGATGAGAAACTATTCACCATCTCCTTGTTATGGGATCTCAGCACTGATCTGAGGGGTTTGGCACCCAGAAGACTGATGGTATTCCTCTGTGGGGCTTCTTTGCCCAGGTCTGCTTTCCTTCTTGCTCACCCAAACACATCCGAATCATTTCAGAAGAAAAGTTGCACACTGGTCCTTCCTCCATCACAAGAACACAGCTTTGATCGATGGCCAGATAAATTACTGTAATTATTTCTACTTTTCCCTTCCTTCTCATCCTCCACTGCCTTAAACACCCCTAAAAGCCATCTAATTCTTTCTACAGTTTTCTAGATCCTTCTGGTACCTCTTCTTTACCCCAGCTGCCATGGGGCCTTCTGGAAGAAGGAATCATCTTGTGTGGCATTTGAAATATGCCACTAGTTTATCACTGCCTAGCCCTAACAGGCTTAGGGAGAAACAAAGTTGCCTTTTCAATGGTTCACGGAATGTACACAGATCAACCAACCCCACACTTCCCAGAAGTGGAAGATACCAAGCATCATCAATTATAGTTTGATCTCTAGTGTTTGAAAGACTTATGCATCAATGATCACAGAGCAAAAAGTAACATAGCTAAACTAATATGGGCTATATAAAGAAAAGATATTAATGGATTTATCTTTGCAAAACTTCTGAAGATTTGCATCACTTCTCTCCTCAAAATTGTGCATGCCAGAAGACCATGGTAAAAACAGAAAACAGAAATGCCTTCCAATATCTGGAGACGTTTAATCTGTCTTCATTCTGAATTTGAAGGAGGTTCCCTGGCAAAGTTCTGGTAAGAATAGTTTCCTCATGGGCTAATCTAAGTTTCTAGAACAAAATCAGATAAAAAAACAAGAAGCACAAGCACCCACCAACTTTCTTTCCAAGTGAAACATTCCTTTTATTCATTTGGACTAGCAAATATCTAGCTATGTGCTTGTGTTTCTCTGTGTAGAAAAGCTGTGTTTCTATATATTTCCATGCTGACCAACTGCAAGTACTGCTTATCAAACATTCAGATTTTCTCAAGTCTTTTTTTATGATTTTCTTTATGTGTAGATGCACACTGCACCAACAACAGTAATAAGCAGCTAGAAATACAGCTATATCTGCAGTGTAACTGAACTTGTAGCTAATTCATTTTTAGTATTAGCTTGAAAATTCAGGCTGTTAAATTCATTAACAAGCTTGAAGATAGGAATTTCTCACCATCTTAATTGAGTGCTTACATAAAAAAACTAAGCCATGCATACATTTAAATTATATAGCTGATTTTACCATTCATCAGTGAAGCTCTTAAAAGTTTAAGCAGAGTTACCATCTGAAACTGTAAAACTAATCAGTGTACTACAAGGTCCTATTATCTAAGTGATCAGAAAGAAAGGATATAAAATTGTGGGTGCTGTTTCAAAATAAGGCTATCAAAAGTGACAAAAATGGGATCCAATCTTCAACATGTAGTAAAGCTTAAACGGAATAATATTCCTGCTAACTCATTTACCCTTGCTGTTAACACTGTATATAGCCAGAAAATAACGGGTCACATGGCCCATTATTAAAAGGAAGCACAGAAATAATGTGACCATAAACCACAGACATCCTCTTCAATACATTTCAGTTTTACTGGCTTCTCCTTTGACTCCTTTCTTACTTTCATTTCTGTTTTCTTCCTCTGTGCTATTTGCCACAGCATTACTATTCTTCAGTTCATTCTTCAAATGTATTTTTCTTTTGCTGCCACTTCCCTTCCTATCTATGGATAAACAGTGGCTGTGTTTGCATTAGTTAAGTGACTTAGCTGAGCTAGATAGAGCAACAGAATTTGTGGTGGGGATGAGACATCCACGTTATTTGAGTTTGGGGCATTTTACTTTGGACTAGCTAATCTGGTCCTAGGGATCCAAGATGCATTAGAGGTTGTCACATGCAGACCAGTTCTCTGAGAACTTGTCCTCAGACCCCGTTTCCATGTGAAGGATTCCCATTCCCGTACTTGAAGACTCCCCTGTGATGCACGCCACTGTATTGCAAAGTGGTGACAATCAAGGTGGGGAAATGTAAAAGCAGACTCCTGACCTGAACTACAGCTCCAACGTAGGCACAACCTGTAAGTACCATAGTGCTCTTCTACTACCACCATGTACGCCTCCTCCGAGAGCCATGTACCTGCTACAAACATGGGCTGCTGCTTCACTTTGGACAACTTCCTTCCAGTGCTTACCACCACCTCTTCCTCTCCAATTTAATTTTCTATAAATCCAAAAGAAATTCTTCATACACTCAACTCTGGTGCTATTAATTTATTCCAACAAGGATCCCTACTTCTCACTCAATGTCACTATTATCCCTTGTTGGGTGGCTTATGCTAACTTTGGAAGAATAAACACTGGGAAATCATTAGAGTTGAGATTAGGGTGTGTGACATGAGAAATGTCCAAGAGCTCCATAGTGAAAATAATGTGAATTTGGTAATAACAGTCTTTATAAACAGAAGGCTATTAGAGCTTCACAGAGAAAACAACAATTTTCTACAACACATGGTTATAATGCTACCTAGTCATGATGTTAACACCCTTGGCATATGGCTTACACTACATTAAAGGAATGAAATTACATTCAAAATAAATTTTATGGAAGATAACAAATCCAAATCCCGCATCATTTAAGTGACAATCCATCAAACATTCATTTCATAGCTGAATGACATACAGAAATAAAAGAGAAGATTCTTAAGAACTACCTTAGAAATAAATTATAGACCAATTAGCGACATTACTTTTTACTTTTATGTTTTCTGAATGTATGGAACAGTTTAAACTATGTTTTATGACAAATGATATTTTAGACTTGACTTTAGCTGCATGAGATCATAATATTTAATTCATTATTCGTTAGCACAGCAGCTACAGAAAATTAAATACAATAACTATTAATTTAGAACATATAGACCAAGATAATTTCTATTTAATAAACAAGCAAATCGGCACAGCTAATTTCTATAAAATTCCTCTGGGGAATAGTTTCTTCAATCAGATACCATAAAATAGAAAAACAGGAGGAAAAAGATTTTCATTTACATGAAAATTTGAATTTTCACTTGCATTAAAGTATTCCAATCAGTATTCTTGAAAAGAAACATTCACTATTAACATTTTAACTTCTATAGCTAAGAGATACCTATGCCAAGACCCAACATCTCAATAGGTCTTACAGTCCTTCAAGTATAACATAGTATATATAGTTACACCCCCTTGATTTTAAGTGGAAAAAACAATAATAATAAAGCTCTAGTGTTAAAGAGTGATTACAGTAAGCTGAGATTTAATTTAATTAAGTTTTAGTGCTTAATTAGGCACCAAAAAGAGAAGTTGTCAATCCGATTTTTAGAGTAGAAAGGCGTGTAGACGTTATTTTTTATGTTAGCAAAACTCTGCCTGGAAGACTACCTGGGACAAGACACAGCAAAGCAGGTTCAGTTCCTTCACAACAACTAACGGCCTGGGCAGGCAAGGCCGCCTCCTGCCTGCCTCGGTACCCAGGCCCTGCTCCTCAGCGAGCGCCGGGGCTCGCAAAGCGCCGCTCCGGGTAAACTCTGCTCTGCAGCATTTTTAGACAGTAATTTCTTCCCAGTGGGAAAATTGTGGAATGCCAGGCTATCAAATAAAATGGATGTGATGCCTTCCCTCAGGAAGCGTTAGTGGGTAGCCCTTAGCAATACTTTGCCTAAAACCAAGACAACTGTTAGCTTTTTTATGTTCTGAGAAGATACTGAAGTGCACTATAGGGTCAGCATAGTAACTTGCTTTCCAAGATAGGAATCAAAACCAAGCCTTAAAATTCTTCTCGTGGCTGCAGTAGAAAAGTGTAGTTTTGCTGTAACAAAGTGATCAGAGGCACTGTGGAAGAAAACAGATTATTTATGAGTTCACTGCCTTCAACTCTGGCTATATTTGATAACAGCTTTAAGCAATTATGAAATAATTCAGCATTTTTCAAGAAGAAACAATAATCTCGCTAATGGGGATACAGAAATTATCACACTGCTACAATACTTCAAATGTTTGGCTAAAACACTGAAGACTAACCATTACAAAACAGACAAATGATACCTAAACCCAAGAAAAAGCTTTAAATGAGTATAAACACAGTGCAAATTCTACTTGTTTTGTTAAGTAGTCTGCACATTTGTGCCTACAAAGACTCAAGGCTATTGAGCAAAAACTTGCAAAATTTAAATATTAAAAACTTTCTAGTTGATGTTTAAGATGACTGCTTTTCTTTTTTTTATATGGTGTATTCTAATACTTACACATCATCTAGCTGTAATTCAAAGGGCAAAATAAGGTCACCAACTGGATATTAACCATGCATAGACTATATAGACTACAGCTGAAAACAAACCTTTTTTAGGATAACGTCTCATGTACCTTTACCGTTAGTATCCTAAGGTACTCTAGATTAGTGCATTTTTAGTTTGTCCAGTGGAAAATACAAAAAATACTTTGTTAATAATTAAAAATGTGAACAAGTACTACCAGCTAACATGTATCTAACAAACCTGTGGGAGAGTAGCACATACTTACAACTTTGCCATATTTTGACACTGTTCAAGAGGAACTTGAAAAGGCAATCCCGTGATACACAGACCATCACTTACTTGAGATCCACCATTCCAAAACCTAGAGTTGCTTCTAGCTTTTGATTTTGTTTTTCAGTTCTCCAAAACAAGTCTTTTTCTTAAGCCTTCCCCTTGTGTAAAGGCTGAACTTTGACTGGGGTTTTCAGAAACAACAACACGTGAAACACAGAGCAAGTCTGAAGTTTAAAGTGTTTTAGCACTAACAGCTTACGCCTGGCAAAGCTGCAAGCAACTAAGAGTTATGTCAGGCAATAATGTTACTGATCTCATCTATTAAAATACTTACCTAAAGACAATTTCTACAATGAGAAATGCTTTGCACCACAACAACTTTCTGAATTCTCTCTTCCATCTAGTTTTCTTTTAGCCCTTTTAGCTTACTATGTCTACCGTAATGTGGAATGTAACAGGCTTGTGGACAGTACTACATTGATATATTCATATATATCGATTATATATTGATTTCTAGTTGATATAACAACAAAATGTTCATTGGGGGTAAATGTTTAGGACCTTTGCCTTACAAGAGAATAGTCTCTAGTTAGCTGTGATTTCATAATTAATGCAATAACTCTTCACCACTTATATCACCCTCACACAGAATTCATTTTTACAAAAGACCAAGACATGCACATCAGGAAATGCTTTAGCCGTTACTTTAATGGCTGATAATATTTAATGACAAACCTAAATAAAGTTAATTAGAAATATTATTTTGAGGCATCAATCAAAAAGAGTATGAGCAAGTAAGGTGATGAGAATACAATATAGATCTTTTCTCATTAAGAAAAATTGATATTAAAGTATTATATATAACCTGAATACGAAAATTTGTGTTAAGAAAAATATATACTACCACCAACTAAGCACTCAGTTCTTGTCAGTGGCAGAATGAGAGGAAATGGCCACAAACTGAAGCATAAAAAGTTCCACAGGAACTTAAGGAAAAATTTCCTGACAGTGAGGGTGACAGAGCCCTGGAACAGGCTGCCCAGAGAG
>JAWLRI010000002.1:763418-780762 GCA_034781795.1 Crypturellus tataupa
TGCGTGTGCAGGGGGGTTGGACTAGATGACCTCTGGCGGTCCCTTCCAACCTTAGGCATTCTATGATTCTATGATTTTAAGTTAAACAACGCCCTCTCCATTCTATTCCTCTTATTCAACTCTCTGAAACGAGAATCTACCATCTTCTGGCTGGAAATCAGTCAAAATGGGATGCTCCCAGTAGGGAGCATCTGGAAAGAGAAACTTTAAAAAAAAAAAAAAAAAAAAAGTTTCTCTTTCCAGATGCTCCCTGGCTTTGGTGCTATTGCCCCCGTATCACATTTATTATGTAGATTTTGGTAACACATGAGCTTTTAATTAAAAAATATGTTCCTAAGTGAAAACTTAATTTTAAATTTTCACAATGGACACTCCTTCAGATAGAATAGTTCTCTGGAGGCTGAATACAAAAGCAAATTACACATCTCTTGCCCAGAGCCCTCTTCCTTCCCAGGGTCTTCATCAAAATCACTTTCAAACAGAAGTGACATTAAAATTCTGCAGAGCAGCCTGCTCATGTGAAAACAGCAGGATGTGCTGCCAAGTGGAACACTTATCTATGGAAGCCGATCCTGGACTTCAGTCTGGAGTGTTTCACTTCTGGAAAAAAAATAACTGAAGTGGCAATAATTTTTTTAATTGCTTATATACACCCCATACAAGAAGCCCGATTACTTCCAAACCATTAGAAATGCAAGGGAATTCAGTCTTTTAAACATACTCCCAGCCTCTTACAACTAACAAGACTTGCACCTCATATTAGGATTAAATTCCATCTCCAGGTAATAAAATGAAGTGTTCAATTAGGACATTAAATTCAGTACACTATGTTGGGGGAAAAAAGGAGTGGTGGAATTTAAAGCCCTCAATGCCTCCAAATACCACCCTCAAAGAGTCACAAAAGCACTGTGCAAATTTGAAGCAAACCAGTTCCCATATTGCTTTACCAGTGGTTAAGATTAAGATCAGGAAAAAAAAAGGTACCTGTAATAGACTTGCAAGACTTCCCAATGACAATTTGAGCAAACCTCAACTCATTTCTCTTATTCCTTCAAATAGACTTTTTTCTCCCAGATGAGGTCTTTGTATGTTCCTTGATTAAATTTATAAGAAATTAGACTACGTACAGTAAGGATTACAGAGACAAGTTTATGCTGTTCTGTGAAACTCAGAAAAATTTCACAACAGCTTGAAACTTCAGAAGTTTAATAGTCTATAAAATTGGAATCCTTGGATCTATGTTGAGCTTACTTTAATTGCTTCATTTTCAGAACAGGAGCAGTACGTTCAAGCTGCCAAATGTCACCTATTACTGCAGATCCTTAAAGGGAACCAGTTTTTTTTTCCCACAACTGGTAGAGGAAGTGGTTGCCTGTCACAGATCTTAAATTTTGCAAAGTCCAGGACTGTTTTTCCCCTCAGCATTATTATTCACTGTCTTCAAAGGCAGGGTAGGTTCCTACTTCAGTGAGAATCTATTGAATCTAAAATGGATTAGTGATATCATGTCTTTTAACTTCTAAGTAGGAAAACAGTATTTACTTACTAAATTATGGAAAGAACAGGAACAAGCTGCTGCTTCTATCAAACACATTTGGCTTGATGGTGAATTCATGATCTCATTATGAATATCAATAAATGGGCTGTAATTGCTTTCTGAAGCTTTCTAGCACTCTTAATTCCATGCAGAGATGTTAAATTGTTTGAACAATTGCAAGATTCAACCTAATTCACTACTGCTTAACTGAAATGCTGCTTTTACAAGCTGAAAATAGATTTAAAAAGTTTTAAGTGAACAAAGGTTTTAAAATCCAACATTTTTCCGTGTAATTCCACAATCACTGACATTGTTGAACCCCAGACAGAAACACAGGGCAGGTTTAGAAATAGGCTGACACTACACTTTGTGCCAATTCTAGTGCATAACTCAATTTCCGAAAGAAGGAGATCTGCACTGGAAATATATAAGATGATCTCTCTATTGTGACTAGAGTAAATGCTATTCTTCATGAAATTTAAGTTTTTCAGAACAGCCACAATCCACAGAGATCCGTATCAAATGTCTGAAGCAATTATTTGGCACTGTATATTTTTATGATAGCAAAGTAAAATAAAATTTTTTCTTCAAACGCATTTTATGATTATTTATGGTGATCAATAATTGTTTACTTTAGTATTTGTTCTCTTGAGAGTTAAGAATAACATTCTCTCAAATGTTCAAGTGTTGACCCAATACAGAAACGGTCACCCACTTTTCATTCTGCAATTACCAATTATTAAATGGTTCTCAAAATAAGTCATCTTAAATATAAAGAGTTAATAAAAAGGTGTAGGTCTTAAAGTTAACTTCATAAGGTATGTTTTCTGGAACTGCCTAGTGTGATCTTACAGAAAGGTTCTTTCATCAGACAGGCTGTTCAATGATTCAATCATCTCTGCTGCTACAGCAAGTGATACAGGAGGCACAAAAGTGCGGTTTTACAGCACCAGTATTTATATTGACATCTTCAGATTGTCCATGTGTAAAGGCACATTAATTGTTTGCTCACATCATTTACAGGAAAATGCTGGAAGACTTAGAAGAGTCATAAAACTAAGACTGAACTACTTAAATGAAGTAAAGAGTTACCTAATCAGAAAATAAAGCAGCAACATTTAAAAAAAAAAATCTAATGACCATCAATTGTCCATCTATTTCAAACATACTAGAGAATTGGTATAAGCTCAAAAGCTTGAAAATACCCTTAATATCAAACAGTACATCTCCAGTATGGTTGACAAAAATTGCAGAAATTCAAGCATTTTTCAAAAAATTCCAGATTCGATAGAGTGCAAGCAGAAGGCAGTTGAACTGTAAACAAAATTCTAAATCCTGAGATTTTTGAAGCCAAGTGTCTCAAGTTCAGGAACTGGAAAAAAAAAGCTGTAAGAAAGGTAAGCATACTGATTCAATAAGAACGAGAAGGGCCATAAATAAAGTTTTGCACCGGAGTTTGCAGCACAGCTTTCTTGGCAGCAAGAAAAAAACAAAGCTGTGATTTCCATCTTCTGGCAAAGCAGCTGCGGAAAGGGAATGCTGTTGTATTTGAAAGGAAACACTTTAAAGAACTGAAGACATTCTTAAGTGAGTAAAATGCTAAGGTTGTCTTTAGAAATCTAGTAAGCTGGTACATAAAAATGTTGGGAGATTTTATGAAGAAAGTTCAAATCCTGCAGGGATTTGAAGTTAATTTCATTGTTAATATATTTAATATTATTGCTAGTTATTAATTTCTCCTTATTATTCTGAGGAACATCCTTCCTTCCTAAGCTAAAGCACTTGTCTTAACAAACAAACTATTGAATTTTACATTCCAAAAAATAAGAAATTCTCAGTACAGTAACAGTTATCCCTTACATCAGATTTATCTGAGCTGAAATTACTATAAAACTGGAACTGAGCACTGTAAAGCGCCAGCTTCAGCACTGTGAATTGATAGTACTCAAAGATGTACATTAAATATCCCTATTGGACTTCAGTGAATATAAGAACTGTCCGAGAGAAGCCAAGTCCAACTGAAGTTCACTGCTGAGTGATACAGACAGAAATACGGTTTATGAGCATACTTCAAGCAACTACCATATTTAACTACAGCCTTTCATGACTATAACAACGCACCAAAACACTTTCCCAATGAAATCTGTCTCATGTTTGGAATCTCTGTCCTTCACTACTTCTCACCCCGAGGGGACCGTTTCTCATGCTGGTTGCCGTTTGTGCAAAATCAACCCCTCTCAAAAATAAAACAAACCACTCAAATAATCCCCACTCAAAACCAAACAAACCACAACAACAAAATTCCCCCAAAACACACACCAAAGTAACCCTTCACCAAAAAGTAAGCTGCAAAGCCCATCCCGGTGTTTTGGACTGAGCCAGGCAGGAGCATTGGCTCCCTCGGATTCCCTGTGCTTAAGCAGTGCCCTCACACGCCCGCCTGGGGATCTGTCAGTGCTGGGCTTATTTCCCATCACTTGATGTGCTCTATGCTTGGATTGCAATTGCAGGCACACCTAAGGAATGCAAAGATATCCTAGTGCTGTGGCATGAGCTGTCCTCCAAGAATCTGAACGCTACCATCACATCTCGCCCATCTAGCTTTAGTATCCAACAGCAAAGCCTGCACCTGAACATGTGAACGCAGAAGTGGAAGGGATCATGCATAAGCTCAGCATCTCAAATGAACACAACTGCTCTGAAAGTAAACTGCTATTACATGTTTGTTTGTTTTTTTTTTTCCTACCAGTTCCCACTCACCACTTAACATTTCCAACATCTTTAAGGATACTGTAGCATATAATAATACAATATCATGCCATTGGAAGACAGCTAGAGAAAGAGAATCACAAATTCCTGTTTTGCTGCTCAAATTCCTTTGACATTTCAGTTTATTAAATGAACTATACCCGATTTTGTAGCTTCAGTGATGAGATTGTAGAGCACCAAGAAGCATTTTATTAGTTATTTTCAAAGCTATTCTGCATCAAAAGCAAGGCATATCTCACCAAAAGCACACTTCAACTTATGTACAGGGCTCCAGAAGAAATTTTCAGGGTCTATAAATTGAAAAAGTCTAAAAAATAATAACGTTTTCTACATAATGCTTGGTTGATTTTCTCATCAGCATTGTATGTTTCAAACTCCTGTCCATCCTTCTACTAAATGAATTCTTTTGAAACTGTCAAGGCCACGTAATATTTTCCTCTTCCTGCATACAAACACCATTACTGCAATATCCTAACATGGATTATATTTAGTTCATATTATTGTGGCAACTACTTCACAATATGTGAATTCAAATGCATATATGTGAGTTGAAAATATATTTGTGCTCACTGTCACTCAAGTCTCAGTGGAGACTACAGAGAGACAAATTAAAATGCACTTGAAAAACAAAGCAAACTGCACTGACAGGTTAAACTTAAGGCTTCAAATATCAACATTATACATCTTTTACTGACAGTACACATATATACTCTGCAAGTCTCTTTAAAAGCTTTTTCATTTTATGCACTACTAATCCCTGTTAAAGTTATGAAAATCAACTATGCATTTCCATAATTAACTCCTTATCCATAACTTAGAGCAACAAGCTTCACGACATATTTCGAATACTTCACATGGCATTTTTACTCCAATTACAAAATTTTAGTAGCCCCATGTGAGGCAAAGTCCAGCTGAAGTTTGGTTCCTATTTGCTTCAACAACATCAGGACCAAATATTTAACAGCAATTCTTCTCTTTAAGATAAGCAACACCTTAGAAAAATCCAATCCACACAAAAATCAAGAATATTTATGACCATAAACTGTTTTATTCTCATTTGGCAAATGCATGTTATTATCATGTAGGTCATGATTATGGCAGGCTGATTAAATGTGAATTGTATCAACAATTTCTTTATTTGACTAATTTCTATTCCTTCTTTTTAAATGATGAGACACTAATATTAATTGCTTGGTCTATGCAATACCCTCTTAGCATGACATTTGTGTGATAACTGCCAGCATTTTATTAAGTTGTATAAGGTTTCTAAAACAGCTCTACGCTGTCAAAATACAACATAACTACATGGTATGTCCCAGCAGTTATAAAAGTAAAGGATGTAGGAAAGGTGCTGCATTTTTCTTTCCTTGTAAAAAGAGCTATTAGAAAAGATTATTTTTATCCATACATGAGAACTTCATAAGCTGCATCACTCAGAAATGATCAAGGTATTCCTCAGATTTCAAAAGCAAAAATGAACATTAAACAGAACTGCTAGATTTCTATCATAAAAGTGGTACAATACCAGTGCCAATAAATACAAAACAGCTGTCAATGATGGACTTATACTACAAACTTGCTTCCCAGAAAAGTTTTATGAAGTGTTTATTTTATGTCTCTTATACTTCACATCATAAAAAGCATGATACAGTTAGCCACACTACATTAATTTACTCCTCCTCTACATGCACCTCCTCGATTAAAATACTGCACCCTGTACTATCTGTGCTATGTCACGTAGCCTGGATTCGTGAGGGTTCTGCTGTAATGAACACCATCACCCTGTGGCACCTTAAAGGTTTCCATTTGAAAATGCACTTAGGACCAGATTTGTAAAGCATTCATTTCACAACTTCCCGATAGTCATATTTTAGCTATTAATGCATCCAGAATATAGAAAAAGAAAAAAAAGATCAGGGGAAAGCAATCAAAATATGACCCAGCACTGACATACTCTGGCTCAGCTCATTCCTAGTAGGGACGCAGCCTGCTGGGACCATAGGTTTTTAGTAAGCAACGTTACGTTTATACCTGAATACACCAGCTCCAACTTTATGGGCACCTTTTCCTACTAACAGTATTAATAATCATTTTTTCACTATTTAATGTGAGTGTCTTCCTGGAGCATTGAGCAGTTTGTTGATACAAATAACTGATCCATGTTTCAGTTGATACCAGATAGGAGATTATCTCTGTCAGCGTACAAGCTGCAGGTTACTACACAAACCTTTTAAAAGGAAAAAAAAGTCACAGACATTTATATTTGAAGCTTGTTTAAATGCAAATCTTACTATAACAGCTTAATGTCTTCAGCAAGTCTTAATTAGTCTGCATTTGCTTCTACCTTGGAGTTGAGAGTATAACTCTCATTTATTCTGGTATTTCTACAGACCAGAGTATGTACTGGGGCTACTCCTGCCGGGACACGCGTGCCTGCCTAGCACTAGGCTTTGGGGAATGCAGCCCCCAGAAACCGCGGCTACCGTCTGTGGCAGAGCAGGTCGAACTCCTGGAGATTTCAATCCTGTTGCTTAATGACTGTTCTCGCATTACCTCCCTGGTACAGTACACTGCTGGCGCATACCACGCTGATAGATGTTCTCACGGTCAATTTAAAACTTTAAACTTAGAACAGAATTAAGATGACAGATGGAAGTTCTTTGCTACTGAGCAGCATTTCCAGGCTAGCACACAGCGCGCCAGTGCCTGAACAAGCACTTTGTGATTATGTTTTGCAGGACGCCATGCAGTTTCGACCCTGGATGCAATTTAACAAACTGACAGGGAAACTATTAAAAGGCAGAAGGATCAAAAATACAAAAGCTACTTCAGTACCCTCTCAAAACTTCATTCTAGCGGCAACTCTATGACATACATGACCTCATGTGGCTTCTTAATGCAGAAGTGTTTCCAACTAACTTGTGAACTCTGCTATACAAAAGTTAATTATAAATGCATTTGTGCTGTCGTCATTGTAAACTGCACGTGGAGAACAGCACTTGGCAAGAACTACCAAAAATATTCCTTGATATGATTTTTCAACGCTTGTTTTTCAGAATTTCTCATGCTTTCTACACAGCAGCAATACATCACGGGAGATAAATTAGCAGTGTCATGTCACATCATGCCTTGCTACTTAAGAGTGGAATTTTTAAACATTCATCACTGGCTTACCTTTTGTCTTTGAAACCTCATTCAGGAGGGAATTTTTCCTCTGAGTATTTGGGACAGTTTGAACTACTACATCTATCAGACTGCCATTTTTCTAATATGCTCAAAGATCAGAAATACCTGTCTATCTGTGATAAATTAAAAGGCCTGTGCAAGCTTCCCAGCCCTTTCTCCAACAAACCTTTGATGCAACAGCAACTCTGCCATCTCAACTGAAACTTCCTCATGAATATCAAGTATGAAATTGCATCATGACTTTCTCATGTTCTCTTTGTGCGCTATAACACTATTGGTATAATAGTATTTGGTTCTTATTGTCTCCAGTTTACCATGCGAGTAGCTCACAGAGGTTAAAATAATGTTGGTAAGTCACTTAAGTGCTAGAACGTACCTTCTCCTCGATTAAGGAAAACTATTAGTTTATAATAACATATTTAAATTATAGAGCTTAAATTTTTACAACTGAAAACTGAATCCACTTAAGACAGCAGAAAGAAAATAACATGCACACCAAGACATGTTTGCAGTTTTAGCATTTGGTGATGCAGGATGATGATTTCAGCAATTCTAATTTTATACTACTATTTACAGTTTATATTGCCTCTATTTATCTTTTTAGGTTTAAAAACTTGTTAAGGGGCTTCAGATTGACAATCATTCCTTTACACACTTAAAAACTGCATTTATTTTTCTTAATCCAGGTTTAGTTTATGAGAAAATTGGTTGATAGTCATTATTCAATAATTAATGGGTGGGCATTAAAACTGTTTTTCCAGAAGAAAGTTCTTCCAGAAGAAAAGTCTAAGTGACTAAAGCACAGAATTGCCTAAAAAATTAGAAATTTCCCACACAGAAATTTCCTGAACATTCAGGATTAAAAAACCCAGCTCCTCCAATTACGTTTTATTTCAGTTTTGATAACACTGCAGAGGGCAGGGTCCTGAATCTGATTTACAATTAAAACTACTCTATAAAATCAAGACTACTTTAAAAGAAACACAGTTCTGCAATCTATTCCATTCTTTCAAAGAGCACATGAAATCCTAGCTCTCAATAGATATTTTTTATTATGATCATTTCTTTAAATCAGTTCCAAAACATTTTTTGCAGAGGTAAGCATAACAGTTTCAGCTAGTTACAAAAAGGCTTCCTACATACTGCAGCAACAACTATATAAAGATTACATTGCCAAGAAGTACAGAGAATACTGCAGACACACAATTAAACATTATTAACACATTATTCTTTTTACATTTGAAAAACTCATACCTGGGCACACTGCCTTTTAAGCTTCTTTCACTTGATGACGATGATGACGAAGATGACGAGGAGCGAGGTCTCTGCTCTGTTTTTACTCCTGAAGTCTCTGTTGCAGTAATTTGAGGTTTTTCACTAGCTTTTTCTGTCTTTTTTTTTTCACTGTCGCTTTCATCACTGCCTTCCCCTAGGATGTCATCAACCTGCCAAATATTGAAGAGTCAGTACGTCCTCTAACAGGCTTTTATATCTACATATATCAATATTGCATAGTTATCAGATTGCTCTTAAATAGCTACGAAAAAAAAGAAACTTCAAATTCCTTTGAGCTTTTCGGTGAAAACTCGAAGTAAAATAATAATAAATATATGATACCAGGTATCCAGGTATTTCTCGATAAAGACATACATTTGAAGAAGTATATCCCTAAATAACAGTGTATGAAATGAACTGAACAAAAACAACACTGCTCTAACCAGATTCTGTTTGCTAATTAGTAAGGCAAATATACAAAAAAACATTTACACAGATCATTAAATTACTGTTTGGCCTTTGCTTCTGAGAAGTTGCTACTTGATTTCTTATTCCCCTAAAAATATGTTAATTTGCTCTATGAAGACTGAAGCTGCTGAAACTACCATTAAAAGCAAATTGTACATATAAATTATACCACTAAGCTTCAAAAGGTTATATTCTCTTTTAGTCAGTATCTGACCTTGAGAAAGAAATGAAAACACGAGAAAATACAGCTGATGTTAGCATAGTCTTTACTTCTGTGTAGGCAAAGGACATGTAAAGAATGCTAAAAACTGTTTTGCTGCTGATACTTAAAGATTCCTCTTAGAAGTAGTGGATCTCAGCAGCAAGGGCAGGCAGTAAGGTCACTGCTCTTCTGCCACTGCTGTGGTAGAACTCTCAGTACTCACAGCATCCTTTTCCTACATCTACACACTCATACCATCATGACTAACAACTCAATACAGAGTCACCGTAACTAGAATAGCTTCCAAAAGAAGGATTCTCCAAAAAAATCCCATATCCTCCCCTTGTCCACATGGTCAAGGCCATGACAAAATTCAAAAGAAAGGAAAATCATTTCCAATTCCTGACAGAGCTGCCATTCTCACCAAAACTCTGCTCTTACTGCTAGGATCAGGGGGATTTCATAGTCCCAGTGTGTGTTCCAGACAAATGACAAAACTCTAAAGTTGAGAAATATCCCACTACTCTGTTTCTGCAAACACCACACCTGCTTCACCAAGAAGAAAATCCTCTATGAACAAGGACCAAAAGACTTTACACTTGCTACAACTGATAACCTCAAAGGTAAAAAGAAAGCTGTGAAACAAGAAGTTTCCCTTGTCTGGGGGCAGCTGGACCTTCAGAAGCATTTATGTGTTTACTTTGGTACGCACAGCAGGACAGCTGAGGCTGAGGCTGCTGTTCAGCCTACATGCAGAAGGATGAACCCTGGCCAGTACTCCGCGTCAAATACCGAACAAAACACTCTGCTGAGAAAGGTAACTGAAGGAATAGCTTTGGAGCAAGAAGGGAGCAGAAATGGAAGCTATCAATTTCCATTTCTTTTCTGGTGCCCTATAGAGATAGGGAAGATGTGTGGACTGAAACGCTCCATAGGTGACTTTGCCAAACATCTAGCTGAGTCTCCTCACACTCCTTCTGTTGACTTCAGGAGGAGGGAAGATGCTGGATACAGCATTTGTCTTCAATTCTCTGCTAAACACACGGATTTGCAGGAATGACTAACTTTCCACAAGCCCTGGTCACCTACTCCCGTTAACCACCTTTCTTCTCTGTCTTCTATCACCTTCTATCACTGAGGTGATCTGCATTGTTGCAGTAAGAAATGATGAGAAGGAAATGAGGAAAAAAAACACAGGAAGTAATTCAAATGATAATATAATCATAACCTAAAATAACAACTTTTAAAATTGCCAAAATAAAGGGAAGTGAGGTCATTTGTGAAAAATAGTTTTTGAAGATGTAATAGTTTCAGAGTTCTTCAGCTCAAGTTTCAATATCTGGTTTGAAAATACCAGCTCTTCTCTGCTTGGGTGGAATGACTTCTGTACAAAACGAAATGCAACTTGCTAGCTTCTTGCACCTATGATCTAAGCTGGTTTCCATTGATCTTTGTTATGGTCCCCTTGTCTTGGACCTTTTTAATTACATGAAAGGTTCCTGGTTCAATATCCAACTTTTCCATTGTGAAAGACATAATTACCACACACTAGTTTGAAGCATGTAAACACAGATGTCAAACAATTTCAGGTAAGAATTGATGACAAAAAAATCACTATGTCAAGTTAAAGTACAGCTCATCTAGTCCAGAATGTTTTTCCCTCCAGTTGTTGCCATACATATGGAAAATAAGAATCATGAAAAGCATTTCACAGTCACAGAGACTGAAAAGAACAGGTGACAAGTGAATCAGGTAAAAAGTGTGTGAAGTAGGCAGGATAAGTTCTTCCATGTGCACAAGAAATGGAAAATCTGAAGTGTTTAAATACTACAGTTCCCAGTATAGGATAGGAGGAATCAGTATCTGTATGCCTTTTAGTTTATTAAAAAATAGTCATTATAGCTAACATCCCTAGCATTTTAAAGTCAAATGGCAGAGAACTACAGCTAATCCTATAGCAACAGTCTTCCAGCAAGCTTTGTGTCTCAAGTTATAATCTATTGTTACAAAAGATGTTAACGTTTTCAAAGGACCGAGTTAAGGTGACAGACATTCAACATTAGGTATTTCTCCATCAAGTCAAAATTTTATGGTCTTTTAAAAATCTACTTTGTGTGATCAGTTTCGACAGGCTGGCAGCCTGGCTACTGCCATGCCTTTTCATTTCATTCTGCATGAAGATAACTTCAGTCTTTTGAAGTCTGGAATGTCATATAGAGTTAGAAGGACTATGTTAAGCTCTATGCATACATACCCCATTCCTGTGGAAGGCCATTTAAAAAGCACATATAAGCCACATATTTGTGCATAAATATGGCAAAACTGGAAAATGATCACATGTAAAAGTCATCTTAGTTAACATAGATGGTTCTTAGAAATGACTTTCCACATTACTTGAAATTAGAATAGCGCTCAAAACACAGTCTTGTCTAGTTATTGACTAAATTGCAGGTTTTGCTGAAAGGATCCAGACTGCCATCTCTCTGGCTTCATCAGCTTATAGAACTCTAGAAAACAAGCCTCCTTCTTGAGACTTAAGCCCTTTATTTGAAAAAAAATGCATATTATTATTTAAGCAAACCCTGTAGAGATATGTGTTACTATGTTTAAATAACATCTTAATGAGCAGGGGAAACATTAATCTGTTTCAGACCAAAACCAATGTACCAACTACAACTTCTATTATAAAATTAGGCTTCAAGTCATTAACAGAAATGAAATACTCGTAATAAAGTTTTAGAAGAGAATGACAACTAATACCAAACCTTACACACAATAAGCCCAAGTCTATTTATTGCTTAAAGACTGCCAGAGCAGCTATCTTTATAATACTTCTAGATTTTCCTAACACAGAAAAGAATGATTCACATCAAGAAAAAAAAAAAAAAAACCCTTCAAGATGACAAATCATTCCGCTCAGCAAGAGCATGAAAAGTCTGACAAATCTTTCAGACACTTGACAATAGCACCCCCTCCACCTTCCTGCTCTGAAACTTCAGCAAATCTTTTTTATTCCATTTTTAGGAAAAATATAACATATATTCACATACACAAAAACCATAAAACCAAACAGCAACGAGATTTTCAGCCTCATATTCCTTAATTACAAGTTGTAAAGTAAAAAACAAAAAACACCGCCACCACCACAAAAACCTAACACTATCTGGCATCACAATATCGTATGTGAAATATATACATTTTTTCCCCCTCATTTTTCCCCAAAAGTCTGTTTATTTTTCTCTCAAGCTGATTACTTAAAGGGTAGAGGGAAGGGAAAAAATAGTTTCAGAGATAACTTTAAGCATGTGTGCAGTATCGCAAGAATTACTATTCGCTTTTGGCAATGGAAACAAAATTGAACTAGTATTAATAGTAAACACAGCAAGGAACAAACAAACTACATTGCAGCCTAATGCCCACGTCCCCTAAGCAAATATTTGAGATGGTACTGAATGTGTCTTAAGAAGATCTTGCAGCTTAATCATGCTAAGAGTTCATCTACACCTTTTACTTTTTGCAGTTGTGAACAAAGTTCAACCTCATCCTTTGAGATAAGGAATCTCCAACGGTGCAATTCCTTGCAATGAAATAGGCTGGACATGTGGAAAAAAGATGAATCATTAAGTGGACATCACATCTTTTCCAAATACGCTTAAGTATATTGCCAATATCCTGAAATCTCTGCCTGCTCAAAATTGGTTCCTAAGACCAAAATAGTTCAAAGTTTAACGCTGTTTTAGCTCGACATTTTCTACGTTACCAAGAGGTATTTGGGGAGTGATGTCTCCCACACATTTGATTTTTAATATTAAAAAAAAGATAAAAAGCTAGTGTTTTGGGCTTGCAAGTTGCTTCTAAAATTGCAGGACATATATTGCCTAAGGCTGCAAATAAAACCACACATATTTCAAAAATTACCAAATAAACATGCAGGAAGAGAGGTGAGAGAAAGGCCACGCTCCTTAGCTACGTCCTCAATCCCCTGTGAAACACTGCAAGCCAGAAGTGCTTTGAAAGCTGCCGCAGCCCTGCATGCACCTTGCGAGCACTGCACGTCCGTGAAAGTCTCTGTCTCTCCTGCGCAAGTGTTTGGCACTTTCCTCTGGCTGACGCAGCAGGTCTCCCCAGAGGACACACAGCTTGCTTTTATAAGCTCCCAGAACTCTTCGACCCCATAACACATTTTTTTTCCCAACATTTTCTTCTGCTTTGTCCCAGAATTTATCAGTAGTTTCCAGTTCCTCTGTCACCACATGCCAGGAACGCCGACTGAACCGATCAGCAATTTGCATGAATATTTTACAGGAAATGCAAAAGAATCAGCAGGACCTGTCCCTGGAAGTCCAGTGCAACAGTAAAAATTAGAAGCTTAAAAAAAGACACTATCAGTAAATGATGGTATCATATCACAAGTGAAACCAGAGAGAATTGATAGTGACTTTGCCTTCTGGAGTTTTAGTGTTTTGGTGGAGAGAGAATGAAAATTCAGCTCGTCCAGTAATAGCAAAATAAATGGAAAAAGTACTGCAAAATGTTTGCTAAATTCAGATTGTTAACAGGAATTAATATCACACCAGTAACTCTAAAGAAGGGCCAGTTATCTACCCATCACCGAATTACATGAGACCCCTAAACACCACAGCACAGGAAGATACCTATGGCAGCCCAAGGACGTGCTCAGTTTGGAGCCAACGCCTCCGAATATGCAAACCCATCACAAATTTTCCCTTAGCACTGGGGATTTTTCAATAACAATAAAGAAGGCAAAGATGAGAAACCCCTTTTTTAAAGTTCTGCTATACAGAAAGCTTAAGGTAATTTCCTGCTCAGTTGCCCACATTGACACAGCATATATTTGTTTGACAAATCCTTACCATAAGGCATTCAAATGTCTGTCCTTTACTTTCTTACACTCCTTAGACATTTGGGTAAAGGAAGGAAAGGTTTATCTGGAGTGGAGCAGAATGAATTATGTACGTGCATCCGACAAATTGAAAGTTTAAGCCCAGAAACAGAAATAAAAAAGCTCTAGCTCTCACCAAAGCACAAGAGCGATAAGCTGCGATAGGACTGATAAAACACAAGCCTTGGGAGGCGGGAGAGAGGCAACAGACGGCCAGTTAACTTCTGCAGATACTCATCTGCAATTTCAAACCCTTTTGATAAAAGCTTTTATTATGTTGATTAGTTTTACATTGAGCAGCATAAAGCAAGTTTTAAATATATATAAAGTTTAATAAAAAGATATCAAGTTTTGGTTATAAACCTTTACATATCAGAGTAGATTTTCTGCTAGGTTTGCAATCTGAACCTTGAGCTGGTCTCTAAAATACAATAATAATCTAATTTATATATAAATATTTTAATAGGTAACCAATTGCTGTTACATTGTGTCCTTGATAAAAGAGGTCGAGTGCAGCAGTATGTCCATTTTTATTTAATTTCTAGTAAAGCCAAGCAGAAGGAAAGTGAAAGACGGTCAGCATAAACCTAAAGAAAATAAAGCTGTAGTTAAAGGCAGAGTCCTACTGAAATTCCAAAACCAAACAGAACTCACAGAAAGACAAAATATTTTAAATTAACTGTATTTATCGCAAAACACAACAGCAGTTATTCACACAGTGAAAAAATTAGAATCCTTGGGATTTCATGTAAGTACTCAAAATTATCGATTACTTTCAAAAGAATGGAACTAAAGCGAGGTTGAACTGTTTGTGTTTGTCTTCCCCTCCTCCAGATGCATTTAATTTTACTTTTTTTCTTCAAAATTAATACTACTTATTGTAGCATTAATTAACTATTCTCCTTCTTTACTTTTATATTATATGCAAACACAACTCCCCCCTCCTTTTCTTTTAAATTTCTTTCCATCACCCAGTAGGTCACTTCTATACGCCAAAATCCAGATTCTGTGTTTCAACAAAAATAAAATCAGTTTCTTCATTAGTAACTCAAGAATCCTTGAATATTTTTACTGTGCTTTTGGAATATTATACTATTAACAAAACAACAAATAACCCCCCCCCACAACCTGTTGCAGAGGAATCAAATAGTAAGTGGGTATCACTTTTTTTTCTGGGACTCATATTAATTTAATTATTAAAAAAGTACATACTGTTTTTCTCTACATCCTATGATGTATTTTGTGGGAGGTATTGCCTTTTTTCTTCCATGAGTATAGCTGTTGTTCCATTTTTCAGTTTAAGCACTGAACAGATTTCTGAGTTAGGTAAGTTAGTTAAGCCATGTCCTTACAGTGAGAACAAAAGTAAATCTGTAACATGTGTCTCCTGTCAATTCTTATTCTGAGCTCCCTTCATTTAAATAATGTTACCGAGCTGGATATGGAAAAATTGGTAGGTTTGCTCTGATGCAGAGCTACCAGTTCTAGGACAAAAAGCAATTATGCCAAGAAAAAGCTCTGAGCCCTCGCTCTACCCCGAGAACAGCTGCAGTGCTCAAAAACTGAGAAGCAGCAATTTGAAAATACGGCATACAGTTACTTACAGGAGCTCCCACTGGCAATCACTGGTGTCTGGATTGGGACCACGTTGTGGAGTCAACACTGGCCAACAGCAGCCCCAATAGCTATTGTACAGCAAGCTGTACAGCACTGCCTATAAAGCCTGTGCTCATTCCCACTGCAACCGTAGGGAATGCAGTATGTTCCTGTAAGGTAGGTAACACACACAAACACAAAACAAAACACCAGATGGCTCGTGTTAACTTGCCCACTTACCTTCTGCAGATGAAAAGGAAAAGTAACCACAAATATACAAGTCACTGTTTGCTTTTAGCCCTGCACCTAAAACTGAAATTACCAATGAAATAAAATGTCACTTGCAGGTTACATACTGGTAACATTAGAAGGCTGCACTCAAAACTAGCAATAATTCCATATCCTTGCAACAGAATGAAATTCTTAATTTAAAAAAAAGTTCTGAATATCCTTGAATTTCTAGTCTTGCAGGCTATATCTAGATTTGCAAATAAACTTTTACAAAATTTTTGAGATGAATACTTCAAACTGCTAAAAGAATCATTAGCATCGTTCCCTGGTGATTAGGGTGTCTAGAGTGCTGATGTAACGATTCCAGGCAGCCCCTCTAAAACACTAACAATATTATGGCACTGCTTTATTCATTCAAAGTAGAAACACTACGACTCTGGGAAAGAGAAAAAAGTCCATTCCCAACTATCAATTTCTGGAATACAAAATGAATTCTCATTGACTACAAGTTGCTAATGGTAAAATTCACAGTGACTTTTTAATTCAAAGTTTCCAAAGAGAATATGTTTCAAGGGAGATAAAACAACAGCATCTCCAAAGCCTTTCCAAGGCAGCGACACGAGCACAACCAGGGAGCTGCAGCCTCTATCTGATTATGAAGCCCATACCTTTCATCTTACTCTCCTTTATTCTGTTTTCAAAAGCAAGCCTCTGGCAAAAGAACACTAAATAGCAATAACCTCGTAAACCTAGATTGTGATTTTTTTTCTAAATCGTGAAGTCTTAGAATATAATCAAAATGACTACAATACATTTGGCCCAAATTGCTGTCTGCCTGCCCCAACATATTCTTGGTGGGGATTGCTGCAAAAAGAGACAATATTTCAGCCCTGTCCTGACTGCACACAATCCTATGACTGTAAGGGAGAGAAAGGATAGTTTGGGGCTACCAAAGGCAGCAAGGGTAGAGCTTCCTATTTCTCTCACTGGAGCATTCTTAAAACAACAAAGCTGTAACAGAAATAGAAATCTCTGGCTTACAAATGCAATGATTCTTTAGTTTTGGTTGCTGAGAATACAAATGTGGAGCTGCTGGAGAAAGTCCAGCGCAGGGCCATGAGGATGATCAGGGGCCTGGAACATCTGCCCTGTGAGGAGAGGCTGAGGGAGCTGGGCC
>JAWLRI010000002.1:780862-823176 GCA_034781795.1 Crypturellus tataupa
GCTGCCCAGAGAGGTTGTGGAGTCTCCTTCCCTGGAGATCTTCAAGACCTGCTTGGATGCTGCCCTGTGCCACGTGCCCTAGGTGGCCCTGCGTGTGCAGGGGGGTTGGACTAGATGGCCTCTGGCGGTCCCTTCCAACCTTAGGCATTCTGTGATTCTATGAAATGCTAAGAATTCCAGAAAGTCTCCAGGAGCATGAATTAAACAGCCAGTGAACAACAGGCTGATCTAGAGCTGCACTTAAAGGCAGTCACGCGCTCCCTCTGCGGCGTGCCTTGACTTACTCGGAGAAGTTGTGGCCTGCGGGCAGAACCGAAGCAGTGATGAGCACTAGGAGGGAGGGTTCAGCCCTGCACGAGGACACTGGTGGGACCGCTGCCTCCTCAGCCTTGGTCCTTCCGTTTTAGTCAAGTTGTCCCTCTCGCCTGTACTGCAAGGCTTCGTTTTGTAACATCGCTTTTGTTGTTTGCCCACTACTACTTCAGCCAGTTATTAACAGTTAAATATGATTACACAAAACGCGTGTCTCGTGAGACAGACTCAAGCACAACCCCTTCCCTCCGTCTCCAAGGTCAGTTAAAATAGCAAGTACTGAAAAACATTAATTGAAACCTCAGTGACTACATTACTTTGATGTACAGTGCAGTGTTTCCATTACTAGCTGCCAGGCTTTAAATAGAAAAAAATACTTTCAGCACATTTTGGGCCTGGATTTCTACACAACCAAACTTAAAGATATTAATTTCTTCCAAGCTTCATAGATACAAGCCCCTCAGTAAGAAAAGGCTGCAACAATAGTTCAGGCTGCAGCATGGGACCAATTCTTACTGGGCAGCAGAATTTCCACTCTGTTCGATGTCAGGAAAAGTCTTTCTAACTACGGCAGCTAAACTGCTAGCTTTAAAAGTCAATCTTTTATTTTATTATTTTTTAAACTTAATTTCGCATTTCTCAATGAATTGAACATTTTTAAATACATATTCTTAACTCAATGTTTTTAAAAAATTATTTGAGATCCAAAATATTATCACCTATGTCTTCAGGGAAAAAAAAAACCCAAACCAAAAACCATGATGAGTTTCTTAAGAAGCTTTCTTTGAGATGTCATAGTATGACTTAAGTTTAACTCATTGAGAAAGTATCTCAAAGCATTGGGAGACCATAGCTGAATTAAAGTCATTTTGGAACAAATCAGAATTAGTTGAAGAAATCTCTTAGTACATGAAATTTCAGAGGTCATGTGTTAGATAACTGAGTTTCATTTCTTCTGAATAACCTTTGAAGAACTGGTCTCAAGTTCCATTGCAGCAGCTTTTCAGGGCTTAAGGACCACATTTTCTTTCTTTGGCCCTAAAGCATTTTTCTCTTTTCAAATTCCTGACTTCTTTCTAAAATCAAGTAATGCTTCCTGTGCTCCAATACCCATTTATCTTTAACACTTCAAATCCAGATTTTACCATGCTCTATCACAATTACAAGTGGTTCAGCTGAAGAGGTAGTGAATCAGAAAAGTCAAACAAACACAAACAAGTATTATAACATACCTGTGCGTGCATATATTTATTTTCCCTCTATTTAAATCATCACCATATACTGAAAATCTTTATACCATCCTGTTTTTGATAAATGTTTGGCTAAGGTTAAAATACCAAATCTGGCAGTGCTCCTATACGTACTCCAGATGAACCAAAACAAATAAATTATTTAATTAATAAAAAATGCTGCAAACTTCTTAAGAAATGCTATTTTTTTAATAAAGCTTTTATGAGATTTCTTTCATATGTGATTACTTTAGAGATAAAAAAAAATCATCTCTCATCTTGGATCATTAAATTAAAGGGCATAATGTTGTAATTGTGAAATGACTGCAGGTCACAGAAAAGACTTTACATTCATGCATATCCAACCATAAATTCCATATTATTCAATTATCAGCTTCTCAAATGAAAATTAAAAGATCTGACTATTTAATGTGCCCAGTACTCAGGAAGTTTGAAGGAAGTAGAAATCATTTGAGTGTCCAGTGTTTATATTGTTATTAAGAGACTATGCATCTTGCTTATGCATTTTGCTTTCTCTATTTCAGTTCATTTACCTAACCCATTTAGAACAAAGCAAAACAAAAACCAAACATAAAGAGACCTTACAGGGCATCTGAGAAGGCACATCTGAAGGGACCTCTGCCTCCCTGCTTGAAGCAGGCCTCATTAGATCAGGTTGCTCAGAGCCTGGTAGAGGTGAGTTCTGAGCATCTCTGCGGCCACTCTAGAAAAATGCGTTCCAAAGTTTGATCAGCCTCATGGTGAAGAAGCTTTCCCCTCACTATAGGGAAATAATCCACATTGCAGTTGATGTCCGTTGTCCCCTGTCTCATCAACACGGACCTTTGAGAAGAGTCTGACTCCATCTTCTCTACACCTTCCTCTTAAAAAGTTAGAGGCCAAAGTAAGAACTAACTCTCATCAACACCATCACAGAAGAAAAGACAATAAAAATAAGGTTGAAAGAGATCTAAAAAAGGTCACTATATATCTCTTACATAGACAAAAAAAGATAAAAAGCAATCTACTCCCTGAAAATGCTCTTGAAGCAATCCTACCAGTCCACTAAAGAACTTACAGCTTTAGCATGTTCTGATGATAAAGAATGTTTCTTGTATTTAACTTGAAAAGAAGAGAGATGTGAATTTGGGACTACTCAGGTTTTTTAAAAATTAAATTCTATAAGGGGTAAAAGAACACTTATCTTTTAAGGTAAGAGGTTACTTATTTTTGTTCATCAATTGTTCTCTACTGTAAAAGTCAAGTATCAAACAATGTTTTCAATGTACGTTCATAGTAGTTACAACAACACTATCCTGCATTCCAAAGTCTCCAGTATTTGCCTTGGGATACAGTAAAGAGAGTTTAAAAACCAGTCATGTATGACTGGAAAAGTAAAAGAATCACACAGAAGTCATACATGTTATATTTTTATATAAATGGGACATCTGAACCACCTTATAAAAATGCTAGTCAGGAATGTATTCTTTGATTTCACCATCTGGAAGTCTCTATTAATAAAAGCAAGACTACACCTAGGTCCTCCAGCTACAACTTAAGGACAGCATTAAAATGGTATCAAGTGCAAGCACCAAAAAGTTTTGCCTTGAACAACACAAGAGTATCTGTGACAGACAGAACAAGTAAATGGGAACAGGCAAGCATTCGTGAAAGTTCTGAAAATAATTTTTTTTCATATATACTTCAGTCGTCCCAGGGAAATCAGATTAATTGATTAGTAAGACAAACTACTGTCTACAGAATCTGTATAGATTTACCACTTCTGCAAAACTGAAATACACTTAATTTGTTTATCTTCAAGCACACTATATAAATATTTCCCTTTTTACAATAAGATTCCTTTTTTTCCCTCTATTGATGCCATTTATACTAAAGGATGTAAACTGCTTATACATTTGCTTGTGCTTGAAGGAGTTTTCCAAAAGCCACCTCAGTTTTCCTTTCTCTGCCCTAATGTGTATGTGTCTCATACACACTTTTATTTCTGAAATAGTTTCATTCTATATAGAACTTTCCATTATGTATCTCTAAACATTTTTTTTTTTTTTTTAACCCTGAAAGCATCTTATGCAACTGTGTTTACACTGGGGCTTCAACGCATTTTGAAAGAATCTAGAAGTCCCACAGAATCTGACAAAGAGATTCCTAATTCTTTCGGGATCCTGTCAAGACTGCTCTTGCTATTTTGCTGGCATCTGAGAGCTACACAGATGCACTGGGCACTGTTCTGACAGGGGAGACTTATCAAAGTCACCACAAGTTAGGAGCAGCTAGCGCACATGTGCACACACACAGTGAGCAGGAACAGCTAAATGCAACTGAAGCAACACTGAAGAAACTGGGAACAACAAAGCACGTGGGACACACTATCCCCTTCCTGGCATACAGGCCAGGGCCAAATGGTTGGGCAGGAGCTCTACCGGAAGAAGCAGGGCTCTTGGTGGACAGTCACTTCAGCTAGGGCCAGCACTGTGCCCTGGCTGCTAGCACAGAGAGCTGCAAAGGCAGGCAGGACTTGAAGGGGAAGCAATCACTGGTGTATCCCCCATGGGATTCCCACCGGAGATATTGTGGGTTTGGTTCCAGACCACCACAATAAAGAGAACATTGCAATAAAACAAGTCACATAACTTCTATATGCATTGGAGAACAACAACAAAATATTTACACTATGCTATGGTTTAAGTCAGAAATAGCTTTATATATAAATAAGTACTCCAACAACATATACACCTTAATTAAAAAAAAAAAATCACTAAAAATGCTAACCATCATCTGAGACTTCAGCGAGCCATAACCCTTTTGCTGTGTCTTGCCTGGGTATTGATGGCTGCCGAATGACCCAGGTGGTGGTTGCTGAAGGTTGGGCCAGCTTTGTTGTTCCATTTATGCTAACCCTACTCTGTCTGTGTTCTGTAACTATTGAGGCACTAGGATTATCAGAATGGTAAATGCACATTGGCTTCAACTTGAAGTCACCAGCTGCTTTTAGCTCTTAACAAGAGTCAGTCTGCCATCTGAAACCAGACACTGACTTCTCTCTACCTATGAAAGACTGAGAGGGCATCTTCTTTCAGTAGAAGATAGTTTGGTCTGCACTGAAAATCTCTCATTGAGTGTAGCTACCTTCACCAATTATCTTGGCTAGATATTCTCATAGCTTCCACATCAACATTTGTTGCTTCACATTGCATTTTTTTTTTTGTTAGAGAATTGGCTTCTTTCCTAAACCTCACGAACCAACTTCTGCTAGCTTCAAAATTTTCATCTGCAACTTCCTCACCTCCCTCAGTCTTCATAGAATTGAAGAGAGTTAGAGTCTTGCTCTGAATTAGTCTTTGGCTTAAGGGAAAGGGTGTGGCTTGATCTTCTTAGACTACTAAAACTTTCTGCATAACCTTAAAATGCTGCTTCTCTTTCTTATTTGTGTGCTCCTTGGAGGAGTCCTTTATCTTCCTTCAAGAACTTTTCTTTTGGATTTAAAATTTGGTTGTTCGGCACAAGAGGCCTGCCTTGGCTTTTGACATGCTCTCCTCGCACAGCTTCCTCTTTTCTAACTTTTGATTTAAAATGAGGAGACGTGCAACTGCTCCTTTCACCTGAATATTCAGAGGCCAGTGTAGTAGGACTATTAGAGTAATTACAATATTGTTGTGTCTCAGGGAATAGAGAGGCCTGCGGAAAGGGAGTGAGATGGGGGAATGGTGGGTTGGTGGAGTCAGAACACACACAATATTTATTAATCAAGTTTGCTGTCTGGTGTGGTTTGTGGCACTCAAAAACAATTATACCAGTAACAAAGATCAGTGACCATAAATTACTGTATTGGATATAATGATAATGACAAAGTTTGAAACATTGTGAGAATTACCAAAATGTGACACACAGACATGAAGCGAGCACATGCTGTTGGAAAAATGTCACCGATGGACTTGCTCAACACAAGGTGGCCACAAACTTTCGATGTGCAGACAATGTGCATCTGCAAAGCACCATAAAATGAGGAAAGCCTGTATTTTGCCGCACTAGTTTGGCTGCATCTGTTAGGTTGCATGCAGTTTTAGACCTTCCCACGCACTCCAGACAAGACTGACATATCGGAGAGGCCATCCAACCTTAGTTATTCTGTGAACTCCGACTGTGCCAAAAGGAAGGTAACCATCTTCCTAAGGCATCAGTGCATCAGAAAAAGAGCTTAGAAAATGATCAGATGTTTTCGCCTTTGCTTTGCAGCATATTCTCAGAAGGACAAAAATAAGTACTTTCCAAATTAACAACTAGAAACTTGTTTGGACATATTTATACTACACAAATACATATTTATACTATTAATGCCCTTTCAGTCTTTGATGCAGAGTTTGTGCATTGGAATCAGATCACAGACAAGCAGTAAATTGTTGGTGTTAAAAGATATTGACGGAATATCTGAGGTATAAGCCAGGGACTACTGCATTTGCTTCCCAAATTACAAATGTATTTTAAGTGCCCTCTGACTTGAAAGATGCCTCTCCATGTACATTCATGTGACTCAGTGCAGCGCTCTTTGGTATGCCCAAAGGCAAAGGGAGACAACCTTCTAAAACAACATTCTTTAAAAATGCCCTTGCTAATTCTAGCAATAAAATTACCAAATGACATTGGACTCTGCAGTTTGCCATATTCAGAATAAACTCCGTCTCGGTTTAAGATTTGAGAATCCTAATTCCCGCTTTATATTCTTATATAAATCACAGTTCTCCTGTTTTCTCTCTCTTTACTGCCACCGAAGGCCATTTTAACACCATTTGGAGCTGTTTGTTCCTTTGTGAAACACATTTTAAAGTTAGAATATTCCTCCAATTGTGTTGCCAGGTGCTTGAGGTGGTGCATATTTTTAAGGAAGAGCAGTAGCTAGGATCTAGGATGGCTCTAAGAAAGAGCCTGTTTTAAAACTGCAAGGCTTCTTCTGTAAGGATAGACGATCAACAATTAATTATAGTATTTATTAAAATATTTGTTCCTGGTATCTGAAGTATGATGCACTTTTTTTTTTTTTTTTTTTAATTTCAGTTGATATCCAAACACGAGGATTGCAACCTCTTTACATACGAAAGCATCTCAAGCAATTTACAAGATTTTTAGGAGAAAGCAGGGTGCTGGAGTTTGGCTTTACTTTCACAAATTTGGAACTTGTACTTTGCTTTTCCCTGGAAAGCCATAATAATAGCACTGAAATTAAAGGATGAAAACTACAGGAATGTCTGTAGATGCTACAAGTAGAACACTAGCACACAAACTCAGAGAGGGAAGGGAAAGGAGAAAGGGAAATTTCTCAACGTACAAATACAGCTACAGTAATCTACAGTCAAGAGAAATTATCTTTCAGGTGTATTAACTGAAAAGACTGGCATCAATACATTCTTTTCCTAGGCAAGAAAAACGCCTGGTGAAAGGCCTGGTCAAAGATTAAATGCATTTATACTTGTTAAACAAAAAGGTGGGACAGGCAGGTGCACATTAGCAATTTTTGCCTGTTATAATCACGCAGCAGTGTAGTTTCCATTTTGCAAACATTTACAGCATCAGGTTAAAAATGAACAAAAAGAAAACAAAAAAAACCCACATATTTTGCTAATATTCATTAGGATTACAATTTTGCAAGTTTCTCCTCAGTTTAACTTAGGCATAATTTTGCCAGTGAAGTCATAACATCTCTGTTATTGCTAAGTGGTAAGCAAAAGAGGTACATAAGCAGTCAAGTGATCAAGATTCTTCTTAGTAACATAAACTAATAAACTGATGATGAAAGAGAGCTTGCACTTTCGAAAAGTCTATCCCTTCCAGACACAAAAAGAATTTAAATAATTTCACAAAATGCCACTGATATGAAGTTGTAAAATTTAAGGTTCTATTAAAAATGATACATTGCAATTCAAGAGGGCACAGAGCTGCCCAGGCTTTCAGTGACCTTTTCTGATATATTTTGCTGCCAAAGGGAGCCATTAGTAACGACATACGAATTCAGGGCTGCCCTTAGTCAGCAAGATAACAGAATGTTATTAGAAAGGGATCTTACAGTTTCTGAGTTTCTATCTTGTTCTTACATTATTTTATAAAAAAAAAAAAAAAAGGAAATTTGTGTACAAATCTTTAGTGTTAAAAACGGTCTACTTACATAACTTCTCCAATTGTTCTCTTACTGGAAGTGAATTTTCTTTGAACAAAAGCTTCACTCTACACTTTTTTGATCAAGAGATTACGTTCAAGTGCCCTCTTAACAGCATTTACTCTGAAGAAATTCGTTTAAAATAATTTCATAAAAGGAAAAAAGCTACAAAACCACTGAACATATTTAAGGTATTTGCTTCCACAAGCATTTTGTAAAGGACAGCATGCTGATTGGCCAAATCTAAAAAGCAACAGGATTCCTAGGTAACATTAAAGAAAGCTAGCATTATATGTAGCGTATTGCTAAGTCTCACTCCTAGCCTTGGAAGCTGATAAAAAGCTCCTTGATATACTGAGGCTCAGTTTTGCAGATTTAGGCAGAAGAGGCTTCTTCATTTCCTTCATAAATCCTTCCTCCAGCTTCTCTGTCCATTTGACTTTTAAAAGACAGTGGGAGAGTACTCTATGTATTCATTACTTTGCATCATCCAGCACATTTACTGGTCTGAGAGAAAATTACCTTATCTTTACATACACACACACAGTAACCTCCATGTTCTCTTTCAATTCAGTCCTCCAAAGATATTGGCTAATACTGTACGCATACTGCAGGTTTGCTTAGAATTTAGTACTTTGCCCTTGACAACTTCTGACCAGATCATTTCAGGTTTATTCCGTTGGTCTATTAAGACATGAAATCCAAGCTGGAGGAACTTGGTTTGAACTAATTTCCAATCATTTTAACCTGAAGGACAGATAATTTGGATTACATTTAAGGCTGTAACTTCAGCTGAGACACAAACATCAAAAAAGCTGTCAGTTAAGTGTCTTGACCAGAAAATATTGTCTTTATAGACAAATGGTTACAGCTGTGGACACTACTCCAATAAGTGTGAGAAACCAAATATTCCACACCTTACAAAGATCTATTCTAGAAAGCTTTCATTTGAATGTATGATATAAGCAGACACACACATGAAAACAGCGTATTTTTTGCACCTCAATTGTTCAAAGATTTCTCATAATGAATCCTCACTACCAGAGGCTTTAGCATCTCTACTAGTAAAACAGTTTTTAAGTTTTAGTGTCCTAAGGTTAACTGAAAGCATACAGAAGCATTCAGAAATTGGTGTTCATCACTAGACAGTGCATTTCATGGAAAAATACACATATTTCCACCCCAAAGGTTGACTCCCCAGTTGTTTTGTTCAGCACCAAATAAAGCTGTTTACAAGTGATATTCTACTAAAAGAAGTTTAAAATACTGCAGTGAGACCTCATACAAGATGAGCAAAAATCACCTTTCATTAACCTGCAAGTGCAAGTTTCTGCATCACAGGTGCAAAGGCAGCTAAACCACAGCTGTGCAGAGCCACGAGGACCAAGCAGGGTTTACTGACTGAACAACACTGCTTCATAAGCACGGCCGGCCCTCAGTGCTATTTATTCACATGCACTATGATGAGGGGAGCAAACCTCCGCTGATGCAAGCTAGGCATAGGCAAGGCCAGCTCCATATCAGTATTAGCTTTAGCTTAATCTTTAGCGCTGTCAGGCCCCAGCTGCCTTCACCAAGAGCCGCTTGGTTTTCAATGAACTGCCCTCCCCAGCAAGTCTCATTAACCTGGGTTTACTCTTGCAGTTTATTGTTGTGAGACAAATGTGTCTCCACATTTGCCTCCACTCCACAGAGGCATCTGAGGGGGCTTTGCTGGAAGCTTAAAGAGGGCAGGGAAGCCAGGTCAAATCAGGAGGGGTTTTGGTTGACCTGGGCAACATGACTAGAATCATAGAATCATAGAATGCCTAAGATGACTAGGAACAGACTCTGCACCACCAAGCATGAAGCTCTGCAGAAAAGCAGCAAAACGATAGGAGCTTAGAAAGGGCACACCCTCTCTCCATACTAAGTGCCCAACATAGCTAATCTACTCATTTATCTGTCATTCTGGCTACTGTGTAAAAAGATAGAAAGCACAATGTAAAATAAGGCCCAGATTTGAGAAGTGGACCGTTTCTATAACAGGCGCAGCATTGAAGTGATGGATTCTAGGCTAGTTTTCGTATGATCTCTGTGTCGTGGTATGTCAGCTATATCCAGTCTTCAATACCTCTGTGATGAAGCAAGTTTGATGTTAGAGCACTAAAATATCTGAGATAGGCAGCTGTCTGTGCTCGTCTTAGAGCACGACACCATCGTAATTTGCAGGGAGCAGTTACAGGATATCGTCTACGGACTGTGACCCAGGGCACAGAGCGAGAGAAACGCAAGCTCACACACAAGAATACGGCTACCTTCTCTCAAAATCTAGAATTAATACCACCACTGTAAACATTAACAAAAAAATACACGCACACACAAAATCTAGCATCGTGGTTATTGAGGCAATCACCCATTTTGTGACTGCACCAGTGGAGGGAATTCCATGCACCAGGAGAGACTCTAGCTGTGCGCTTTGGTACAGTCTATGTGGAAGCCGCACGCAGGTTGGAAATACTGCTGCTGATGCCGACACAGCCGCGAGGGTCCTCAAAGGTGTAAGACATGCAGACTGAGGCAGAACTGAGCTGCTGTTGCACTCACTGTGCCCTGAAGCTGGTGCACGACAGAGAGCTTAGGCTCTACCAAAGCAAAGATTTTAATCGCAGAAATGTCTTAAAAGCAATTGGTGCGCGCATGTGTGTGTGTAATATTCATAGTCTCAAATTAAAAATAAGTCATTTCATAACTGATCAAGAACCTCTGATCAAGTGTAAATGAGACAAACTGTCACTCAGTGCTGCACTTGGAGATAATCTGATCTGTATGGGCCTCTCCGGTCTCCAGTCAGAAGGGTTTTGCACTTTTATAAACCCCCAATTCTAAACACAAATAACAAATAACCACAGGATTATGCAACAGCTTCTAAAGATTTTCCGCCCTACTCAGCACATATTACACTAAATTACACAGCAATATTCTTTATGAAGAAATACAAATATCACAGTACGCCGATAAAAAAGATGAAATAAAAAGAAACAGGAAGAAGGAGCTCTATTTTAGAGAAAAGCAGCCTTGTTTAAACATCATTCACATAGAAAAACAGGTAGAATTTCACATGTTAAAACATGGTAGACTCGTGATGAGGCTCAATCCTGCCCTGTATAGAGCATCACAAAATTATGTTAGGGATCAACTTGCAAATTGTTTTAGCATGGCTCCAATAACTCGTTTTAGCTGTGTCCAATTAGTGTTGACAGCCTGGCCGCATTTGATTTAGAATACCGAGGTAAATGCATATGTTAAAATGAGGTTATTGAACTCTATTTAGAGAAGTTTTGCCCCATTTTCACTGAGCAGGTAGTTGAGAGAGACTTGCAGCTTCTCTTTTAAGAGGCCAAACACCGAAAGCGGCATTAACATTACTGCTTAAAGAGGGCAAACACCATTATAGAAGAGACTTCTTCCCTACAGAATATGCAGTTTCTGCCTTCCTCTCTTCCTCCTGCAAGTAGGTTCGAGATGTGGAAGCTTTAGGTATCTACTTTCCATTACATCTGGGGTAATGTTAGAGTAACATTTGCGATACGGACATGCCTACTTTAAAAGCTAGCAGAAGCAAAAGTTGTTTATATTTGGGTAAAACACACAATCACAGCTTGAATTTAACCTTATTTTCATAATATTTTTTACTGAATGCTTTGGGAAAAAAAAAAAAAAAACCTCAGCATGGTAGCAACATTTAAAAATAACCTACTTTTCTCAGCATCTTATGAGACAACACTCTAAAAAAGCCTAAGATTTACTTCAAAGGAACAATTTTGAGAACAACTGGAAGAATGGCATTAATATCAATACATAATAATACAGCCTGCCAGCTGAGTGTGCCAAAAGGTCAATCTATTTCTCACATGCCCCATAGCATATACATTCACTCTGATTCCTGGCACCACAGCTTCCCCGAATCTCTACAAAAAGCTAATATCCAAGTAGAGAAAAGCAAATGACACATTTAGTCTTGTTGCATTAAACTACTCAATTAGCAGCATTTCAGATTAAAAATGAAAAGCTGGTTGGAATGGAAGACTCACTCTCATTTCTCCAGTTTGTGCACTATCATCTTCCTTAAAAGAAAAACTGATTATAGCCCTTAGCTGGAATGGCCTTCAGAGCCAGCAAATGAAAGTTGACCAGAGGTCAAGAAAACATAGAAAGCTCAAGGAAACACCCACTTCCACGAAGGTCTGGGCCAGCCACCCTCAGGATGTGTTGCTCTGCTTATGCCACAAACTGTTTTGGCAAACTTCTTTCACACATGCTGCTACTCTCTTGTAAATTTTTGATGAAGAGTAGCGCATTTTGATGCTTTGCCATATATATAATTTCAACCTAGTAAGCCATTTTTAAGCCTAATTCTACTGGAATTTGTCAAATAACTTTAATGCACACTTCCTAAAACCAAAGGAATTTACACATAGTATTGACTATCACCAATGATTGCAAGCGCACACACAGTTGCTTACATTTTAACCTCAAAACACACTATGATTTACAGGAAAGGTCTGCTAAGCAAATTTTCCATCTGTACAATTTATAACATGCTATATTTAAGATGCCACTCTTTTCGGAATTTGATATAAGATAACTTTGGAAATTCAAGGAAATGATAATGCACAGTGCAGTGCTAATGACCCTTAGACAACTGTTATTTTGCACTAGGGATTATATCTATTGCACAAATTGGTGATTTCAAACTACTCAAGAGGCTACCATTTACTGAGGTAATAGCTTTCGCTATCTGAGGAACAAAAACACTGCCCCTCAATTCACAGCATGGTATATTTGCTAACTTAAAACATAAAATAGAAATTAAGGGATACATCTGCACCTACAATGTTCAGAGGGAGAAAACAGAAGTCAGAGTGACAAAATGGCCTTATACAAGCAGAAAATTGAAATATCAATCCTTATACATCGTACATAAATCCAAACCTATTTAAAAGCATAAGAACACACAGAATCTGTCTCAAATCAACAGACTATTCTGCTGGAAATGCTGGCACTTGGGCAATTCCCGCACCAGAAACAGCCCTGTACTGATGTTCAGAAAGCGTCCTTCCCAGGTGGTCCCTTCTTCAGCTACTGTGAACATATCCACCAGCTGAGGGGAATCAGTGCAGCTCCACTAACTGCACTGAGAGAGGAAGGCTGGAGGTTTGGCTCATATGAGATTCACTCATATGAGATTCCCGAAGCTGGGAAGGATTTAAACCAGCCAAATATTTTACCTGACATGACAGAAACAATGACACTTGGGAGATGCTACCAACAACCTCTTGATAAAAACAGGATACCAAACATAAAAACATAAGGATCATACAACTAGTAGACTGTGTGAGCACAGATGTCCCAGCAAGTCTTGGATGAGAAGGCGCTGCAAACTAACAAAATCTTTCTGCCATGAGCATTTCCTTATTGGCCTTCCCATCAGTGAGGCCTGCACTGGGTATCTGCCTAAGACAGCTTCTCTTCTGTCCCATATGTGTTAACAGTGACAGAGATGGAAATGCGAATGGCTGGCTGGCTTCTGCCCTTTCTTCCAGTCTATTGTGGATGTAGCAGCTGCCTATAAGAGCACAGACACAAGATGATCAAGGGGTAACCAATGGGAGAAGCAGAACCATATGTCACCCTGTGTTGAGATGATTACAAATGAAAGACATATATGTCTTTACATGATTTGTATGCCTTTACCCTATTGTCATGCAGCACCACAACAAGCAGAAAGACAAGCAGACTGGTGCAGCAAAGCAGTGTTTGAAAATCTCCTCCTTAAATGTCGTCTTCAATCCCTTGCCCTTTGATGAAACAGCAACATACCACAAAGCCTACAGCCCACTGCATGCAGACTGTTATGAATAGACCTTTCATCAAGTAATTTTCTGCAGCTTATATATCCAATCACTTATTTAGAAATAGCTTTCTCCAGGTTTAAAATTATTATACACAAGCTAATTTCCCTTGGTGCATTTAACTCTACTTCTCTTTACCACTCTGTAGCAGAGACACATATGCAGCCAGCAGTGGCAGTCCGCCAAGCACAGGAAGAGAAAGGAGAAATTTCTCTCTGAACTGAGAGCCTGCAGCATTACCAGGCTGCAGAAGATACACTTAAGTACTGAGTGAAAATAAGTACACTTACTCTGATTCAGTAATTTCCCTTTGAAGGGCGACACTACTATTTTACCCTTTCATTTCTGCATTCCCTAAAGCTGAATCAGACCTTTGTATCAGAAAGAAAAGAGGCTACAGAGATCTGCTCCCCCAGATGTTTGGTAAGATTTAAAGGCTAAGTTATCATAACCTGCAGCCCAACAGCAGGGCCACTATTCATGTCCTTTGTCTTATTTCTTATCCATAGCACAACTACAGCTAAAATAAGCGGAGAGGATAACGCCACATTAAAAAAAAAAAGAATTTTGATGTCAAAGCCACCTATGAAAGGCAAGTTCTTCCACATGCAACATGGAAATGACTATTTCACTTTTCTTAGCTGTTTATGTCTTTTCTTTATTGGTCTTTCACTATTTAAATATGTTAAGGATAGACAGTTTTAATTTACAAATAAATCAATGGAATTGTCTTTTATTGGATTACATCTTGTACCTGCTAATAAAACTTCTCCACATGTAGCGTACCTGCAAATTCTGCACTGCTTGGACCTACATGGCCTTTTCAGATTTTTCTCTGGCAAGGAAAATGCAAAAAAAACCCACCACAGACATTTATTGCTAGTTATGCCCACAGAAACAGAAAGGTATAAACCCCTTATCTTTTCTACTTCATTTTCTTGAGGGGGGAACCCCCAGAAAACAGGAGTGCCTAGAGCCAAGCAGACTCTTTTCAACCTAGTAGAAAGTGCAATATGGATTTGCAAGTCAAATCAAACAGGTGGAAATAGTGAGGATACAGTTTTGGGTCTAAGAGAGCCTGCAACTCTGTCTCCACCGCATGTCCCAGCTCTTCCTCCCCTCTGCTCATGGCTGGCTCAAGTACTCGTGCAGCTACAGTGAGGAGCGATTTTGGAGAACCAATAATAATGAAAATAAACATTGAGTTATGATTTCAGAGCAACTCTCTGACTTGGGGTTCCCCATATAAATGCATGTTTACCCACCACAGCTCAAGGGCAGGAATGCAGCAATTAGGACGTGGGTCAGTTTACGCTGTAGCAAAGCCCCACTGCAAGGGAAGAGGGTTTTCCACTTCTCTCTTCCTCTTCTTCCCCAGGTTAATGTGCAATGAGCCAATCACACGGGCAGATGAAGAGGAACAAAAGCAGCCTTGTGGCAGGAAGAAGCCTTGCACGTTTTGGTGATGCTGTTGCAGGAAGGCTCATTATCCTTGAGCACAGTTTTATGAGGAATGGGATGCAGACAAAAGACTTTCTGTAGAAATTAAACTACTCACAGCACGAGAGCAACCAAACTCCGATAAACAATGCTCACAGAGCTCACTTTCGCTTTATTTGGTAACATTCCTGACAGCAGGACCTGTCATACATGCATTGCTTAATTTTTATAGTTTATGGATTACATTACCACAAATTCTACTTTCACAGGGGCACCACCACAGGAAGCAATGAAATCCCAATCTATTAGTAGCATCGCGCTGCTGCTCCGTGAATGCACCATCGCTCGGGGGAAGGCAGCAGCCAAAGGGTTGCCCTGGTACAGCCTGCAAAAAGTGGTCTCCCTTGGCCTGGGACAGAGGAACTGCTCACATCAGCAGCACCACCGCACACCACCCTGTCACCCCACACCCTCTGGGTCTGTTCCTGGACGTCACTGCTAACGTTTCAATCCTGAGCAACCCATGATAGGGATGTAAAATTCTAGACACATCCACTTCCCCCCAGATAAGTGGACCCACAACACATTCCTGTACCAAAAAGAAGCGAAAAGTTTCTGCTAGTTCAGCTGCCCAAGGAGCAGGGAAATGCAGATGCTGCAGTGAAGAGAGGGGTGAAAACAAGGAATAATGGATGAGAAACCTTTCGGCGGTAGCTATAACATCAGAACAAACCCTGGGAAGCAAAGCTAAAGCCACCACAAAAAAAATCCACCAGGAAAAATCATCAGGCTGCATTCATTTTGGACTGCATGAAATCTAGTTTCAAAACATAATATGCAGCTTAAACAAAAGCACAGAGTAAGTCACCATAAATTAGCAAGTCTGTACCATAGAATGGGAAGAAAACCTGTTGCTGTAGCAGCACACAAGTAACCACAGTGAGAACAGTGTTAGAAATGTCAAATTTTACCCAGAATCTCCAAATAGTATGTTCAAGAACAGAATAAATAGCTCTGGTCATAATTAAAGTTACCCCTACAGGTTTTCGGCTCAGTACATATGCTGCAACATCAATTCATTTCTGTTTTCCAAGAGTCTAGAAAAGTGATAGCACTGAAAAAGCAGCCTAATAATATCAGTTTGCCTAAAGCACCATTGACAACACAGTTGATGGGTTTCAGGAGCTGGTTTCATTACACTGGAGTCTTACAAAAGTTAGGTCACAAATTAATCTGAGTCAGGCTTGCAACTGAAACTGCTACCTCGAGGATGCCTGGCAACTTGAGTGATACAACTTCGTGGTCTCAATTTGGTTCTGAAAGAGCCAGCATTTGTTACTGCAAAAAACACAACTGCATCTGAGATAAAACAGGTAAAGGGTTACACTGATGTGAAATTCAGAGTAGATCACAGTTGTTCAAAATAATTGGACTTTTTCTTGGAAAAAACATCTTGAAGTTCAGCTTAAAGTTCTTCTAAGACCTCTTAACACTAACTGAGCACATCTGAAAATTTTAATATGCATTTGTAAGCTTTCTTTCCATGCAGTTTCCTTCTCATACTTTTATTACATTTTTCCAGAGATGGTAACTTCTAAGGTCTTTCCAGACAAGGTAAGTTCTGTTATGGCTAGAACCTCTTTATCAACTTAGTACTGCAAGCTGACTCCTGTCCCTGCCCTGGTGAATCATTCAAGTCAAAGATGACTTCAAGGTCTAGTATCAGTGGATTTTATACTAAGTCATGCACAATGTAATGAATTCATAAAAACACAGAATGTAAGCATAGATTTTTTTTTTCATTTATGTATCATTAAATATTATACAAAATTGAAAAGAGGAATGTAGTTTGTTCTAAAAAGTATGCACTAAAATACATGAAGAACAAGCAGTTGGCAGCCTACAATAAGCTTCAAGTTATATAGTTTGCATGAAAGAGTACAGGTTTTCCTGTAAGACAGTTCCCTCCTCATCACAGGACCAACAGCTATGATTTAACAGTGCTACATCCCCATCTATAGTGAATGGAGATCTACACTCTGCTTCAGTTCTTTGGTCTCTTATTTGTTCTCTACAGTTTGCAACATGCATCTTTCCAGACCCCTTCTCTCCAATCGTGCCACTGATTTGGTCAAAATGCTTCAAAGAATAACTTAAGAAATAATAAAAGCCTTTAAGTGACACCTGACAAATCTAAACAGAAAGTCAATCTGGTAATACTTTTATTAGGACACAGCAGCATTAGCAGCAACCTCTGTCTACTTACATTCAAGAATATTCCTATTCCTTAACCCAGATTCACTTCGCGTACCATAACTGTGTTAGAGATTCAGTTTTATCTAGTCGGCTAGAGCATCCACTTTGAGTCAGGGCGATGGCATACGAGGTCAGTTCACATATGTATATAACTTAACTTTCGTTAAGTTACAGTTAAGTTAAAAAAAAAAAGTTAAAAGTTACTTATCAACTGTTATGCACAACGAGCAATCATTTTGTTAGAATTCTGTCACGATTAGTCACGCTCACCTCTTTATCCATACTCTCTAAATCCTCTTTACATAGGGTGTACAGGGGCATAGTCTCAGACATACTTGGCTGGCGTTTCCGCTTAGATGGACCTGGCTGCTCTTCGTTCTCACTTGCTGGTAACTCTTCTTCTTCTTCAAACATCTGCTCCTGATGTGGTTGAACAACTCTGAAAAAATTCAGGGGTCCCGCATAAGACAAAATTACTTTATAGTTTGTCTAGAAATTAAATTCTATACACTGCTTATGACAGCTGAATATGACTTTCCTTAATACTGTTACAGTCTGTGTTCAGCAAGCAAGAGAGCAAAGACCAGCTCTTTTAATGCCTGCTTTTATTTTCTGTCTGATAGCTTAAATTTTTTTTCTACCTTTGGCTGGGTACTCACTCTCCTGACTTCCCATTATTCCTGCAAGTAACTATCAAATCTTTTTGAAGTCAAGAGCTTCAGTAGCTGGAGATGTGCTTCTCCTACAACACTTCAAAGTTGGTGCTCAAATGGCGTTTGTCTGTCATTTGGTAAGTTCATCATTTATGACCATTCTTGTATTCTAATCAATGTTTCTTGACTGATGTGATACTCGTGTTCCTTAGATTCAGAACCTCTCTCTCTCTTCAACTCTCAACTTCACAGATAATAGGAGATTTTTCAGCAGGCCTAGAAAACTCATTTCTAGGATCTCAATCTTCAGTCTTTTCCTAGATGCTAAGCCTGGATGAGATGCAAAGAGACCCTTTTCTGGATACTGTATTCAGATAAGGATTGGGGCTTTTTTTTTTTTTTTTTAATTGAACCTTATTACATCATTAGTTACTGTATTTAAGCAGAACGTGTAGATACAAAAGCAATGACAAAATATTATTTGGAATGGATAACATAGCATCTTCCAAGGAATTGCTGTAAAATAGTAATGAAAAGAGTGACAATATCTAAAACGACATCAGGAAAATCATCACTTATAGGTAACATTTCCACCATTCAATATTTCTAAAATCCTACTTGATAAACCGAGGGGTTAAGTCAAAATTGCTCTGCAGTACAGCTAACCGTGAACACCCAGTGCGCTGCCGCCACCACCATGACACAGGACACGTTACTGCAGCTCAGCACTATGCAGGGCCCTGTAAGCAACCCCAGGGTGCACAAAGCGCTTTTACTGTGGTAGCCATGAGAGGGTGAACACAGGGTGTGATGACCAACACTAGCTGTGACTGAAACCACACACTGCTTCAGGCTGTAACCACGAGCTGAGGAGCATCTCTGAGCCAGGCCCCTTCAGACAGCAGGGGAGATCCAGCAGCAGGCAGCCTGGTCTCAGCTACAGGAGCAGCACGGCCCCTTGTTACCAGGCATGGACCTTCCAGCAGCAGCTTTCAGGCAATATCCACCAAAACCCACTCACAAAATTCAGACTTTTTAAACACATGCAAGCCACACATGCCAGTTCTTATTAATTGTTTCTGCTACTGCAAACTTTAAGTTAAAACCTTCTTGAGAAGGCCATCCAGATACCATTTTTTTTCCAAACACACAATTTGCAAGACATATTAAGTTGTCAATTGGTCTTTCTTGAGGAATCCATTTCCTGAATACACACCCACCCCCTCAGATCCCATGGCGGGGGGGGGGGAGGGGGGGAAAGCAGGAAAAAGAGAGGAAATTCACATTAGTGAGTTAGGGGGAAAAATCATGTTATATGCAATGGAAGATACCTGTCGGAAATATTTTGCACTGCACACTGCAGCAAAAAGCGCACTTATATTTTATCCTTTCTGGATGCTGGTATTTTCTATGGAGCCAAAAACCAAATCAAATGTAGTGAAAATAAACTAACCAAACTTATTTTTACATTATAAATACTTCTTTTAAATCACAGCCTTTTCCCCCACTCATTCAAATGTTTTTCCATTTCACTATTTTTTTTCTGTTAAACCGCTCACAGACAATAATTTTCACGCCTACAATGGGAAAAAACACAGTATTACACTATATTTTCTACAGGGATCTTTAATTACTCTATTTTTATAATTTTTAATATCATAGTCAAGAGAAAGACGGTGATTTAAATTCTTAGTAAAACACAGGATGGTAACACAAGATATAAGTATCTTATACTGCTGTATAAAAAACATGACAAATTTGATCATGTCAAGAATTTTACACTTAAATTATATATAGTAGAGAACTAAGCAGATTTTCTTGGAATAAAGTTATTTTTTTAAAAACAAGAATATATCATACTGATGACAGTGAGAACTTCTCTTTTGCAGCTTCTGTATAGTTGTATTTATACTCTTATTTTGAATACTGTAGGAAGATTATCATCTTTAATTTAGGTTATGGCAAAGGCAGAGATTATTTTCCACCATAATCCAATGAAAATTGTAATGACAGTTTAATTCCAAAGCTACTGAATAGTGGGCATAGCTGCGAAGTTCTATATTCTGAAGCAGTAACATGCAGAAATTCAAGTCAAGTTGAAGATTCTATCAATGGTGTAAATTAAGACTAGAGGGAGAGGTGTAATTTTGTTGCACACGCTGATTGTATTACTATAAAAAGACATACACACGTTTTATTAAAAATAACTGTATTAATACAGTTCAGACTATTGTCAGATTTTTTCCCCTGCATTTTCCAGCTACTACTGATTAAGAAATAATGGGACTTCTCAAAGCGTACCGAAGTAGAAGATAAAATAAACAAAGACTAAAGCAAAGCTTGTAACAAACATTTTTATTTTACCAAACAGGTTTTCCAACTGCTTGTTACACTGATACAAATCTAAAAGACAAACAGAGGCTGCAATCGTCACGCTTTTCTAACTAGAGTTTTCCCCGAGCCCTTTCTTGGAAATCACACCATATTCTGGAGAGGTCGGCTGGCACTTGCCAACCCCACGCATGCAGATGCGCACGACAGTTAGAACTGAATGCAGGGGCTGACCAGCATCTTGCTTTCTTTGACACAGGATAAGGGCAAGAACTAAAACAGGCTTGCCATCATGGAAGTCTGAAGAGTATTTGAGATCCAAGAATCACTCAGAATGCTTTGTATCTTTTGTAGACAAATTTGATAGCACGAAGCAGGAAAAAGTGTAACACTGAGCGCCTAAATTAAGATTTGAAACCGTACAAGTGAAATTAGTTAATAAGAATCCCATAGAATTTTCAGACACCAGTATCTCAAGCTACCCATTGCAACTATTGATGCCTCTTAATATTACCTAAAAACAGAGTGCTTTAGTTTCTTACATGTACATTATACTCATTTTCTCAACTTTGCTTCACCTCTTACTGAGTTAATAGCATTCACTAAAAACAAATCTGCAAAACCATTTTTCCTTCATTCTTTACAAGATGCTATTTGCATTTCTTTTCTTGGACAACACTGAAATACTGCATCTCATGAACTATCATCCATTTAGACTGCAATTTCCAAAACAAAAGCAAGTGTTCTTGGAAGTCTTATGGGTTTAAGTACAACATCAAAATGTTGTCACAAAAAGCTGACCAAAATAGATCCTTCTGCAATTTACTGGTGATGGTTCAAGCTGTATGTAGATATTTCAATTATACCCTTTTCTAAATTAGCTGCTCTCCTGAAACCATCTTCAAAGCAAAAAATATTGAACCCAACATGAAATAGGGAGAACTGACACAGACTTATATTGTACTCAAAATATGAAGGTCTTTTCAGCAACACATCCTGTGGTAGGTTATGCTCTAAGCATAACAAGGTCTACTCTTATAGTAGGTCCCAGCATCATTGCTACTATTTCTTCAGTGGTTTCTTCACACAGCAGTGCAAGTCTGTTGATCGTTGTCTGAAATGTAGATAAAGGTTTCGTTTGTTTGTTTTAGAAATTAACAAATTACTGCAGGCTTTCGCCAGAAAAAGAAGATTTTGCCGAGTTACCCACAGGAGCAATTGGAGATATTATTCTAATTTTTTTTAATAAAGTATACTGAAGATTTTAGGAAATAGTTATTCTTAAATACCTATGGTTGCAGGCAGGCTTTTGTCTCAAAAAAAAAAAAAAAAAAAAAAGTGCCCATATTTAGATAAAATAAAGCAGTTTCTGTTCACATTGCTTCAGATTTTAATATGGTAGCATTCATTTTACATCCAAAAGGACATGGCAAACTGAAAAGCTGAAACTTTGGTTAATTTGTATATAAAACAAATAGCTTTATATTTGCAGTTATTAGCAATAGCTTGCTAAAGCTTTTGCCCTTCTCCCCTGCACTATATTAGGAATCTGGTGGAGGTGTGAGCCCTAACTCCTGTATCCATCTGCGCTGAGATTCAATGACTGCATTAAAGGTACTGTCATCTTTCTGCAGGAGATGAAGAGAAAGAAGAACAGGAGCAGAAAGTCAGGCTACAAGATATACTGCCTTTTACTAAGAAATTGCTACATTAAGATAATTCTCTCGCGAGTCAAGCACCATATCAGATTTAAAATTGCCTCAACTCATGCTCAGTTGATGCACAGAAAAACTGTTCACATTCATTTCTTTATTATTTCTTCAATAGCCCTTGTGCTCTGCACTATACTAACTATACCTTAGAGAACTTAAAGCAGATTTGGGTTGCTGCTTTCCTTGTACACTTTACCAATATTTTCTTCATGATAATAACCAAATTTAAAGAGATCTTAAGTGCTCTGAGGACTCTATAAACATGCTTCCATTTAGAAATTTAGAGTTTACAGGTCAGTCATTTTACCACTTGAAACAAATAGACAAGGGCTAAAAAGATTATTACCCAATGTAAGAAAGGGAACTAGTTTAAGACTCTACTTCATTATGTAGTGAAGCTGCAGCATCAACTAATAAGATTCAATCTTATATTAAATCATCTGATCCTGAACACTCACAGGCCAAAAAAAAAAAAAAAAAAAAAAAAAACCATAAGTGCAAAAAAAAAAAAGTTGTAGGGGGGAGACATAGCATCCGTCCACTCCCCAAATCTACCTGGGACTCAGCGAAACTAAGGTGCCAGCTAAAGTATAGTTTTCCCCTTTTCCACAAAAGGATCAAATGAAGAATCTCCACATTTAAAAAAGTAGATTTAGGTGTCAACATATTTTTTTCAGCACATTTTGAAAGAAAAAGGAAGAACAGGCATTGAAAACTATACCTTCTAAAGTAATGAAGGATGCATTCATATGAACATGAACTATCACACTGATGCCTCTTAAAAAAGTAACAATTATACATGCACAAAGTCTTCCCAGCTCTCCCTATTCCTTAACAAATTCCCTTTCTCAATAATTGGCAAACAAAAAAAGGCTTTTCAGCTCCTCTGGATACTGCCTGTATCTTGGCTAGTTAAAAGTTTTTTTTTCCTGTTTATTTAACATGCCACAGTAAAACAGATTTTAGACAGCATTAAAAAAAGAGAACAGAAAATATTAAATAAAGAGACTGGAGAGGAAAAAAGTAATATTGAAATAGGAAAAAGCCTTTAAAAGTCTGAGTAGACTGGAATAACTTTGCAACAGCAAGATACAGAAGAAACACAGTAAGATGTACTGTGCACACAAAACTTTTACAATACAAGTGATAAAACCAACAGGGAACAAAGAGATAAAGGTAGGAAATTGTGTGTGTTTACCATTGTGCTTTGTATTTTTGAAGTTGCTTGAGAGATTGAAACGCTCTGTAATAGCTGCTATAGTCTGATCTAATTTTATTATGAAATAAGCTACAACAGGATGCTTACTTTGTCACTGGAGTCTGTAAGCTTTGCTGAAGTCTTAGCAAGCTCTCCAGAATAGATCGCTTATACAGTGAAGTCTGTATGCACTTTAGAGAAAGATTTCATGCATCCAGAAAGCAGACTTGCTCCTCTCGCTTTAGTGTCACGATTTAGTGATCTACTGATCTATGTAGTAACCAATTTTACAACATTATTTAATAGTACTATAAGTTAGCTACACTCCTCCCATTGCTTATATTCCTCAAAGTAAAACACAGGAGTAATCTCCCATCTGAAAAAGTAATTAAGAGGAAAACTTTACAAACAAAACCAAACACTACCAGATGTATTTTAAAAAATAATATATGGATTTAAGAGACATTAGCCTGCCTCATCTGGCTGTGAGTATAAACCCCTCAAAAAATAACTGTAGTGCGAATTCTGTTATGTGCTCCAAAGCATTATTAGAATAACTCAAACCATAATTGTGGCATGAAGAATCTAGAAGATTAAGTCATTAATTTCACTAAAGCTAAATATTCACTTTTAGTCATTTTCTGAGGCTGAATATTACAAAACTATTTTTATAAAGTAAGCAGAAAAAAACCCCTAAACCTGAGGAGACAATCTGACCAAATGCAAAAATAACAGCAGTTAAATTTAAAAAACAACATGTGCAAATATAACTAAGGTGACACTTAACTACGTCTTATGTACCTGAAGGACGAATGTTCTCCGTGGACTGGCAAGGTGAGGGGTGGAGCTGGAGCCTGGATGTACATTGACTGGCCAGGGGGCTGCGAGCCTTTCCGGATCAGCTTGCCAGTGTTGGGATCATAGAGACGAACCTCAGGGCCAGGCTGAGACTTGGGATGGATGGGTGTTGGGTGGAACAGAGCAGTTGGGAACGTGCTGTGAGCATCAGGAAACGTGGCGGGGCTATTCTCTCTGTTGGATGAAGTTTAGGAAAAAAAAAAAAAAAAAAAGTGAGACTTATCAATTTAAATACATTTTCTTTAACTCTTTTCTGTAAAGGGAAAAATAGGAAGGAAGAAAAAAAAAGTGAAAAAGTTCATGTTCATTGAAAATTTTCTCATCTCTTCCTACCATGAAAATATCACTGAATTTAAAATAGAAAAATGCAAATTGTCATATTTATATCATTTAAAAAAATAATTAATGATACCTTAAAACAGCCTTAAAATATAAAGTTACTGAAGTTGTTTCCGGTGGGTATCAAAAACATAGTTAGATTGGCATGATAATCTGCATATATGCTACTAACACAAAAGCACGCTTTTGTATAGGATCTAAATCCATGCTCTTCAACACAACTTGGAAACAAATTAATACCATGTAGTAAATTTTAAGTCATCTAATTCATTTGTCAGCATACTAAAGCATTTTTAAAGCATAGTTTTAGAAGTGCCATTAAAAATACTGAGATCAGTCTGCTGAAGTCACCACTATGGCATACTACGCAATTAGGATAAATGACCACGAAAAGAAAAAATAAGAGAAATAAAGTTATTAAAAAAAAAAAAAGGCACTATGCATACACACTACAAAGCCAATAGTATATAAAAAAAAAAAAAAACAAGAACACTGAAACAACCATTACAAGTACCACAAAACCAAAGTTTTTCCACATGTTTTCTAGGACTACCCTTCTCAAATAGTATTGCTGAAGAATCAACATTTAAGGCCAATCAATTCCAAGCTTACTTAAACCCTTAAACTCATTTTATGTGCAACATTTTTCTGAGTTCATCCCTCATCTACTTCATAAGTGCTCTGTATCAACAATTGCTATTTCAAACAGATTGATAAAAGGAAAAAATCTTTTACAAAGAATTTGCACTTTACGTTAATAAAATAAAAGCTTCTACATTTTTAATTCAGTTTTTGAAAGGAAAAGAATGTACAAAGCTAAAGATATATCGTATTTAAAACAAAGAACGGGAACAAAACACCATCATACCTAAAGGGAAAGGGAAGAGTAAATTAAAAAAGATACCGAGATGAACATTCAAAAAAATATGTTTGCAGGTCACTGTAGAAACTTCTACTAGAAAGTTTGTGGTTTGAAAGCATCAGACCTCCACATTGTGGTTAAAAGGAAAAAAACAACAACACTTAAAAAAACCCACCCATGTTCTTAGGTCAAAAGTGAATTATTTTTCTTCCCAAGTTTTAGGGATGCTGGGTCTCTATCTACTCCCCCATTCAATCAGTATTCTCATTTTTATATGTTTCTACTTTCAGTGCACTTGTGTTTCATTTTGCCCTCCAAGGGATGGCTTCTTTCAAACAGAAAGCAAATCTTTAGCAAACATCTAGCTTATTCAGTCACTCAGTAACCGTCATTAATTACTTTAATGCAGAGAATTTAATATACTATGTACTTCCCTGTTCAAACAGAGAAGTAAATAGCCTCTGCTAGGTTGGCACAGTGCTATTATGCAAATCTATTAAAACAACTCAAGAAGTAAAAGCTGAACTTACACTATCTTATAATGAGTTCTTTTAGCCATTACCCTTTCTAAAGCAGATTGCTTAGGAGCCTTTGACAGCCCTTAGCAGGCTTTTTCTGATAGCCCTTGACTTTCTCTGTGTTCACATCATTTTTGACTGTCATTTCTATGTGCTGTCCTCCTACTGCCCTTGTTTTTCATCCTTTTTCCTACAACTCTTAGCACCCCAGAACCTCTACGTGCTGTCTTACTACTCTGTCCCTAAAACTTGCTTCCAGTTTTTGCGCTTCTTCATGCCTTTCACCCCACTTAGTTTTTGCTTCTCTAGGTTTCTATTTCTCCCGATAGCCTCACTGCTGGGACTCAAAAAATCCTACGGACTTCATATGTGCAAGTGCATCCATATCTTCCCCACCAGCCTCATTTGGCAGAACGGATGATGTTCCTGTCCTTTGGGAGCATTCCTTGTGCTTGGGGGTTAACTGATCAGGTGAGCTCTTTCTGATGAATATTACTAACAAATGCCAAAGAAACTAAATCCTTTGCCTTCCAGGAATTGCCTTCCAGCTCCTTGGCTGTATTCAGTTTAAGTTACATAGGAAAAGATAAAAACAGATGGGCTCTTTCATAAAAATCTGTAAATATCAAAAAATTCTTGTCTTGTTGGTTACTTTTATTTTATAGCTGCAATAACAAAGTATTTGATTGTATGAACAGCCTATCTTCATGTCCCTCATTCCTTTTAAGTCCCCATTTACCTGTGTGTTTTGTTGTAGTCATCCTTCAAGGGAAAAAGCTGTTCCTCAACCTTGTCCCACCGCTCCAAGCAGCTCCAGAGCCAGTCAGGATTTACAACATGGAGGTCTTTGCAGTCCTGAGCTTGTCTTACTTTTTCTGTGCCTATTATGAAGTCAAGCACAATATTACAGTGTTCCCAGATACAGAAAAGGTAGTTTTAGGTGCACATCAGTTTTGTGACCAATCTTAAACATCCCTCCCACCAAAACACCCAACAAGACAAATCCAGCTGGTAAGAGTGAGACTATAGAGCACATGAAGTCCTTGGTCTCAAGCTGGGTGAAGGCATTTGCTATTTGCTGACATGCTAGCACCAGAAAGAATTCTGCTCAAATTAATTCCAGTGGAAAGCCTCTACATTTTCCTGTTAGCTAAATGAACACAAGTGCAGTTTTTTTTTTTTCTTATTTCATCTTCATTTAGATTCACTTGACTCTAGTAAGAAACAACTCCTCACTGCTAGTGCTTCACATACTAACTTACCATACCAGATCATACCAGATCACATGCACAGAATCTGCTGTGTGCACGGGCCACTGTGGTGCAGCAGTTAGCTGGCCACTCAGCTTGGTGTAAGCCAAGTCAAAGCAGACACAGGACTATTCAGTGCCAAAGGGGAACAAGGATTATTCTGCTATGCAGCATATAGCCACGGCAGGCTAGTGTGAAGTCCACATGAAACCATGAGCAGAACAACACGACAGCAACAGAGGGGATCTGAAATTCTGCCTTCAGGAATAAACAAGCAGAAAGCAAACGCCACTCGGTCAAGCAGCGTTGTAACCACTGAACAAAAAACAGCCAATAAAATATAAGTGGGAGTTAATCTTGCAGTGTAGTTGCTTCCCAGAAACAACTTACTGTCCAAGTATTGCTACAGAAGTGTTCGCACAGTATTGTGCCTATATTACATGGTATATAGTCAATATAACTCTACATATAGTGTTTACATTGTATTAGAAAAAAAATACCTAAAAATCAGTACTACCCATATTGTACAAAAACCCTGGCGTTTCCTGCTGCAGATACTTATATAAAACCACAACTTAACAGCCCAACAGTGCAGAATATTTGAGTAATCTAGGCAAGTAGGGTGACTTAGTTTTGAAGTATTAAAGTTTATTACTTAAAGCTACAACTTATGAATCCTTGGTCTATTCTTGCACATGTGCCTTCAAGAATGAAGCCTCAATAGAAAAAAAAAATAGAATGATTCCAACAAGAAAGCACTCGCAGTAATTTTTATTTGTTCATTCCCCTTTCATGCAAGAAATCTTCATCTAATTATTCTTCAGTTACAGAAAAAATTGGACCACTTCCATGAAACATCACCTATTGTGTCAGAGGCTACTACCACAGAAAGCTTTTACATGTTTTTTATTTTTTTTTAAGTAAGTTTAGTAGGAAGTGTAGGAATGCCTGCTATTTGCAACAGTTCAGTGCAAAGTTCTATTTAATTCATACATGAGATATGTTTCTGAAGAAAGACAAAGGTAAGAAAGGAGAATCACATTAAGACAGCTGAGGAAAAAAAGATTTAAAGAGAAGTTAAAAAGTTTTGGATGAAAAATAAGAATATAAATGATAATATAGCATGAACAAAGAGGTGAGAAGATAGCCATTTTGCAAAGGGTGCTGAGATCATGTTCATAAGCACAAAAGTTTTAGGAGAAAAAGCAACAAAACAAAGAAATCTAATAAGTTAGACGCTTGCACCTAGTATTAGATACCAAATATAATATCAGTCATGACTAGCACTAGCATCCTGAAAAAGAGACAACTCTGGAGCGGACTAGAATACAATGTACAATAGTTACAAGAAGGATTTCACAACCACATGGAACACTTAACCTTAATTTGCTTGGTGCAGATAGACTATTTTGAATGCCTGAAGAAGAGTCATCAGATTTCTTGCTACACCTCTTTAGTAAAAATATGTGGTTTGTCCAACTAAAGATATTCCTGCTCCTTTTAAACTCCACTGTGAAGAACCTAAATGAGAACTAGGAAAACACACCTTTACATCTTTTTAAGTCTGTATAGTAGTCCAACCATTTTTAAGATAGAAGTTTTTAATCTATCCAAACAACAATACTCCTGATGTAGCAAAGAACTGAAGCATCCAGATGGCTGTAAAAACTAGAACCGTTCTGTTTTTCTAAAACTATTTGTTTACAGTACTGTCCTCCAATCAACTTCCTCTATTGTCAAATTCTAGGCTAAATATGTTCCAGAAAGTTTAAAAAAAAAAAAAAAAAAAAAAAAAAAAAAAAAAAAAAAAAAAGCACGCATGCTTTTTATATAAAGAAGCTAAGCTCCAAGTTTAATATATCTGTCCTCTGAAGGGATACAGCTACTAGTAGTAGCTACAGTACTATCCTGTACTATGTACAGGATACATACTATTAGTATTACTTTCAATATTTATAATCAGCAAAAGGAGACAACTTAGCCCTTTTATTTCTGACATACAGTCCCTGTCTATAAGGAACATGGAACCTGAAGTTGTTGGCTTACAAAGTTCCGTAGAGCTAATGAAAAGTTTTGTGCATCCAAACATAACTATCTCACACAAATAATTTTACGATCACACACGTAGAATTACAACACGTGCAAAACAAACAAACAAATTTGATTCTTAGGGAAAATGTAACATGATATTAACTAAGGCATAATAAAACTATCTAAACTATTGACTCTTCCCAGGTGCACAAAGCCTGGGATCATGACCACTCTCCCCCATAAAGAAAAAACAAGCAATGCCCAAACAAACACGAACCAACCAACGAAAACCACATACCACGAGCAAACACAGAAAGAAGCCTGCACAGAAATGGCCAGAGTCAGGACTCACCAACAGCTGCTTTCTGCAGCCACTCTTCAGGTCATATAATTTCACTGCAGCAGTTTGACTTATTCACAGTGTGAACTATACTAGGCACTTAAGCAACACAGGTAATTGAGACTTAAACTTTATGGGTAAGAAGACTAGAAGCAGCATTATAATATATATTTTACTACGTTCGCATGAGTGTGCAGTGCACTCCAGCAGTGAGAGTTGCAGAGCAGGACAGCAGAGGTTTTATGCCCACATCCTATGCATTTCAGGGAGTTTTGCTTTTGGTCCTGTGGGCTGGAAACCCAGGAGTATCCAGAAGTGACCCTCCAAAAAGGAACCCAGCTTGCAGGCTGGAAGTGGCACCACAAGGACCCAGACTACTTCAAGAGAAGCAATCTTCCCCCATTCCAATGTATCAGAATCAACATATCTTTACAGCACGTAAGTAGGCTACTAGATATCTTTTGGAAAAGCTCATTTCCAGAAGTTCATTGCTCTTCATACCTTTTTTTCTAAACAAGTCTTCCTACTTTACAGTCAAATCCTGAAGTGTTGCTTCAGCAGTATTAACCTAATAAGACCCATAGACTTCAGTGTTTTGTCCCACAAGAGTTGGGTGAACTGTCGCTGATCACTTCAAGGGCTAAATCCTCCTCTGTCTGACTTGACACTGATTTCTTCTGTCATTTCATCTGGTAAATTCTGCCTCTCTTCAAATCCCCAAAGGAAACAGCATTTACCCCACGCCAGTTTAAGAATCTGTAGCTTAATACATGCCAACTAATACACAGTAATTACCTAAGAGACCTTGTGGGTCTGAGTCCTAGCTCTGCTGTGGTTAGTGGTGCCACCTGGAAATGCCTTGTAACAACTGGAAAGTGAGAAGGAAGGGACAGAATAACACAGTTCAGCCCTCCCACAGGAGCTAAGTCACCAACTTCCAAATAAATTTAAGCTATTTCATGCTTTTCTCTTTCACCAGCAATTAGATGCATTTCAGTTGTTTTCCACAGGGGTCAGAGATGTGATACTTTAAGGTCTACCTGCATCGAAATACCTGCTACCTGACACGAGAGAATGAGCATGAAAATCATGCTGACAGCATACTCATCCTACCAGCTGCTGTCACAGCACCCAAATTACACTCTTAAATCTTTGATTAAAATGCAGCACTGCCCTCCTAAAGCAAGGAGATACAACACTACTACTACCATCAAACTTGAGATGGGGGAAGGCAACCTTCAAGTTACACAGTCTCCCCCACCAAAACCAAACACACAACACATGCTGTCCATAAGCATCTTTTAAAAGAGGCTAGTTAAGTACGTATTATTTCACTCTAGAATTCTCTACTCTGCTGCTACTATTATAGAAAAAAACAGAGTTACTTAGTAGTGATGAAAGATGACAACAGTCTTGCTCATTAGGCTGAAAATGTGGCCAATTAAGGGAGCTTTTTCAGAAGAGACCAGTGCGATTCTTCTCTTACGGCAAGGCAGAGGTCGGCTTCCCAACACTGCCAAGAAAGGTCTGTCATCCCAAACTGCAGCAGTTGTATTCTGCTTGTTTCTACTAGTGATTTCTAGCTTTAATTGCCTGTCTACATTCAAACAGATTTTCCACTATTAAGTATCAAACGCAATACCTAAACTATATAGCTATTCTGAGAGAGATTCCAGGTCTCGGAATGTTGACTAAAAAGTCAGCAAAAAATATCATCCATCCTATAATTTTAAATGTTGACGTATGTACCAAAAATTAATAGTCAAAGTGTTAATAAACTTAAATATTATAACAGCATAATATAATTAAAGCCTAGAGTTAAATCTGTTATTCATATTAATATCTGACAACAGCGGTTAATTCATTGACAATGCACAGGCAGTGAAGAATTTGCTTAAGAAGTAGAACACAGAATGTATATATTTATATGCACATGCATGCACGCCCATAACAAAACTCTATAGCCCAGAAACAAGTGACTGTTTCTCATTATTACATACTATATAACTTATCCTAATCTTGAGTAATATTTTTTACTTTGAGAAGTGGGAGTGTGTGTTGAGAAGAAATTACATTTATGCTTACAATTTTACTACATCATGGAATAGATGCATCCCATGTACATCAACATTAAGGAACCATCTGGTGCAAGACAGACTGTAAAAAGCCAGGAAACTTAATCTGCTGGCACTTATAACTAAGAGATTGCTTTTGTCTCCCACTAAAACCATATCTTTCTATGCTATAAGAAAGAAAAAAAAAAAGCAAACTCATTAAAAATATTTTATTCACAAGGTTGGAATGGCTACACTTTGTTGAAAGATCAACTAGATGAATACTTGGAGGCAAAGCAACTTTGAAATGAAGCATTTCAGGATCTGAAACTTGAACGACTGAAAAGATACACAAAAGTCACGCTGACAAGCACCACATCCAATTAAGTATGACAAACTTGCAGGATTCTTGGATGATAAAATTGATATTATTGTAGTTTTGAAAGAAAAAGCTGTTCAACAACTACAGAAGAAAACAGATATCTCCATTAGTTTTAACACCTCACATTTGCTATTTCAACTATCAGACCTTCCCACATAAGAATCCCAACTATTTTCAGTGAAGGTAATCCCAATTTCATCTGAATTTAATTTAATACAAATTTGTTGGTTCACTGCAGGTTTGTCGGTACCATTTTTATTCCACTATGATTTGGCTGGATCAATACTGCAGTCCCTCTTGCTACAGTTACAATACCAAATAAAAAGTTACCCAGACCTTTCATCACTAAAACTGTACATCGAGATTACTGTAAAGTGAGGTGAGTTCACACTAGTCTAGCACAGATCCAGCTTTGTTCCTATTTTGGTATAACAAAAATTGGTAAACTGACAGGCTTTAATCCACAAAGTGAATAGCCTTAACGCTACTGAAAATTAAAGGATTGGAAATAAGCAACTGCAACTATTTTCTTATCCATTACAATGGTACATTCCTACCCATTATAGCTACGTAAAAATAGGTAGTTCTATGAAACGCATAACAGTGGAAGAGTTCAACTAAGCTCTCTCACATTTCCCATGGCACAAAAACAAGCAGGTGCCCTGCACACAGAACAGTGATGGGCAACACCACTGAATTCTAGCCTTCCATACAAAATAAAACTGAAGAACTGCAGGCAAAATTTGTGAAATCTGGAAGGGATAAGTTACTATAGCTTTATAGCAAGACCAGCATAAATTTGCCTGTTGCAAACATTAAGGTTTTGATCATCAAACACTTAATATCACCAACTCTTTACCCAAGAAGTGAGAGATCCTGGACTACAATAGTTTAGTGGGCCCTCCTTTTAACAATTAAAAAACAGACTTGATCAAAAAAGGACGTTAAAAAAAAAACCACTTTAAATAATGTATAATCCAGCTTCTCATTTGCTTTTAAAACAATCTTCCCTCTAATTTAAATTCCATCTCAGTTACATTAAGGCTTGTCACTTATAAAATACAACAACAAAACAAAAAAACACACAGCTTAAGGCACGATCAAACTGTGACCAGGGGAAAAAAGTTGATGTCGGACTTAGGCCTCATATACCTACCTGTCCTCGCTGCAATAAGATGGGTTGCTTTGTCAGGATCATCAGCACTTAGTACCAGGTTCTTCACAATTTTAGCTCCAAGGGCTGTTGCATGATAGTGTTCCCGTGTTTTCTCAATGGGAAAATTTGTTGGGTAGAGTCCGCTAAATATTATGGTTACATCTGCCAACACCTTACTTTTCAGTTCTGGTACTATTTTTCTGATGTCTGGAATTTCCTCTATCTCCTTTTTCAGGTATTTATCATACTTTGTATAATAATCAGTGTGAACCCGAACAAGGATTTCTTCAAGGTATATTAGATGGTCATCATCATCTGTATCATCCTCATCCTCTTCTTCCTCCATACTCTGGTCTAAGGACTCGCCCATTGTAAATCCAGACTGCTCACTGATCTGGGACTCTGTTTCAGCTTCCTTCTTGTCTGCACATCCATTTCCTAAATCACAAAGGCTTTCCTGTTCACTTTCTTCTTGTGCTTCAAGATCAACAGGTTTGTCATGAGTATTTCCACTGGGGAGAGATTTTGTGTCCTCAGAATGGTTCACCTGACCATCCTTTTTCTCACTTGCATCAGTACAACTCCCTTGCTGTAAATTTTCATCCTGCAGAGGTTGTTTTGATTTTTTCCAGCTTCTCTTTTCCTCATTTTCACTCTCTGATACAGAAGTGGAAGATTTTCTAGCGTCCACTCCACCATCACTTTCACTGTCACTAGACAGCTCAAAGTCCAAGTCATTTGTTGCATTTTCTTGGATTTCCTGCTTCTCCAAGACTGTCCTATCATCTTGTTCTGAAGAAATCTCAGATTCCTTCGCACTTGTCAACTCATTAGCAAACACACTCTCTGTTTTGCAATCACTGCTATCATTCAAGGAGTCCTTGGCATTAGATTGATCACTGGAATTCAAATCCCAGTCAGATGTTTCACTGCTTACGGAAGTACTACCATTTGTAGTGCGAGTGTCCTTTGTAGCTTTGAGACCATTGCTTTGTTCTTCTATACACGTAACATTCTTTATTTCTTCAGCATCTTTGGCTGATATCACTGTTGAATCCAGTGCCTCTGGTTTTGCTGAGTGGTTTACTAAAACACAAGAAGGTATAAAACTGACTCATTTTTAAAACTTAGCATATCTAACATTCATCAGAAATTTATTCCATCTCCCTTCCTTCCCTTTCCACAAGGAAAAGAACACAGTTAAACTTCACTATGCTCAGTAATGACAATTGGCATTTTCCAAGCTGTTAAGAAATTTTAAGTGCCTTTGCTAGTACTAGAAAAGCCCTTCACAGTAACGCACTTCACCTCAGCAGAGGAGCAGTGTAAGTAGACTCATCACATAGGTCATAAGTAATTATTTGTCAACCTTGCAGACTTTAAAAGATTTATCTGGCAGCATTACTTTTAGGACCAAATGTCAGGGCAATTAAACTACTTTCCCAGAGGCCACAGCGAAAAAACAGGAGGAAAAAAAAAAAATCAGTAAGCAAAGTTATCACTCCAGAAAATCCCAATCTAGAGCATTAACTATAATAATTCCTTTCTTCTGCTTTCATGTATTTTCTGTTTTTCATAACTAAAAGTACTGTATTTTAAAAATTGGAAAAATATAAAAATTATCGGAATAAAAAGATGCTGGTCAAGCTTTATTTGAGATCCTACTGAAAGGCAAAGAAAGTATAATGAACTGAAAGGCAGAAAAGTAATTTTAATTTATGTTTTCATCAAATCTCTGCAGATGAACTGAGAGAATCAAAGAAACTGCTAACACCTAAGCAGCTGACCTCACACCTTTGCCAGGAGTACTGGGTGGAGTCGGCTATACTTTGGCCCTCTGCCTGTCCTATGAGCAACAGCAACAAGAGCTGAGAACCCATGTCAGAGCAGCCTGACTATGTTTGAATACACTATAATTGTTACTATATTGGGCATCTCTAGTTCAACAACAAGAACGTGTCATCATATATATTTAAAAAAAAATAATTAAAAGCTAACCTAAAAAAAAATCTGCAATTATTTCTTCAGTATTGTCTTTCAAACCCATTTTTCCCCAAATGAATACTAATGTAGTGGCATATACCTTCTAAAACCCACTATTTCTATTTTCCTGTTAAACCTGATGAACATAAGGCTCTCTTATCAAATGCCAGAACAATACTTTAGACATTAAAATCTCTTAACAAATTTTATTAGCATGGTTTATGCAGGGAGGTAAGCAGAGGCAAAATACTTCATTTTCAGCAGCATATTAAGAAAATAATTTATTAACTATTACTCCAACAGTTAGGGAGGGAAGAGGATAGGAAGAAGAAAGAAGAGAAAGTTGATTTCCATATCACCTACAAAGAATAAACTGCATTGTCAGAACTGCATGGGGCAAGAGATCTAAATGAAGAAAGCTTTTTCACATGTCCTCCTCAACAAATTCTAGAGCAATTCAATATATTTTTGTATCAGTTACCAAGAGTAGAAATGCTTTTACCAGTATTCCACTTCTGCTGTTGTATCCCACCAGGAGAAGAGCTATTAATAAGGGACATCCAGTTCTACTGAACTACCTGCGTCTGCAGGAGCTTTTGCTAACCTACAACAGCTTCAGCTCGCTCACCAAGACTTACGTCAATCACATCTGCCAAAGTAGAGGCGCAAAAAAGTTTACAAATGAATTACCTTTCTTCTTCATTTGAATTTCCCTTGATCCAGGAGGTGCATTAATATCTCCTATTCCCTGAAAATACACATATTTCTTCACAGTTATCAAATTGGGTGCAAACTTCCAAACATCCTCTCGGTCATCAATAATGCAAACCATGGAATCTCCACATGGGAAGAGATCTCTAAGAACAGATAATAAAATTAATCTTGTTTTAGAACAGAATACTATACATAAATAGTTTTTATTGATATTCTGGTGTACTGCATGCATATCAGCTGGACATACAGATTACATGTGAGTAAGTTCTGAAAAAATCAGTAATGTTAGAAAAACCATGATTTGCACAGCACAGAAGCAATTACTGCACAGACAATACGCTTATAAAAGAAGAAGGAGGAAACAGTAACAGTTTTTAGGGAGTTGATTCCTTCAAGCCAAAACAAGTAAAGCAAAGAATTATATTTATATGCAGAAATAGTTATATTCCTAGCAGGTGGAAGCACGGTACTCAAAATATACATATGCATATGAAAACACTAAGACAGAAAGCTTCTGATTTCCTGTACTTAGATGGGAAGCTTAATCATTTCTAATCTAGGTTCATGAAATAATAAACACATCTGGCCTTAAAAAAAGAAAATCTTGGTTTTATCCTCTGAAAAAGAACCTGAATTTAGACTAGAATATGAATTCAAGTTTCTAGACGACCTAATTTCAAGAACCACTGCAGAACAGAAGCTGCTAGATGTATAGCACATTTGAAAGCCAGAATACTAGATACTCAATTACAAAAACCGCAGCCAGAATTTTGGTTTAATTAAAACAAAAAAAGCCTTACATATACACATAAACACAACATAAAAGCCACTATATGAGATCATAAGCTATAAGGAAGAAACATGATTAAGTTAAAAATAAAAACTATAAACTAAAAACTACAAACTCTTTCAAGACTTTGCTGTTCCAACATCACAGAAAACATTAAGCAGACGAGTTGCTGTAATATCCAGCATCTCACTTTTACTGAGACAATGCTGATATTTAAGAAGCAGGTAAGGGAGAAACTATAAAGATTTTAAAAATAGAGGAAGTCATTTTTATTTTATTGACAGTGTTCTCTCTTTTCCTCCCATTTCATTTAAGATCCATATACATACCTAAGATTCCCAGTTTTAGAAAATGGATCAATACATTCATCTCTTGACAATATCCGATGAGAAAAAAGCTTCTTTTCAGGATCCAAAAATCCTTTTGAAAGAAGGGAGTACAAAGTTAATACTCAGGTCATTTGCTACTTGCTCATTTTACATACAAATACATAATTTGTCTGTTTTAAAACATGCAATAATAGTTTTAACAGACCACTTTAAAATAAAGATATTATATACAGTAAAAGGTAAGCACAGTGGACCAAATATTTTAAACTAATTCAGTGAGATTAATATTAAAAATTTCCTTTCAATATAGCACCAATTTTGGAGTTAATTACATATGTGACATCCAGAAGACTGAGGCTAAAGGAAAGAGATACAGCAGTTGATAGATAAACATGATTTTTGCAACTTAACATTTATAGCGTTACAACTTACATTTATAGCCCTACAGATTACCATCTTTAAAGCTAAACGCTCTCCTTAACTCATCATGCCTAGGAACTGCAGGAAGTCTCACAAGAGTCGGGGATGTGCTGCACTACTCAAGCACAACAGGCAAAAGTTAAGGGACAGATTCAGCCAGAGCTCTTGCATTTGTAGGTTTTAAGTTTCACCTCTACCACCACTTCAAAGCTTTTATAGCAGCACTAATTTGTCTGACATTCTTTAAAAAAGAAATAGGACAAGCTGTGCTGGCTGATCTGGAAGCAAGATAAAATACCATTATATAGGAAAATGGTGCCTTGGGAGAATGCAGGCATGCACACACATGCTTCTGAACCTCATCTCCAACAATGAAGTCAAACACCTTCAGCTACTTAAGTGCTTAGCAGGTACTGTGCCACTATCTTTCTAAGCTGTCTTTATCTTTGTACTGAACTTGCTCTGAAGTTCACATCAGCATCTCACTATTCTTATGAGCAATATAATGCAGTCAATACTTATTTGGGAACTTTTTTACTCCCTTCAAAGTGGACATATTACAGCCAGAACAAGAGTTCAAAATGCACTAAGGACCTACTTGGATTTATTTTCAAGGAGTTTTTGGATTTTTAGAGAATGCTGGTTCAGCTCTTTCTAAAAGCCCAGCTCCCACTGGCATGTTAAGTTGGGCCTTCAAAAAACTGAAAACTTGATCCTACATGTATTAATATTAACGTGTAGTTGGAATAACTTAAAACCCATAAAAGCAAGAAAATTCCGAGTTAAGGACAGAGGTTCAACCTTAACTCACCCGACTATGCTTAAGAATTGCTGCCAACTCGTAGAATCATCCCCTGTAGTGAGACCCTTGCAGTACCTAGGCATAATGAATTGAGAGAATTAGCTACAAAGGTTCATCGCCAGACACACAGATATTTTGACAAACTACGTAAACTGCCACACAAACTGCTCTTCTCGCCCACAAAATTCTCTATCTGAATCCACAGAGACTTTCTGCACTGAAGTGCATGGTTTACAACAATGAGGCATTGAATCACAGTGTTCTAGATAAGTCTGTAAGGAAGAGGAAATTCAAGCCAGCCCCAAAACAGAAGGCCTGATTGCTGAGGAGGAGAAATGAGGAACTCAACAAGGCTTTGGCGAGAACTGATTAATTTCAGCATCTTTCCCGTTCTGGTAATTTACCAATGACTGAACATGCAGCTCACCAGAGCTGTATGTATCCACACAGGTAAAACCCTGGGCTGAATTTATGTAGAGTCTTTCACAACCTGAGTGGCAATATGCAAAACAGTCCTGATCTTTACAAGAAGCTCTTTATGCCCCTTGGATTGTTTGCTTTTCAGGAAGGTTGCCTAAGGAATAGAATCAATAAAACAAACACAATCCAGATGGCAGATACTTCATTCACGATACACAAACAATTTTCTTTGGTAATGTGTTAACAGCTGCTTTGGATCTTTGAAAAGGACCACATATTGGCTTTTCACTAATCTGTGCAGTGGTAACAGAAGCAAGACATCTAGTGGCTAGATCCCATCCTGCCAGTAAAACCAGCAACTTTTATTTGCAGGGATACACTGAACACAAGGTTTGAAGTCTCATCCTAATACACTGATTAGATATGAGAGCTTTCAGGAAACTATATGTAAAGTATCTTCCAAAGAAAATATTGGCATTTTTTCCCAAAATGTCTACATAGCTGATGTCATTTTTGTGGGGCTGTTTTGGTACAAGTTTCTATAATTTGGGAAAAATGAAAAGATATTGTTGATAAATTCATCAAGTATCAGAAATAGTGAAAAAGTTCAGTGTTTTCCTGAGATGTGCTCTTCATTCCCAAGTATTTATGCCAATGCATTCCCCTACCTGGCTAACAACACACCCTGAAAACATGATTATGGTCACAGTCTGTTGCATTATCACAGACTGTAAATTTTCTTAACATAATTTGCTATTGCAGAAGTATCACTCTAGAAACCATTCCCGGAGAAGAGGGCTGATGAATTTCTTGTTATATAAACTTGTTAAAAAACAAAAAACCAAAACCTTTAAAGCTTTTTGTAATAGTCAGAATGGACAAAGACAAATCAAATTAAGACCAAGCTTTAATTTATTCTCACAAATTAGACACAATAGTGCTAAGTATATTTTTACTTAAGTTCAGGTCTCTTCCTGAAAACAGCCCCCAGATAATTTATTATCCTTCCACCACAACATTACCAGGGACTCTAGGGTAGACTTACTGCGCAAGGACTGTTGCTCCCCACAGCTCCCAGACAGGTACACATTACACTTTTAAAAGCCCAAGTCTCAGTAAATTTACATTAAACATGTTATATAAGCTACTGAGTTAGCATCACAGTGGGGGATAGGAAAGGTAAGACTAAAATATGCTTTTAAGTATGTGTCTTTTACCCATGCAAATACAATGCTATATTAGTTAATACGTTTTATCCTGCATTGTCATGAACACAGACATACACATACATACTATATCACTATTAGAGAGTGCTGAAGAAGCAAAAGGGCCATATAGAAGACAAATCACAATAATTTATCTTAGTTACTTCAGACAATCCTAGGCAATCATAAAGAGAAAAGAGCTTAGTACCCTACTCAATATCTAAAGCTTGTTTGTTTCTAAGTTTTTATTGGTCCCTATCTTGTAACACTGAACAAGGTAATCCTTTCAAGGATCTGGAATCCCTTAAAAGCTCAGTGACTGTATCAGTGAGCTTTCAGGTAGGCATCCCATGCCATCAAAAATGAGAAAAGAGCATTTATACCACATAATCACAACATAACTGCACAAAAATGAATACACAGATGTTACATAAGCCATATTACAAAGAGTTACATGAGGCCTGCCTTACACACAAGATTTTGTGAAAGATACTATACGCTTGTCACACTATTTAAATGTATAACTTTCTGGCGTCACCTTTCTACATGCAAAGTTAGTTTGCGTACCTCTTGGATTAAATGGATGCCAACATAGGAAGGGTTTAAACCCTTGGCTAGTTTTGCAACAGCATCTAACTTAGAAAGTTCAGAGGAGTGCACATCCTTACCCTGAAAATTTGTGTTTTTCTGTTTATATATATGTTTTTAATAGGGATTTGACTTTTGAATAGTCTGGCATGCTCTTAACAGTCTTTGTGAAAGTCAGTGCATTCCAATACTGCCAATTTAGTATTTTGTTTCCAGCAACTCAGACATGACATTTACATATGCACTTTTATAATATTCCTACTTGACTATATAAAAAGTCTCTTAGACTGTAAATAACAAGTTAGCAAAAACCAAGACTATTTTATAATATTCATAATTCAACTCATACTTAGGAAGGCTCAACTCTTAAGACAGATGGAACTAAACAGCAATTTCTAGCAAAAGCAATGCAACAGTAACATCCAATATGAAGCTGAAAGTCCTTTTTTTTTTTTTTTTAAAGTGTCCAAAAATGCATTTCTGAGAAGTCTGTTATTTCTGGTCCTACTTTAGAATGTGGAGCATCCAAGACATTCAGACACTGGTGATTGTGCATACACACCTTCTATCAATTATTTATTGAAATGCATGCTGTAACATACATGCTTTAACAAATCAGATACATAAATGTTCTCAATGTAATCATACTTTCTGAACTCTATACAAATCTTAAGAGGGATTCACATTGCATTTATTCCTTACTAGTGACTCTGAACCTATTTTTTTTGTGACATTAACTTTTATAACCATGATTTAAGTTGTTTCAGTATTGAAAATGTCTAGCTACTCTAATATAGGGGGAGGATGGAAGAGATGGAGAAACATTTAAAATAGCACTTGCTCAAAATAATCATGTAGAAGAAAAACACTATAGGAAACTCCAGATTAGCAAATCCAAAACTAATCTCCAAAGATTACAGATATAAGATACAACTCTAAGTTTGACAAAATTACAAAAAGGCCTTAAGTGCACATAAATTGTATTTACAAATGCCAACTAACCCAATTTAACAGGTAACAGGAGCCAATTTGGAATAAGAGTAAAGGACTGACGAGATTTCTCTTTTTCTAAATATGGTAAAAGCATTTCAAGCTCATAGAATTTAAAGAGAAATACAGGACATATAAAGAGAACCTGAAGAAACAAGTAGAGACTTAAGAAAAAGATTCCTGGCATTTTAATCCAAGTCGTTCCTTTATGTAACATGGGGATAATGGTAAAATATTTAACAACTATAAGAAAACATCTAACCAATACTGCCATCAAGTGTTCTGATCACGTACTACTGTGCATTTCTCTTACTGCAACTTGTTTGTTCTTAGGTCTACACATCTACTCTTTCCATACCTATGTATTTCAGTAGAAATTACTATGAATTCTAGTATTACTCATTAAACACTTTTGATGAGGTCAAACAGTTTTCCAGCAAAACCCAGAGGTATCAGGAAGTGACAATACTCCTATTTGCTCACAGTGACGCCTTCCTATGTGTAATTCGCAGGCACCAGAGAGAGCAGCTCAAATATGATGCCCACAGAAAGGCTTGTCGCATGAGGAGCTGCAATCTGTGGGGCCACATGTTGATTCTGGCACAGATCTACATCAGAAAAAGTGGACACACACTTTATTGCTGTCTGTTACTTAGGTCTAGTGACTAAGACAACCCATCTGAGCCAAACTCCACTCGATGGAGGCCAGTGGAGCACAAGTGTTACACATCTGCAGTGCACAGTCCAGTAGGTGAGACCAAGAAACCTTTAAGAGGAACTCTTCTGAACAGCTCACCCTGAGAAATATTGAATAATGTAGAAAAAAAACAGTTTCACTGTCCTCTATTTGGCCGAACAGGACATACATGTGTCGTTCCCCCACACCCCCCGCCAAGTTTCTCTCAAGGAGGGGAATTCATCTGGAAAACGCAAATAGGCATCTAGAAATCTATGTGCGGTCCCAGCGCCATGATCTCATTGGAATCACAGAGACGTGGTGGGATAGCTCGCACGCCTGGAGCGCTGCCATGGAGGGCTATGTGCTCTTTAGGAAGGACAGGCTGGGAAGGCGAGGTGGTGGAGTCGCTCTTT
>JAWLRI010000002.1:823276-842011 GCA_034781795.1 Crypturellus tataupa
GTGCAGGGGGGTTGGACTAGATGACCTCTAGAGGTCCCTTCCAACCTTAGGCATTCTATGATTCTATGATTCTATCTCTTTCCCATAGCAAAAAACCCACCCATTTCTGTGATAAACATCTTCTGTGGCTTACTTAACATGCCTAAAGCACTTTCAAGTTAGATAATTCTTTATTAATAACTGTTTCAGAAATGAACTAGGTTAGTTCTCCAAGTACTTTGAAGTCTTCTTTTGCCAAGTAGCGTTTCTTTAGCATTACAACAGTATTGCTCACTCATGGCACTCATGATAATGTGACACATAATGCACATGTGAAAAACTGCCAAGGAAAACGTGAGGGAAGCATGAAACAGCAGCAAAATGAGGTGTAACCACTATTCTGTAAAAGACTCAAGATGGGGTGAAAGTTGATTTTAAAAACGTGGTCACACGCCCAACAACAGTTTGACCCATGTGTTTGCATAACAAGGTAGCTCTTTTATGCTTGCTGGAATAAATAGATAAATAAAAGTTAGCAAGGCGTATCATGGGTCAGGGACTACTATTGTAATAAGTTTCAGAATTTAAATGCAAGTTCTGAATTGCAGGGAGAAAACACTAATACTGCTGAGAAGTATAAATGAAGACATTGTTAGATATATGCTTTTTCTTCTGATAAGGACATCTTGGCTCCACGGCAACCAAAGAGAATTCCTGTAAATTGACTTAGCAATCAAACTCCCTTCACTGAAGGGAAATGGTAGACTTCCCTCCCCCTCCCCTCCGTGGAAAGAGATTGTTTCAAGTTGCAGATTTTTACGGAATAGCTGCTTTAGATTTCTAAGACAAGTGATCATGTGGATCATTTTCAGAGCTCATCAATAGGAAGGCACTAGTTACTGCCATGTCACAATCTGATTCTCTAAATAGTACGAAAGAAAAAAAGGTCACGTCTAAAAATCAGGGGCTATACAGGCTCTGGCTTCTAAACAAGCCAAGAATTCTGCTTACATGACTACGAAGAGTTTGGGGATGGGGATAGAGAGAAAGGAGAATATCTGAAGACAATCACAGAAAGAAGAACTTATAAATACTGCTGAATGTCATGTGTGACTCACCTGCAATTGTATGTGCATAGAGTCTGCTGCCAAAGGTAAAAACATGCAATTCATAGAGCTTGGCAATTTTTTCCAGGAATTCCTTGCAGTGAGGACGCAAACGAGTGTGCAGCATAGGCTCACCCCGACTCAACTGGAAATGAAATATTCCCTAGAGGAAAAAGCATATTTTTTGTATTAACAAAAAGAGCAACATTGCAAGTGTCCCTTGCATCATTTCTATTGCTTTAATTTAGTCTAACTGAATTAAGTTTTAGCCAAAAAGATTATCTGAGTGAATAAAATCCAAAGCATAGTTTCGATCTGTGCAAAACATACAGATATTAAATTTTGCAAATGCAAGAAGCTACATTGTTGAAGCATTAATGAACAGCGTAGCTTTTGTTCACAGGTTCACTTGCACCAAAGCAATCACCCAGTGTTCAGGGTGCTGCTCTACTCACCCACCACTCAGTGACTTTCAGATTTGTTTCTACATCTTAAGCTTAAAGAAAGACTTTCCACTGGATTAAATTAAACAGCAAAAAAAAACCAAAACAAACAAACAAACAAAATATAATCTATTAATACAAAAAAATCAGACAGCAACTGGGAAGGAAGTTTGCAGAAAACATCTTCAACTCTGAAACAGTCTTAGTTAAAGCTTTTCCTTTTCTTTTTTTTTTTTTTTTTTTTAAACACAGATGAAAGGCACAGTCTTTCAAACATACTATTTTTTTTAAAAATCTTTAAACTGCGTATTCACTGCTATCTTTCCTGGCAATTAATTGAAATACATTTAAGAGTTGATTTTGCTAGCAAGTGGGAATACATGCTGAAATATGAAGGAACTAGGCAGATGCATTTTGCAAGGCGCTGAACTGCAGTTTGATGTCGCATCCTCCTGTATCCAACCATACAGACACATTCCAACATACTGCTTGTTTCAAAGTTTCCAAATACTATAATCCAACAGTCCCTAACAGTTCAAAAGAAGTATTTCGTGGAGAAATTAAGCACCACTGTCCCAGGAGAAAGAAGCTGAAGAAAAAAGAATAATAATTACTACACATCTTTACAGAAGAATGGTGGGAATAGGAGAACCACAGAATTACCATAAGGAGGATGTCTAACAGTAATTCGCTATATTCACCTGGGACTCTGAAGAAAAAACCTCACTAATGGGTATTCAGTTTACGAATCTTACAGTAAAAAAAGCTATTTGAAATTTCTTTCTTGTAGTGACTGGAATGGAAAGTGCAGAAAAGCACAAATGGAGGAAAGAAAGTGGTCAATTAAAATAAAGAGATTAAAGAGGAATATATTTCTGATGACAGTTTTCTCATTTTTTTTATTCTCCAAATAATTATTTTATCATCTACTAAATATTTTCTTAAAGAACCATTACTTAAATAAAAATGCTTAGAAATATTCCTGTCATGACTCTGACCAGAAAGTTAGTGGCAAATATTCACCTTGTTAGACATTTGTTGGCAGTGCTGTTCAGTAGTATGGATCAGCGTCTGGTCCAAATCTACCATGAGCACCAGTTTCCGATTTCTGTGTAGTCGCTGTTGATCTTCCCTTCCTAGCTGTTCAGCTTGCTGTAAGAAAAAGATCCATATACTGAGTTTGGCTTAGAAGAAATAAAACTGCATTTATTGACTTCTGTGTATTGTTAACTCAAGAAGATATCCTGCTAAAAAGTAACTGCATGAGAAATAACACTTCAACCTAGCTGTAGCAATGGTAACTTTGTCAGCCATTTTTCCATTGGAAAAAAAATAGCAGTATTCCAAAAGTCTTTTGTAAGACCTACCACGCAATTGTATCTTAAAATTGATGCATTCAGTACAATTAAAAAAATAAACAAAAGAAAGTAATCTAAGGCCAAGATTCTTGAGATGAACTAGCAGTAGCTTCAGTGTGCACAAAACTAGAGAAGTTAATCACTACGTCTGAAAACTTTGTTTAGTAAACTCATCAATTTTATGACATCGGTTAAGTACCATCGATGACTACATTCAGTATCAAACTGAGGCTTCCGAAGACAGAAATTATGGTTGTCACCATAACCAGAAGTTTAAAGAATGTCTTTACATGTTCTGTGCAAGCACTGATATTAAAAACTTCATATGTCAGTAGCTTGGAATTAAAATTTTCTCCTGCTAACACATCTTCCTACCAGTGTGGAGGTGTCCTCTTTGAAAGGGAAGAAAAAAGGGTGGGGGAATAAACATTTTGGTTACAATTAAAAGCATTTTGGTAAGAAATAAAGCGGACATTTAAAGTAAACATGCTTTTTTCCTCCAAAGAAACTGAGGGAGGAACAAGAAACAAGTATTTTTTGATAACTCAGCAGAACAAATCTTTAAAAATACTGAAAGAAATTTAAATCACAGTTAAGTTACACACAAACTAGCTTTACTAAAATCTAGTAAAAGCCATTTCAAGGTTCCTGCCTAAACAAGGTAAAGCTACCTCCAAAGACACAGCTGGCTTTGCGCCCATCTCAGCTGCTGAAGATTGAGATTGAGCTTCCCCAGTGTTCCTACTCTTGGGCACAAAACAATTCTAAAGTAGTAAACTTTTAGGGTGTTGTCACAGAGCTGCCATCTTTTCAATGAAAAGTTTTAAAAACCTACTGATATTCAACACATCTCCCCATCTCAACTACCTTTTTCAGCCCCCCCCCCCCAAAAATAAAGGCCTATAGTTAAAGAATTCTACATAGCTACGCAATTCCTCCTCAGTTAAGAGCTGAAGTGAAAGATACAAATAAAGAATGCAGAAGGGTACGGTACTTACCTCAGAGCTAACTTTCAGTTCTGGGACACTGTGAACCATAGACACAGTTGCTGTGGATAATGGCACATTCTGTTTTCCATTCTTGTTTCGTAACCTGACCACGCAGGGAAAAAAGGCATCAAAGGACAGAGAAACACTTTTATCAATGAAAATTTGAACACACTAAAATAACAAACTAGTCATTACTAGACACAGTAAAGTGAGATACTTTGATTCAGATTAATGTCCTTCAAAGTCTTTTTAATGAAACTTATAGACCAAAAGGAAAGAGGCAATCCAAGAAGCTCACCATAAAAGCAAGGCAAAAAAGTTACTGTAATTAAGCTTCCCAAGAATCATTTCATGAAAAATTATACTAAGATGAAACAATAATATCTAGATATTTATTGGCATTAGAACACTGGGATTAAACTATACTTTTGCATCTACTAGGAAACAATTGTAACTTAAATATAGCTACCAAATCATTCCTATTTGAAAGCAGCTGCTTTAAGAAAAGCATCAACCCTCCACACACACACTTCCTCTTTGACAGGCAGAATGGCGTGCCACGTGTGTATGCTCGTGTATACGTATGTATAGGCATGTACATATACACGTATGTATAGACACATGTGTAGCGCATGAAATTCTTTGAAACCTGACCAAATAATGCCACAGCTTCACTGTATTCTTAGCTTTCAGCTTACACAGATCTATTAGTTGTGAATTCCGGCATCTATGTTTAAATTTATTTCTGCTGAATCCAAAACAATGGATTTACAATTAAAAATATAGCAGTGTAAGCTGTGTTCCATGTGACAAGTGCATCTTTTAATTCTCCCAAGTATCTGGTACTACGAGAGAAAAACTTGGTACCACAGCAGTCAGAATGAAGTTTCACACAGATTTCACACATTATCAAAACCCTGTGCCAAGCAGGTCACCGCTGCTTTCCTAATGCAGGGAATATTAAGGTTCTTTGGGGCTTTTATGCAGTGACAAAGACATGAACACAGACTGAGAGAAACTTTTATTGTAGCCTAATGTTTGGGAGCACTACAGATACCTAGAAGCATAGAGAAGTGTTGCGTTAGGCCCACTAGTTCAAAGGTAGCATGGACATTTTAGCCTCTTATATCCTTTCCATCAGAGTCCAGCACCTCTCTTATACGTAATGCTGAATGGCATTTTAAATGAGCATTTAAAACAAACTCATTTTTAGACCATTTATTGAACAACCATAAGAAGTGCATGATGGAAAGGACGTACTGCTGCCTAACACCTAGCAAGGGCTGGCACTAAACTGGTTGCATTTCCTTTTCTTAAAGCAAGAAAAGCACCAATGATTTGGAATTGCCTTTCGGTGTAGGCTGAGCAGAACTAATGCACTACTCCAGATGTCATCTTGTATAAAAGGAACTGAAGGTCTCCAAAGCAGGGCAGTACTTAACTAACAGAGAAGACAATTCACTGCAAAATCTGAATTAATCTAAACTTTTAAAAAGGGATTGTTTAATAGGAGTATCGCAATATTAAGGTGCATCTGTACTCAAATCTCAGATTGGGTGATCATTTAAGACTGACAAAATTCAACTTTTTATTAATTTTCTGTTTGGTTTGCTGTTCCCCAAATAATACTTTGTGTATAAAATACTAACATTCCGCCTTTCATTAGAAGTTAAAATATAGCCATTATGGGTTAATATTAATCCATAATTATTAATATTAATTAGTCCACCATTAACTGGGCTAAATATTGCACAAATTAAAAAAAAAAATCAATATTCAGTCTATTTATTAAGAATTATTTCATACATCTTATAAACCAGTATAAGAGAAGGAGTTAAATTAAATCAATGTATTTCCTTTAAAATGAAAGGACCATGCATCATTTATTTCTAAAGTCCAGGCTACTGAGCAATCTATTTTGAAAGACAGCTGCTGAACTAATAATTTGGTATGTACAAGAAAAAGTCTTTTTTAACAACTGTATTAGCAATGACAGAGCAGATTAAAAATAATACAAAAAAAAAATCTTTTTTTTTGTGGGGGGGGGAGAGAAAGAGTTGGGTTAAAACTTAAATTGCTTTAGTTCTGTTTCTTTTCACAAGGAAATTGAAAACAATTCTGAAGCCTTGAACTGAAATCACTGTAGAGAAACTAGTTTCCAAACTACTATTTGAATGCATGTTTAGACAGCACAAGAAGGCAGGGTCACACAAACCAATAACTTCAGTTATTTACACCCACACAGATCAAGTTTTCAAATTTCAGCCTCAGATAAAAGCACATTAAAAAAAAAAAAAAAAAAGGCTATATACGCTGATGAAAATGTATGCCTGTATTATATAATCTTTACTTTTTCTACCTAAAATAATAAGTTGCCTTATATTTATCTTCACAGAAAACTTGCTGATAATTCAGCAGTTGCTGCTGAATTACAAATATTACAAATTTACACCCTCAACATGCACATGGCCTCGTATTGACCTATACACCTTGTTATTAAGCACTGTAATAATCACAGTAAATATAGTTCTAAGCAATGTATCTGTGACAACAGCAACATAAGAAAGACAGCCTATACTTGCAAACTATTTCATGGTGGCAAAACAAGCACCACTGCAGATGATGGATGGTGTTCCATATTTAACATGCTTTAGTGAATTGGCCACCTGGCAACAACGGCACAGATCCTGCCAGCTTCCTTTCTGTGTGTTGACTTTATCCCCAAGAGACACCAGCTCCCGCCTGCGAGCATCAACTTGCCAGTTGCGAAACACTCTTCATAAACTTATTACACCATTAATAATGTGATCAGGAGCAAACACGCAAACCCTTCATCTTTAAATAACGATTTAGCTCACCTCTGTATCTCTCCCTTTTTAGAGGGGTTCAAGAGCATTTCAGGTTGAAAGTTAATGTCTAGAAGAAACTCTCTCAACAGCCCTTAGAGAAGCTAGCACAGGGAGACTACCTACCTGTTTATTTTAGGTATTAGGGACACTGTAATCCCTGCCTGTGAATATTTGCATCTTTACAGTAAGTTTTACAAGCGAGATCCACCATGACTACCAAGTCTCAGAAGGAAGAGAATGACAGAAGGGGAACTTGAATGCCTAATAACAAATCGATGCAAAATAGAAGAGAACTGGGAATACTTACTGAGTCAAGTCCTGGCCGCATTCTGCACACAGCCCTTTCATAACAACAGGATGGCTGCATCCTTCCAGTCTTATCAAGATCCCCCTGAAAAGACACACATGTTTTAGCTATTTTATGTTGATTCCAGACATCGCGATCAATGACTGCAAACATCTTTTGCACAAAAGTGGGAAAAAAAGCATTTGATTTGTAATATGTAACACTTAAATATAACTAGAATATATATTAAGGTCAATCCTAACCTTAATTTGCAAAGTACTTCAAGATAAAAGAAAAAGGAGCAGCCTTTGTCCAGACACAAGTTCCATGGAGTTAGATTCAACCTTCCATTAGACAATAGCCCAGTAGCATGTTAATGAAAATTTTGAATTTTGAGAAAATTCAATTTTCTCAAAAAGTTACTTTAAGTGTTTAACAGATGCTTAACCCTCAGATTGCCATATTTTACAGGGAAGACATGCAAATGGATTTTATTCTTTTTACAAACAGCTAAAACCAACCAAGAAATTTAGAGCCTGAAATACAGAAGTGTGACATTTACTATTCCAAACTGCTCAAGAGACAAAGTCTGCTTTTCAGACGACTGATCCAGCTGAAGGGCACCTTGTTCAAATTCTGTTCTCAAAAACTGATGTCTTGAAAATTACCATTTCTTTTAATTTAACTTCAATATTCACTACATAAGATACCTTACATCTTCTTCAGTACAACTGAATGAGTTAATCCCAACACTGTGCCTTTCTTAAAGCTCTAATAAGTAGATAGAGCTCAGCTACTAAAAATCTTCCCAGTTCTGTGATAGGCTGCAGCACCTCTCATTTTTGAAATATGGAAAAAAAAGTCAAGGAGTTCAAATCTATGTTCTTCCACAAGTTGTTTGTAGTTTTGATTCAAGGTTGGTTGAAGCATTAATTGGCTTCAAATTCTCATCACAACAAGCCAGTAACACCAGCACAAACAAACCGGTTTCCACACACAAACCTCTTTTGTATTTTAGACTATTGTGCTTTGGAAGTTCCAAGCAATCTATTTTCAAATGACACATGGAATCGTTGGCTTCCAGTATGTCACATGTTTCATGTTAACCAGAAGACAGATGCTTACACAAGCAAATCTGCAGGTAATGCATGTTTTTTCCCGTCTTTCTCTTTGAAGAATTAGATTCAAACCTCAAATGTATTTGAGGTTATCTCCTAGTAAGTGACCCTACTATTAATACTCTTCTTTACAGCAGTGCAGTAAGGCAGCCATCCTTCACCTAGCAATTGTGCCTATTCTTCCTGTGTAATCATTTCAGATATCTTGCTTAATGGGATACATATTTATGTTTCATAGAACACAAGTAACAAGCAGTCAATCAGGCGGCAAGAGGACAGCACAAGAGATAAGCCCTTCTTGGTCCTTTATGCTATTCAATACTTAATTTAGTTCTCACGAATCTCTGCAATGCTTATGTAGTGCTTATGCCCATTTGCATTACTACTACACTTTTCTCTTTCCTCTACAATGTTTTGCTTTTCTCTACCTTGTCCCATCTCTAAATCCTTTCCTTATGGCATGGCTATCAGCTCACACACAGAAGCATGTCAGAATTGCTATATTTAATCTCTGGTCAGCAGATAAAAAACCCAGAATTACACAAGCACTTCAAAGGCTCAAAAGCCAATGCAAGCTATAAAAAAATATATGTAAGTGCTTATAAGGACTAAGCATTCTCACTTATCCTGAATTATTTTTCCCTAAGCTACTGAGGAAAAACAAAATAAACACACACATATACACATTTTTCACGCCACCTTTGAAAGCCAAAGTGTCACATGCTTTTTCTTCCTTGCATCTAAGCTATTAACACAGGATGCCACACAAAGGGCCTGCATACTCCTGAGCTGAACTAAGATTTAAATTTGGATACACACCAGTTTCCATTCACATATAGGTGCACATGTTCTTGTTCTGTGATCTAAATAGAGCAGAGGTTCTTATAGTAAAATTACACTTTTAAATAAAAAAAAGATTACTTTTCTGAAAAGCACCTGTGTAATATACTAAATGGAAGCACTACATATCTGTTCTGCCTGTGCACACTCAAATATGATCAAAACTTTTAATTTCTGATGCTTGCTGGAATTAGAAAGTACATGGCACAAAACCCTCTGCCACACTATTCGCCACTCCGATGCTTAATCCAAAGGGCAGTCAAAAAAAAAAAAAATCTAGAGCACAGGAAAAACTTGTGAGTCCTGTACGGTCAAGATGGTCAAGCTCTGCCAGGCTTCTGAATATTTAATGATGCAGAAAGATCATCAACTAGTTCAACACTAACATTCAAGGAAAATGATTTTAAAAAAAGGGCACCCTTTTTAAGTTTTATGAACTGTCAGAACCGTGCAAGTGAGCCAGGCCCTGGGGAAGAGCAGACAGAGGGGAACGGCCCACAATTTTAGGGACAGGTCATTCTTCCTCCAATACTTGTCCCCACTCTGACTGCCAAAGCATTGCAACAGGAGAGCTATGTGCATTGCCTATATTATTGCTTTCACACAACAAAGTACAGAAGAATTTAGGTGAAACTTAAACAAGGAAACCCACTCTACCATCTTACAAGCACATCTGGAAAGAATGTGTGTAAGAAACAGAGACACTATGTTTGCCAATACAGCAAATTCTTATTTTTGCTACAACAGAGATATGAATAAATATCATATAATGATCCTGGCATGCAGCAGACAACCAGAAGCCTGTCATTGCTCTCCCATCACTTCCACATTTTGTCCATTTCTAAAAAAAGAGGGGGAGGGAAATAAAAGTTTTCATTAAATCTGAGCACTTTGCTTTCATTAATAGATGAAGTCAACAAGTCAACGTCCATCACAACTCTAAGGCCTGGTCATTAGTGTTGAATCAAAACACAAGACATTTGTATCAAACACAAGGGCTAAGGTTTCATGTGCATTATTTTCAGTGGAAAAGGCAGTGGAAGAGGCCCTTCCTCATCTAAATGCAGCACAGTGGCTGTAAGGTAGCTTTACTGAAGGAAGTTTCCAGAGAAGTGTAGATTAATGGCATGGCCACACAGCACAGAACGGTGGCAGGCAGATCACCTTAATGACCTTGGTTACCTATAGCAGCAAGAGAGAGCTTCCCAGTGTAACCAGAGCTCGTCTTGGTCTTTCCTTACACCTCAGCTCCTCTTCCACAAACTGCCCACCTAACTGCTTGCTGTCAAAGAAAGGGAACATTTCACCTTCACTTTCACAAAAGCAAAAGCTCCACAGGCTTCTGAGCATGTTCAAAAGTGTTACTGAAAACCTGGCATGCAGTGTAAATATAAAATGAATGTGAGCCAGATCCATGCTTATTAATATCAAATCCTATTGAATCATCAAATATGACTGCATCATCTTTTAACAGCTGCTAGGATGGCAGACACATGACTAGGATGTGTCTAAGATGCCACTAGGATGGCAGACACATAAACCTAGGCCAATTAAAAGCCTGCTTCTACAGATCAACTGACTCAAAATTTGTGAGACATTGGCAATATTTTATCAGCTTACAGAAGAAGAGTATTTTGTGGTAAATGGGTGCAGCATTCAGATCCACTACAAATAGCCCTCAAGCCCAACTTACTGTATTATCAAACTACAACCTCTATTACAACCTCTGAACTTCCATGGCAAGCATTTTCCAGAGCGTTAATCACCTTGAAATCACCAAGAAAGCTAATTCCTTAGATGGTTAACCATCAGACCTGATCATTTAAAAACAACCAAACAAAAAAATCAACAACAACAACAAAAAATCCATCAAGAAGTAGGTAACTGATCCTTAAGTAACTGATTAAAAGCACCAAAAAATGACAAAACATACTAGCACATGGCATCACACACCTTGCTGCAACCACAGCCTATAGCCCCTTTCTTGCAATGAGTGGTTTCTATGCACAGGTCTTGATCAACACTAAACAGCAAGTGAGGAAACCAAGCTGCATTTCCAATACACAGAGCTCAAAGGCCTCAAGGTAACAGTTCTGATTAAAAGAAAATCAAAAATCTATCTTCATGCGATGCAGACACAAGGGTAGAGATGTCACATTTACTCCAACAATAAAATAACTGCCAAAAGCATTAGTTTGTAGGATGAATGGTTCAAACGTCAAAGTATCATCTCAACTCTTCAGACAGACGATGAATGAAAGCAGCTGAGACATTCTTCTGCTAAACTATTCACAATTAGGAGTTCTTGAAACTGTATAAATATAAAAATGTTTTAGAACAGAAAAAGCTAAAAAATGATTCTCTGCTTCTCAGGCGAGATATCTGGTAGTTGTAGATCCTGTCAGCTGTACTATGTAGGTCATTGATACCAGAGTTTCTGGATTTTGTTATTTATAATCCAAAAGATATTTGAAGCATGAGCTGTCTATGCATTTCATGTGCATGATTTCCAAGCTATCAAGTTGCATTTCAGTCCATTCCTGAGGAACGGTTTGATGTTAGAAAGGCAGAGATAGGCTCCCTCTCAGCCTGCACAAACACCCACCATGGTCACCTTGCATACTGCCAGCAGCCGCTGTTGGAAGTGGACAGTGGCATCCTAAAGTTCAGGAGAAAAATAGTTTGAAAATGCAGTGTCCTTCCACACAATTTAGTTACACTTGCAAGGGAAATTTAGAATGGCTTTTTATTCCATTTAGAATATTTACATTACTAAAATCCTACGACTTAGGAAAATTTTGAAACTACACTTTTGGTTAAAGTTAAGACTGTAGTTCTTTCAAAAGAATCAACCATTTTACGTGAAAAAAAAAAAAATCTCGTAACAATGAACGTCATGCGCAACAAAATAAAACAGCACAAAGCTAATAGTTCATGGTTTTCATGAAACTAGTTTCATTAGTATGAACTGGTGCATCTAACAATAATAGAAGAAAATGAGCTGCCACATCTCAGTAATTCAAGTAGTTCTATACTTTCTCCCTCTTCTCTATTATTAACTATTTGCATTACTGTCTTAATGCATTTATGTTTCTGTTGACGCAGTCTCTCCAACTGCAGCATTACTAGTCACGTGGCACAATTTCTATCTGTCACTCTTCAAGTACTTTCAACATTCAGCCCGAGCTCAAAGCAACCAATTCCTTGTTCACACACAACTGTGTTTTCTTAATCAACTTGAAATTGATAGGTAACAGTAAACGCAAAGTGAATATGCCCTTCAGCAATTTCTGGGCCTTGCTTAACATCAGACCTTAGCATCAGACTAATTCATGCTAGTTACCAATTGCAACTGGATTTGCATTATAGCCAGCTTTTCTACTACACAGCACATCTCAGAAAGGCAAGAATTATGCAGGGTAAGAAAACACGTTCCAAAACAGTCAAAATGCTTTAAAACAATATCCAGATTTAAAAACAGAACCATACTTTCAGTTTTAACATACATGTTAAAATGTATAAAATAAAAGCATCATGGTTTATGCATTTAAAGTTTTTTTTCCTCCACACAGCTTTTTATGATGTAGATTTTAAAACCAGTGTTCTACAAAACTTACATTACCCCAGGATCTAATCTTTAAACAGCCTTTTAATATTTAGCATTTCCAAAGAAGTCCATGAGTTCAGTAATGCCCACCTGACAGCAAAATCAAAAATCTAAGTCATTGAAGTCTGTATTTAGTAGACATTTAAGAGACATAAGATGAACACAGCCAACTAACTGAAAGCATCAAGGCTAAAGTAGCAGAGTACTAACTGCATCTACTTATAATTGACAAAACAAAACTAACTTAAATTGGTAGTTTTCTTTTCTTGGTTGTACCACACCTTACTTTTGCTGTCAGTTACAGAAGAATAGCAGGCATGGCTGAACTGCTGCAAGTCAAAGACACAGCAGTCTTGGCCTAATCCTGTCCCTGATCCCTTTTTGTTCTTTTCAGCTTTATGCCTCTTCAAAGCTGCTGCCCCTCCTGATAGAAGCTCATAATTTCCCCTGCACCTCAGGGGAGATTACCAGTGGTTCCTCCTTACCCCACCCAAGATCACCTAGGACTAACTGAGCAGATCTGATTTTCTGGCTGTACCTGCAGGCCCACAGCTAGAGAAACAGCAACAAATAACAAACAGCTCCTTGACTGCAAGGACAGCCCTGACACCAAAGCAGAGAAACAGCACTCAGAAAGCAACACAGCTTTACACAAACACAGTTGCAGCAAAACTAGATATGTGTTTTTTAAGCTGCTTTTTGCTGTGCACAGGAAACAAGACACTTGTGTTGCAAAAAAAGACACTTAACCAATTATGGTCCTTTCATCTATTACTTTCAAATGATGCAAGAGTAAGAGAAGGTCTGTGATGAGATGCAGATTCCTGGAGTTCAACAATATTCTCGGTCTTAGACCATAAGGGAAGATTTCCAATTTCCTAAGTCTAGGTTCAGCAAAATACCTAGACAGACTCCTTAAGTAGCACTACATGATGGGTTACAGCTCACTTTCCCGGAAGGCTCATCAAGCTCTCCTATGTATTTTAATAGGCAACTGTCAAAAATTCAGCTATTCCACACGCTAGAAGACCTTATATTAGCCTTTAAACTTTTTCCCATACTCCTTTTGATTTAGTGAGTCCAAACAGTGGTTATCATGTTACCCAAGAGGAGTCTTACCTTGGGTAACAATGACTTTAGAAAACTGAAGGACTAGAATCATTACTAGGACCAAATCAGACAGCTCCAGGTAGGTAAACAACCTGCAATTCTGAGATATCTTAAGAGCTTTTGCTTTGTTTTTTATTTTTTATAAAGCTTCTGTGTTGACTTTTTTTTTTTGTTCTCTCCTGTTTCCTTTATCTCTTCTTTCCTACCTTCAGTCCCTTTCAGTTCAAGGGGCAGGCATTGCACAGTATAATAATCAATCATCCCAAACCTATTTTGTACATACATTCTCTCTTCAAAAGTGTTTTTGTTTCAAGATTATGGGGAAAAAAAAAAAAAAAAAACACACAAGAGTTTTAAAGAAATATACCATATAGCTTTAGCGCACAAAGCCTGTGATTTTCTGAACAGCTCCAGCATTGAAGCTAGAAAAATGAAGTAAAGAATCTATGCGGACAGCAATTAAATAAAAATTCACTACAGACTGTGAAAAACAGAAGAAATTACAATGCAGGCATCTGCAAATATACACTTTTTTTCATGAACTAAAACCAACTGGTAGATCTACAATGGGATGCCCAAAACTAAATAATCCATCTCACTGTGTCTGCAGGCCCACATGATTCTGCACAGGCTCCCAGACAAGTCTTTAAGTCCTTGAGCTCAAACATGACCACAGACTTCTGGTAAGAACTCCAAGAAGAGAGTCTCCCAGTCTGGGAGAGGCCCCATAAAAATAAAAGCACTGTGTTACTAAACACTATCCTCCCATCCCCTTAACTACACCAGCTTCTACACAACCACTTTCACCTAACCTAAATGCAGCCTGCTGCTGAAAGGATCATTCTGTCCTCCCTTTCCCCACATATGCACTAATATGAGTGTAATGACCCAGATGAGGGAATTGATTTGTATGGACTGTTTTGATGGAGGTCAGATGAGAAGGATGGAAAAGAAGGAAAGAGGCCAAGCTAGATCATTTCCAACATCCAACTCACTGTAAGCTGAAGACAGACAGACACGTGAGATTCCTTCTAGCCAACTCTCACATGAGCTTGAAACAACCATGAAACAGAAGCCTAAGGAAGTCACAATGAAAAGTGCTACAAGGTGGCTATGTGTGTCGCACAGCATATGAGCCCATCTCTCCTGTTAACTTCGGAGTCTCTCATCTGATTCCAGCTTAACCTGGCTGTGCACTTGATACTCTGAGATAATGAGGTTGCTACAGGGCAAGTTCCCAGCTTGTTAGAGAGAACTTCCAAGCAATTAGGGAGAAGGGAAGAAGGAAGAGTGGGGGGGGAGGGGGGGGTGTGGGGGTGTGTGTGGGGGGTGGTAATTAAGGAAGGAAACCCCTCATTTAGAACTCAGACCTTTTCCAGTATTAAACTCACCCAAATCCAAGACAGATGTGCTAAAAAATGGCTTCCTTAGCCATTGCTAACAGTATATGGGCTGGGAGGGGTGCAGTGGAGACAAGAGAAATACACAGGAAATAGGCTGAAAAGATAGTTTACTTAAACAAGAAAAACTTACTTAAAAACAAGTGGATAAAAAGAAAGTAGGTGAGAGAGATGTAGTAAGCAGAAACTGTCAAGTGTTACTCCTCAATCCTGGGTGTTTAAAAAACCCTTTTTTCCTGTAGGCTCTAATAAGCTCATTAAATATCTTACAGGACATTGTGGAAACATTTGTGTCTAACTGAATAGCAAGTTGTTTTTCTGTAGTTTATTACAAATGTCATCACTTCAAACAAACTGTAATTCATCAGTATTTCATTCCTCCTGAAGGCTGCTAGATGAAAGGCACTGGGGCCCAGGGTTAAATGTCTTTCTCATCTTGGGTGGTAAACTAAGCCCCCAGGCTTAGTGGCATTAGATAAACAAAGGAAGATTTCCTTTCCATATAATCAAGTTTTTGATACAAGAAACACCAAGTAGCAATATCAACACTGTGCAATTTTAAAGAACATATTCCCTCCTCTTTCTTACTATCTTCTCCAAAAGAAAAGATATAAATTTGGCTTCTTTAGAATTCAGGTATGTTCAAACAAGATTTTGATACAACTCATGTACTTCACATGAATGTTAAGATTTAGCTGACAAAGCAACGCAGGATGACACAAAAGAACCCAGCTCAGACGCACAGGTAATAAATCTTTTGGAAGATTCTACTAACATGAATCACACAAGACAATTTAAGTAGCCTATCCCATCATTAGGGCCTGAAAGGAAACAGCCATTTCACATTAGAAATGCTTATGTAAACATTCCCATAAAAATACAAAATATTCCTTGAACCCAGAATCCTGACATACCAGTGGCTGCTTCAGAACCATTAACCTTGATTTGTAACTGGTATTAATAATATAAAAAGCATGGCAGCAGCTTTCAACATTTTACATGTTGCTGCTGCCACCAACAGAAGTCATGTTAACATCAAAGACCTTTCATTAACTGCTTGCCGTCATTCCTGCTATTCACCCTCAGGACAGGCCCAACTCCTTCCTCTCTCAAGGCCTGGCTGGGGATTAGATGCAAGCCTCTGTGCGAGCAACTCGCAACAGGTACCCTCTACCCACCCTGGGCTGCCAGCTCACACCATCCTCTTCCCTGGGCTGATAGTCTTCAGCACTACAGAACCTCCCCAGGGAACATCACTTGCACCAACTTTGTTGTTGCCAAAACAATGCAAAGTCAGGCAGACTATGCAGAAAGGAGGGTGCTGCTTAAGCCAACACCAAGTATGCCAACATCATGTCAAGAAGTAGCTAATCAAACTACAGGAAAATTAAGTGTTAAAGTACATCACTTTCATATCCTGATACATTTCATTCTGTGCCAGTTCTAATCATTACCTTCTCAGGTCCTACCTAACGAAGCAAAATAGTTGGACTAGGAACACCTCCTGTAGTGTTTATTGTTGAAGTATTTGCATGCATCTTTAGCTTATAGTGAGTTAAGGGCTAAACTGATCAGTCAAAAAGATTTCTTTTGAAGGCAGTGTATGGCACCCACTACTGTGGATAATTGTGATAAAGAAGTTCATCCCATAGCAATGCATTGCAAAAAAAAAAAAAAAAAAAAAGCAAAAAGGGAGATCTATTTTATCACTATTACCACAGTTCTTCTATTAGTACTTTATCACTACTATGTTTTAATAGCATGTAACCTTAACGCTTTTAAAAGCTGCTCTCAAGTACCCATTCCCATTCCAAAACGGGAAGCCACAGATGTAATGCTCACAAGAGATGTAATGCTCACAGAGAAAATTCTTATGTGACTGCACACAACCTGTAAGCAACAGCTACACTTCTGTCTCCAGCTGCTGAGCTAGCTCTGGTGTCCTCAGGAACCAGCAGTTCTCTTGGACTTTGCTTTTCCGTTTTCCCAATAAATACCGTTATAGCCTGCAAAGGCAGACGCTAGTTGGGAATTCAGAATTCCAGAAAAGCAAAGTCTTGCAAGTCTATACTAGGAAGCTAACTTTTAGCCATATAAGAAAGTGTGCTCGGAAGCCACAAGCAAAATGGCCGGAAAAGAGCATTCTTTAAATGTTTCAGTCATCTATCAAGTGAATCTATGTGGAGAAAAAAAATCCCACATAAGCACTGCATAGAATTTTGTGGATAAAGCCCTAAAGTTTACATTTAGCAAAGCTAAAATGCAGTTACCTCCTTCCAGCATAATTTTCAATTGCTTACTACCTAATGCCTTCTTGCTTTTGTTTTTCATCCAATTGCTTAGTCAACATAATGAAAACACACTAGGCCAACTTATCAGTCCTCCCACAAAGTGCTAGCAAAATGAACTTCATCATACACACACTGTTAGAATTTTAGTGTGTATTTTCTGATACTTTTGGTCAGATTTAGCATTCATGGTACACAGGTTCTGAAGCAGATGCTGAAGGGCTGACAGCCTTGCACCACAGGCAAGAGGTGAACTGCAGCACAGCACAAAGCAAAAGCCATGGCCTTATTACAGGAAATATAGTGCTCTCCATAGCAAGGAGGGGAAGAAAACAAAAAAAACAAAAAAACAAAAAACCACAGTTTATGGCTGCTTACAGTACTGACTGATAAAAACTCACTGTTTTTAAACCTCTGAGAATGTCTCTGCACACACCTGTTTTGCATATACTCTTGATTTTCAATCAGGAAAGTTAGGCCTGGCTGCACCTACCCAAGAACCAAGAGCAGTGCAATAAAAGAAAATAACTCACTGTCATAAAACAGAGGAAGTAGAGGGTTTCAATGGTTTCCTGTTGAGAAAGAAATCTGCTTGAAGTGCAGGATAGCAAGCTATTAGCCCAATTGAACATAGAAATTCTGAGAGGCCCTATTAGCCATTTCAGAGTTTAGAAGCAAGTTAACCAATATGCAATTTTACCAGGGCCACTGTTGAACCACAGGAAAAAAAAAATGACATTTAATCTCTTACTCTTTTAATAATTTAAATTCCAACATCTAGTTTGCATTTGTGACACCATATGCACCATTAAAATATCTTTAATATTAACAGCATCTAGATTGCTAGTCTTATATGTTTGGCATTTATCAACATAAGTTGTTTTGAGGAAGCATTGAACTCCCTCTTATTAAGCAGTAAGTGATCCCATCCCTTCAGTAGCTGAGTTTTGCACAGACTAAACAGTAAGTTAGGAAACGTGAAAAGAGTATCTCCAAGTAGCTTGGTTAGCAAGAGTCGTTTACACAGAGCTGCGAGGCACGTGAATGAGATGCTCACTTCCCTGAAATAAAGCTCACAGGGAAGCACTGAGCTCTGGAACGATGCAAAGGAGCGTGACTTCTTGCACCTCCCGTGACCGCTTTCCACACGAGGTGTAAAACTTCAGAAGGAGCCTCTTTTCTCACAGGATGTTTAATGGCTGTGAAACCCCGATCAAACACTTGGAGCGGCCCCCGTCCCACAGGAGGCGATCGCTGCCCACCCCCACCCCACGCCCGGCAGCACCTGCAGCCCCCAGAGGCCCTCCCGGTCGCCCCGCGGCTCCCTCCCCAGCGCGCCGCCCGGGAAGGGCCCCGCACTCA
>JAWLRI010000002.1:842824-889575 GCA_034781795.1 Crypturellus tataupa
CGGGGGCGGCAGCGCGCGATGCATGCCGGGCGCCGTAGTCCCCCTGCCGCCGCGGCCGTTGGCGGGGGGGGGGGCGCCCGTACCCGCCATTTGCTGAGGTACGAAAGCGTTTGGCTGTACGAGCCCGATATGTGCCCCGTGTGCGGAAGGGCGGCCTCTGCTCCGATGTTCCTTCAAGTCCAAGTGGGCTGCTTCTCAATAGCTTTATTTTCCACAAAGCCTCTTCCCCAGGGGGTTCTGCCACAGAAAATAGCATAGTTATGGAAACCTGAAGAGACCATGAAAATCATCTCCAAATTCCCTGAGCATAATCTTGACCTGTGTTTGAAGATTGGCTCGGTTAAGCAATTTGTATTTGCCAGAACTGAATGTCCTCTTATTGTGTGGGGTGGTGATAGCAGAACCACATGATAAAAAAGATGAGGCCTCATTTGCCCTAAAAATATCATGAAACTACAATTAGACTCCGACATCCCCTTGCCTGCTAATCTCCCTCACCTAATACTCGTTCTTATATCTAAGATCACACAACTTTATGAACAACTGGCGTTTTTTTCTGAAAGCTAACATGTCATACAGCTAGTTTATATTGCAACATCATATCTACCCAATCAGATGCCTGTGGATGCACAAGGGTAGATAATACTTGATCCCGCATTGCAGTTTTGATCCATGTAAGAATTCAGCCTGACACTACATGGCCACGCAGGGCTCTGCTGCCTACATTGCAGAACTGGCAATGTTACCTCACGGGGAAGGGATGAGGTAAGAAATCTCATCCTATCAGAGTGGCTCTTTATTCTAGCTATTTATTCTAGATTCTTTATTTCTAGAACAGAGCAAGCTTCAGCAGTAACAATGATCTCAGAAATCCTGCAGACCACTCCTTCCACAAAAACTATTTTGTAGTTTTCTTTGCAGCTGTACTTAACAGACAAAAATTTCAGCTTGAAGGGTAACAAACAAAACCTACGTATTGATTATAAGTATTTCTGGTCACTTCAGATGCACTGACACAACGTTTTACAGAATAATTGCACTGACCAGTCGTAGATAGATTGAGGGAAAATCCCTGATACAGCATGTATTGAGGACTTGGGGAGAAGAATCTGTAATTCCCTTAGGTAAGCATAATCCTAAAGGAATACTCTATGATAAAATGCTTGACTTCATCTCTGGTAGGTACCAGATTGCTTCCCCAATCTTCCCATCAAAAAAGGACATGAGAATTTAACTACACCTATGTATTTAGCTACATAGCATGAACAAGAGCATTTGATGTAGATACTATCTTCATATAGCTGTGGAATGAAAGCACTGGATATAACCTCATGAAGAAGCATCTATTAAAAATGAAGAATTTAAAAAGTACATGCATTAGGTATGGGAGACTTCTAAGAAGGTAAAGGAGGTATCTTGCACTTTATTTATCTAAATTTTAAACAGGCTTAGCTAAAATTCTCGTAAAATACAACTTTTATGACATTACATTGGATATTCCAGCTTTAATGAAGACTTGCAACACATTATATGAAGCACCTTGCAGGGGACTCGGCTTACTGCTTTCCCACCCAGGCTGATGACTTTGATGCTGTAAATCTGTCGCATCACGTCTACACCACACAGATACCTGTACCATGCTCATCTCAGGGAGGCTGTGGAGCGTAGGAGCACACAGGCAGCCTCACACACCCTGCAGGTGGGCAAGAGCCACTGAATTCCTCCTGATGCCCAGGAGGGCTCTGAGGGCGGCTGCAAACAGGACAGGATGGTGAATGGATGCGGGGATGCTCCTCCACCTGCGGGCTGGGTGTGTAGCCGAGTCCAGTGTCACTCCCAGCTCCTCAGCTGGCACTTTGAATCTACCAGCCCTCTTCTACTAGGTGGCCCCAGCACCAACTGCAGGATGTAATTTTATTATGAGGGCCCTATGTGAACTACTCCTGGACCATAGAAAAGTTCTCAAAAATCACAGATCCCTATGGCATGGAGCTTCTAGTTATTTAGCTATAATTTCTAAGTGCCAGAGCTCTGCAAGGCAATGTTACCTTTTAATATTTCAGCAAAATATGGAGATGTTCACAAGCCCTCACAGCTCTTCTAGGAAGTGTATACCCAGACTTTGACCAACCCTGGTGTGAGACTGTATCTGGGGAGTGGCATAGCCTCATCCCATGAGCATTTCCAGTAAGAAGGGAAGCTTTATCCTCCTCAAAAGTCTGCAGGACTTACCAACAGAAACTGGAATGGCTTTTGCTGTATGGAAGCGCCCTGCATAAAAGAGGTTTGGGTATTTTCCACTGTGGCAATCCTTTCCTCTTTCTAGATTCTTGACTTCTCAGCCAAGGACCTTCTGCCAGAGTTTCTGCTGGCTTTTACAGATGCAACTCAGGGAATGCATTTAACACATGGAATACAATAAAAACTACATTGGGACTTGATCCCGCTAACAATGAACTATCCAAATGTTAATTGCCTTCAAAAGGCGACACTGCAAATTCTTAGTATCAAAATAATTATCCGGCAGCTTAAATGTGTGTTGTCCCTGCCATTAACATCACTACCTTTTTTGTGTTTGGAAATCAAATCTTTGTGCTCTGTTACCATCAGAGTTTCTTTTTCTTTCCTTTTTTTTTTTTTTTTTTTGTTTCTATCTTTTTTCCCTTTTTTTCTTTTTTTTTCTCTTTTTTTTTTCTGGCAAATATCTTTGGCAAAACTATGCTCTTCAGTGGAAATATAGCAGAGACTAATTTAGCTTCTCAGTTTTTATTTTTCTTGGGCAACCTGTAAGAAAAGGATGTAAAAAAGAAATTGTCTGTGAAAGTTAGTTACATTTTCCCTACTACTGCTCTACGACGGGGTTATTTTTACACCACAGGAGCTACACAAGTATATTTGCAGCAGTGCAAATATTTTTGCGTGGACAATTTTCTGTGGATTGCTGTACAAACTGGCTCACGTCACTTCATCTTTACAAGAGGTTAATACGTATACACCTACATGAGTGTGGCTACCCCGCGTACGCCAGTGTGGACACATGCTTTTGGTCCTGCCCTTGAAAAGCCTGGAGGAAGTTTTCTTACTCATAAAGTAACTCATTTACTTTGTTGGGGCTACTCCCCTGATGCCTAGAAAGTCATGCTTCAAACATCTCGAAGCTCACTTATTTTTGAAATGCATGATTCAGAAATATGAATCAACACTTCTCCCTTTCTTTAGCAGGGATGCATATGTCTTTGCATCCCTTCCCTCCGCTGCAGAAGGAAAAAAATGCTCAGCTTGGCCATTTACCTGGGAGAAGAGATAGTAGAAGCTAGTGACGGAAACTCCTGTGCCATCACACGTTCACTTGTTCAGAAGTTTTAGACCATGTCGTTCCGCAGAAAGGACAGTCTGTAAAAGAATAAAACATGTTTAGCTTTGCCAGTCTTTGCAGTTCTGCAGGGCACTATGCAGAAAGCCCTCCGTGCTGACACCACAAAATGCCCAGCATCTATTGCACTGGGTCCAGGAAGACTGAGCTGGCAGTGACTGAAGAGCCACCTGCCCGTGAGCAGCCCGCACGTCTCCTTACACAGAGAGTCCTTGTAAAATTTAGGCCATTTCAGTAAGTGCGGTGGACACAGTTGTGAATTGTTTCAGAAGTGGAGAAATCCAGGGAGAAGGTCTTCATGGCTTTAGCATGCTTTGACCAGCCGCTAGTGCTGTCTGGAGAGGCAAAATTACCAGAAAAGTATGAGAGTTTTTATAATCGAAGCCATTTGTTCCTCTTGGCTGCAAAACTTCATCATAGTGATTTTCCACCTGCGGTCTGCTGGCCCTTGGGAACCAAAGGAGCCCACGAATGGCCATGAGGAAAGACACACTAATCCCCAGCGGTCTCCAGGTGTGACATCTTTTAAGGGGCACCCATCTCTGCTGGAAGATGGATAGAGATACCAAACAGCGAACAGCTACAAAGTCCCGCCACGGCGAGGTGCATGCGAGGGTGCAACATTTACTCAGAGCAATCCCTCTCGCCCTTCCCTCCTGTGTGTGATCAGAGGCACAAGTGCAGCGCAGGAGAACAGATGCCAGGGCCAGATCAGCCGTGCGGGACAGGCAGGTGGCAGCAGTGCCCGTGCTACGGAGCGAGCCGGGCTGCTTGCTGCCTGCGCCCGCAGGGTGGCACAGCCGGGCTGCTTGCGGCCGCTCGCTGCTCCCCAACGAATGTCCCAGAGAGAGAAATGTCTTATTTAATTGCAAGGGGAAAAAAGCACGGAGAGCGATGGAGGGGGAAGAAGAAGCCACTCGGCCAGGGAGATGAGAAATGAGATATTTCATGTGCACTGGAACAGGTAAAAGTTTATCAGGCAGGACTAATCAGTTCAGAAGGGGATGCAGGAGGTACCTTCTTGCTTGCAGCGCATTAAGCAAAGTTCAGAAAGCCGAGCAGAAGCAAGAGGGAAAGAAGACAAAGTGGCTACGCTCTGGGATCTTTAATCAAAGAGAAAAAAGTCAGCGCACGGCAGAGGAGATCAGCCAAATCAAAAGTGATCAGGAAAGGAGGGCAGATGGAGGTGATAACAGAAAATCATTTGGTCTAGTGTCTTGCTGAGGGAAGAAGTGCCTGGTGACAGAATAGCCATTAGCAGCTGGGAATGGGCTGAGGCAAGCACCATTTTTTTTTCCAAAGCAGGGATGAAAACGAGTACTTCTGAAGCAGAGCGGGGAAGATGGTACAACCACATAAATGATCAAAGAGGACATACGATATACCGCGCTAGCATAAGAGACTGGAATGGTGGCTTTATAAGATGACCTTACAGACCATAAATTATGTTGGTAACGTCAGTTGTAAGTGTGTGAACTGATGCAAGTGGAGTTCAGTGTGCACTGCTAAGAAACCCATAATCATACATTGAGACACCCGGAAACAACGTGGGTGTCTGCATAAGATGAGGCTAAAATCCTTCTTTTGTCTGAGCGCCCTCTGTATAGGTGGTGCTGATACTTTCCTATATCCTTATTTCACAGCATCATAGAATCGCACAATGGTTGGGGTTGGAAGGGACGTCTAGAGATCATCTAGTCCAATCCTCCTGCTCCAGCAGGGACACTCAGAGCACGTGGCACAGGGTGGCATCCAGGCAGGTTTTGAAGATCTCCAGAGAAGGAGACTCCACAGCCTCCCTGGGCAGCCTGTTCCAGGGCTCTGTGACCCTTTCCAGCTTATCTTCCAGGAGAAGAGAGGTTCTTCTCCTGTTCTGTCCTGTCTTCCATGTTCTGTCCTCACCAAGGCAGTGCTGGGGCTTCCTCTGCTCATGCCACTGGGCAGGTCTAGAGCAAAGTGGAGCAAGGCTTGGCCATGCTGCGCAGGGGAGCCTCCGTCAACATGTGCTCTGCTCTGGGTCCCAGCCTCTCCGAACTCATCAAAAATGACTCAGGTGGAAGCCAGCTGCAAACTAGCACAGTCCTCACTTGCACACAGCCTTATAGGAGTGAGCCCTTGAAGAAGACACGCTGAGAATGAAGAAGGCACAACATCCTGGGCTATTGTACTGCTTTTTTGGGGCAAATGCACACATCTCATTTTGACTAAGATGCCTCTGTCTCAGAAATGCAAGTGAATAGGGTATGTGTCGGGGGGACAGTGTCCAGTGTGTTAAATTCCTGCTTTTGTAGCAGCAAATTAGCAGCCCAGCATAGTTACGACCTCCAGGTGTGACAGCACACACCAGAACCATCCTCATGCAGAGTTCAGTTTTGGTTGAAATCTTCTGTTAAACATTTTACTTTTCAGCTGCATATTTTGCACACTATTTACATGACATTTCTTTCTCTCTCTTCCCCTTGTTGGCTGACCTCATACCCTTTTGGCTTGTCCCCTTTTTTCCTTTTAAGCCTAGTGGTGATTCACTGGAAAAAAATCCATTTAGCCAGTGAGTAGGAATTTATGACCTATTTACAAGTGAACTTCACTGTATTTTTCATAGGCCAAAGTCAAACCAAAAACTAGTCCCCAGACTGCCTTTCGTAGCTGACCATGTCAGCTTCAGGTGATCCTTGAGGAACCTGTAGCCTATCTGCGCTTACCTCACTGGCCTGCCATCCCCTATGTATTATTTGCTGTTTTTTCAGCTACTTGCAGGGCAGAATGACACCGTGAAAATTTCCTGTCTTCTGTTTTAACAATGGGTTTATTCTTGGGGATGGACGGCACATCTTTGAAAGGGAGAAAATATTACATTGCAAAAGCAACTGTGAGAAATAACAACAGCAGTCAAGACTCTGGTGTCCGCTACGCTGAGGCGATGTCTGAAGTCACCCTGAGACATGAGCCGAGTTACTCTGTCATGACAGAGAGCAGAGCGTGCAAACAACGGCCTGGAACATAAGAAATCTGCTCACTTAACAGCAACCTCACTTAACTCAGGAACGCTCTAATCCCAGCAAAGAAACTAAAAGACCTGTGAGGAGCTGCTTGTGAATTTATAAAACCAAGCCAAGGGTCCCATCTTCTTAACGTTTCCTATTTCTCTCCTCCTGAGTGGAGCACTTGTTGCCATAATCCCCGTGTTGGTGCCGAGCTACTGCTAAGTGTGCTGTAAAGCCCCCAGATTTCGCTGAGGATAAACTTGGTGTCTGAGGGCTGCGTACTGTCATGTTTTCCTAACTTCCACCAAAGGATGGCAGTGTGAGATTTTAGTTTTCAGCCTCTGTTTATACTATATGTGTACGTGTCCTGTGCGTGTGACAATGTAGTTAGACAGAAAATTAAAAACAGTAAAGCTTTTTTCCATTCTGAAAATAAAGATATATAGCAGTTTCCTGTCAAATAGGGCTGGATTATGAAAACACAGCGCCAATAAGAAAGCAATTCTGCTGCTGTGCACGGGCTACTGCCATAAAACACCACATTTCAGAACAGCGTTTTTGTTTCTATGCTGACTCTGCTGTTAATTGATTAAAAACCTTTCACAGCACAAGTTACACTGGAGTGACCATTCAGACGCTGTATTCTGAGGGGTTTCCGCATTCAGGGTGGCTGCCCTGAAAGGGCCGCCCGGGTTTGCGTGCTCGTGCGCTCCACAGGGCAGTTCCCTGGGCGCTGAGCGGAGCTCAGACCCACACGCTGTCACCGCGGGGGCCCTTCTGCCCTTCCCCTCTGTCCCTAGCTTCACATGCCCATTCTCTCCTTTGCACTGGCATTAGCTTTCGTACAGCTGCATGGCAGAACGTACCAGAGAATTTGATTTGACTGAAAATATAGCTGGCAAAACCAATCAATTAGTTTTTAATGTGATTAGTTCCCTGCTCCGGCTTGTTGCATGGATGCTAGTGCCGGCGCAGAGAGATGGATCGCCCATTCCAGCAGCACCTCATCCTTCAGTTCACTTAACACGACTGCAGAGCTGAAGAAAACTTTCAGGCCTGGGCTCCACGGGTTGGTTCCCCTGGCTTGCCTTTGTGGATGCTATTTTCTGGTGTGGTGTTCACAGCGAAATGCTGATTGTGTAGATTGCCCTGTACCGTTTTGGTAGTAATGTATCATCCCAGGCCAGGGGCAATGCAGGATCTGAAGAGCACATTCTGCTTTGAACCTTTGCTGAAACACACCTAAGTGCCCCTTTTCCCTAATATATCTGTATCCATACTAGTGGATTGCACTGATCACAGAACTAAACCTGTACAAGAAGCACAGAACTAAACCTGTACAAGAAGGCTATGCAGGCAGCCTACAAGACACTGAATGAATATTGACAACTTCTGTAATTTCACAGGCACTGTGATTATATGAGAACCTTTTTTTTCTATTATAAAAATTCACAGTTAACAGGGAAGTCAAAAATATGAAGTTACTCTCTCAAAAATATGAAGTCACTATTTTTTTTTTAATTCATCATTTTTAGGGTAATGTTTTGAAGCTGAGGACCTGATTTATGCCTTTTGAATTCTCAGGAAAAGCGATTGCTTTGATTTCTCTCTTTCCCCATCATTCCAGTGACTGAGAGAAGAGGTGTGTTTGGGTCTGAAGACTGAGAAGTGAAGACTGACTGGGCATTCTCAGGTTTTTGAACTCATTTTCTCATTGATAAAAAGAGCTCTGAAAGACACAAGCGGGGGCATGGACAATGTTTGCCTATTAGTGCAGACTTTCACTGGAAATAGATAGTTTGAGTTTTTGTTGTCACATTAGGGTGATTCTTCAAGTGGTAGCTCTCCGTCAATGTTGCTAATTTTTTGAGATTAGGTACATGTGTTTAATAGTCCCAGTAGGCATGTTAAGTCCACTGAAAGTTAAATAAAATACACAGTACCAGCAGCACTGCTAATGTAATAATAAAAGTGCTACATAAACACATCAGAGCAGCCCTTCTGCTTGCTCCCCTTCTCATCAGAGGACAGTTTTACATTTCAGAAGATTTCTGTGATGACTGAGATATGATCTTGCTGCCTCCAGTACTAGCCTGTGCATAGCACGAGTATATGTTGGAAGACTTAATGGAGGAAAAATGCCTTTTATATAGCTAAGATGTGCTGCTGTAAGAGGTGCTTCTTTTAGATTGCCTGTCAGTCTTAGATTTCAGCCCACACCAAAAACATTTCTGAAATCTGGTATTTTGCTTTGTAGGGTCACTTCAGATAAATCTCACTTGTGGTCTATAATGAAGAATTCTTTTTTCTTCAGGACCTATCTTTCTCTCCATCTCCTCCAACGGGGTAATAACAACTGAAATGGTGGACAGAAATGTATATTTAAAATGAGAATTGGCTGTATGTTACATTGTCCAAATAAAATCTGTTCACCCTAAACTAGACAAAAGTTTTTCCTTCTCTTCCAGATGTGATATAATTAGGACTGCCTCCCCTCATATACAGAAAAAAGTAACTTGCAGCACAAAGAGTCCATGTTTGTATGAAAGAACTATTGTAACCCTCCAAAACACTCTCATCCAAGTCCAGATCTGCTCCTTTGGAATGGGGCAATGATACAGAATATACCATTTTGCACATCTGTTCATCCATATGCATGTTTTACAGTTCCTATTTCAGAACATGTTCTTGGGCAGGGGATGGAAACAAAAAGGGGGAGTTTGGGATGGAGGAGGGAAGAGGAAGAGATAGTTGAAATTAGAAAAGAAAGCAGGCAAAGGGAAAAGGAAAATGGACAGAGAAATATGATGCCAGATGAGGACCTACAGCAGTGGCAAGGGGACTTTAAGAGAAGCTACAGTCGAAGAGCAGTGGAGCAAGTGGCATCACCTAGACACAACTGCGTGCTCACGCATGTCAAAATGGACCACGAGAGCATTTGGGGATGAAGGAGACTACCTCGTGTAGAAGGAGGGCAGGGTTAAACCATCTGTTTTTCCTGGTTAAAGCAAAATGAGCCCCCAAATGCCTCCTCCTTGGCACCCAGCTAAGCCAAGGAGGAGGCATTTGGGTGCTCCCCAAGCCTGTGGCCGTGTCCATAACCGCTCTCCTCAGGAAGCCTCCTGCGACAGGGGCACCAGCGCAGCAAGGGAGGGAGGGAGGGAGGGAGGGAGGAGGGCTGGCGCGGCCGCGGGCGCTGGCCGGAGCCTGGAATAGAGGCCAGATTTCCCGCACCTCAGCCCTGTCCGCAAGGGCATCGCGTCCCCACGCAGTCAGCTTACATTACAGAACGTATGGCAGCGCAAAGCCGCAGGGACACTAAATTAAGGGAGCAGTGGGCGTACGTCTTGCGCGCAATGTTTCCCTTTCACTGCGCGTTTCTCGTTTACTGTTATTTTTGCATAGCCCCGTGTGACTGAATTCCCATCAAGTGGCCTTCCACACCTCAGGTAGTTATTAGAGAAAGAGACAGTCGCCGGACTGAGCTGTGCCTGGAAATTAGAGAGAGACAGACACACAACAGGCATTTGAGAAGGGGACTGCAGCCCGGGTAGGGATATATGAACCACTCTGGCACAATTCAGTTGTTAGGCAAATGGTTCAAGCTAAAAAGGAGGAAAAATGAACCCCTTTCTGAGTTGTATATATAAGCTGGACATTTGTGGAGAGTGAATGAGTGGAGTGGTTATCAACAATAAAGGAGTAATAAAAAGATAAGATCTTTGCATTCCAATTAAAAGAAAAATCATTGCAACAGAATCAGATGTTTTTCCTAGAAGCACCCGGTGAGGCAAAGAATTTCTCTCCAGACAAGAGACAAATAATACCTTTCTCTTCCATTTTATCAAGTATTAACCCGTAGGCCTCTGATAGTAAAGGGCACAAAACCAACACAGGGATTTCTACTGCAGATGAGAAAACGCATCTATTTTTCTGAACAAAACTGAAGAAAGATTGACCCAGTGAATGAATGGGGTGGAGGGAAACCAAACCATTAGATTAACATCAGGGGAAACTTTAGAGCATGATAGCTTTTCTGATGGAACCGTGTAAGAAATTAAAGAAACAAATATCAGCTTTGCTTCCCCTTCCTGCCACCCCCACATTAGCCACATCTTTGCAAAACATACCATGCAGCTTGTATTGCCTCAATGGTAGGGCTTATTTCTGTGATAAAGGCTTCCCTCACTAAGGCTTTCAAAGCTTCAAACAAACAAACAAAGTATCAGATTAGATGATCCAGTGACAACTCTTCAATATTATAGGCGATATATGTAGAAATGCCAGAGTCAATGGGTTGTCCTTTTCTTTACCATTGTTTCAAAATTGCCCCAAAGTAATTAGGGTGATACCCAAGGGTTAATCACACATATTGCTGAAGAACTTGGGTCAATTTCTCTGCCTTTACTCACTATCTGTGTCAGACAGATAGATAATCAGAAAGCCATTTTCACAGACTAACTATAAAGATCCACGATGGAGACTGCTGCTTTTTACAAAATTTAACTTCTGAGAAAGCCTGCTAATTGAATAACAAAAATTTCAGAAATTGTTTCAAAAATAGGAAGTGCTTCATAATCCCTTATTGAATATAATTTTGGATCTGACTAGTGGCTGAAAATTTTCAGGTGGAAATTTGAGGGTTTTGTGTGTGCTGAGTAGATATAAGAAAAGTGACTGCCTAACCTGTTATTCAAAAAGAAAATGCCTAAAAGTGCAGGGAAGTGCAACATTTCAGCTGCCCTATTCGAGCTAAAATATCTTCATTTGAATATGGCACAGTAATACCTCCTAGAAAGTATAAAACAGTGACTTGGTTTCCTGGTTCTCATCTATGAACAAGCCTCCCACCCTGTGTTGAGCCTCCTTTTGGGCTCCCTTGAGAGCTTTTGTCCATGAAGGTGGCAACTGTAGTGTATCACGGGACATGTGGTTTGACGAGGAGGCAGATGAGAACTCTGACCTATAATGAGATACTGCAGTTGCAGTTTCTAAATCAGTTTTGAAGTTATCAGTCTTTTGTTGAAAGATGATAATTTTCCAAATTTCCTGTCCAGAACTTATGTTTATCAACCTTTTAATTCCCAAACCTATTCTCCAGTACTTCCTTTCCTTTGACATTTCACTAATAGCTTCATTCCCTTCTCTATCATTGGCTCATCTTTCTTCTCATGTACAAGTGTAGATCAGCTGAAACATGTATATCGCTTGTCTCTGGTAAAGAATCTGATTCTTTACATTACCTTTAAATCTCAAACATACTGAAGAGTGAGGTAGAAGGTATTTGTAGCTGTCATTTGTTTCAGTATTGTGATTTAAACATAAATTCTCTTTTGCTTTTTCCTTATTAAAATATTTTAACAGCATTTGTCAGAAGACAGGTTAGCTACTGAACAGACCTTCCTGATAAACATTTACAAATTCAAATTTGTAAGCATCAGGCTGAGGTAATATATACACTTATTGCTTATGTTAAGAGAGATGTCTTCAAAGTAATTTAGCAAGCTTCTAACTCGAAGGGAATGCTTATTCTATAATCCAGTCCTCCTCTCCCACAAAATAGGGACATATATAAATCCAGCCACTATCCCAGACCGAGATTCCTCAAGTAGGTACCCAAATAGTGCCTTATACTCATTCCTTGTGGTCAATGAGTATGATGAATGATGAATGCATCCTTAGTAGAAAGATGACAGTTACTTCCTCAGGCCAGGGGGAATACCCAGAACAGCACTAATAGAGGTCACTCGCAGAAAAATTGACTGACCCATTGAACCTTTATTTTTTTGCAGAGCAGATGTTAGCTATATTTCTATATTTCTTTAAATATGTTTTAATATTGCATGTTTGATGAGGTATATTTCTTGAAAAGTAGTTTCCACTACTAGCAAAGGATTTGTCCAAGCAACCCATTACCAAGTTAACAAGACTCAAGCAGAACATAAAGATACATTTCAAAATAGGACCACAGCTGAGCTTTGGTTTCAAACAGGGAGTCGAACCTAATCTCTTAAATTCTAGCTGGATGACCAGGCTACAAATATGGGATAAATCTCTCTCATCCTCTCTTGTGAGGGTGTCCCACTTAATATCAATAATTAAGTATTTATTTGAGGAGGTATTTGAACTCTCAACTCCACTGAATTTCCCAACTAATGGCTAGAGGGTCAGGGTGCCTTCTCTTCTCTCTGTCTGCTCTCTTCCCCCTAGAAATGGAAGCATTTCTGCACCAAAGTCTCATTAATAATTCATATAAAAGGGAACATTTCCCATACCAAAGATGGAAAGAAACAAATCCCTTGATACCCATCTCACCTCCAAGTTATACCCCAAGTTAATTAAAGATTTGGGATAATGACTGTGGCTGTGAGAACCGTTGTTGGATGGTAAAGAGCTCGGATCCCACAAAAACTCTTCTTTGAGCTTAACTTTAACCCTTTGTGTGTCCGATATTTAGCTGCCAATTCCTTTACACTACATAGATGAAAACAGAACAAAAAGAGGGGGCAAAAGAAAGACTGAGCCATAATGAAATACTATTAAAATATTTTACAAAAATATTACTATTTTTACTATTAAAAATATTACAAAAATGTAATGCTGAGGTACATATTGCAATTCTGTTGACTTTCTATCAGCTTTGAAATATATTATTAAACCTGCTTCCTTTAGTCCATTCTGAATATTATGTTAACATTCATACTATATTAACTGTATTTTCTTAATTTCAATTTAAAAATACTGTCTTTAAATATTAAAAAATTACAGTTTCCATTTTCTGCTTCCCTTCACCCCACCTTTTTTGATTTAGCACAGATGCACAAGAAAATGCATTCTCAGGCTTTACTCACCCACTAGCTCTAAATATTCTGTACTAAATTAAGTACAAAACCAGTCAGATACCTGGTACTGGAAATATGGCTTTAACCAACAGAATTGTGATAGCTCAGGAAACTATGCACTAACAATCAGCAAGAAGTCTATCCTGATGAGTAACCGGAAAGATTTGTCATGACCTTCTCCCTCTGAAGTATTTACAGATGAACTCTACATTCAGAAACAGTTAAGACACCTTACACTTTTGCACACAGACACATTTTTCCTGAACAATATGGGAAGGATAAACTTTTGAATTAAAAAAAGGAGAAGTTCAGATCAATCATGCCTATTTTCAGCTTGTTTTAAACGTGCTGTTTCCCTTTTTCTCTAAATAGTTTTCTATGTGATTGCTGAAATGTCTTTGTAAGAGAAGTGACAATGCTCAGACCAGGAAAGTCCCTGGTGATTTTCAAACACAATTTTATTGAGATATTTTAATTAAAAAAAGAGATCTAGTAAGCATATCTGTCATAGAAACCCCTTATCATCATGACTACAGTTTAAATTTTATGGAAAGTAGCAAATGACTACATAGATGTCATGGGTTAGTCTACTGAGGTCTCTGATGTTATTTAGGAAGGTATATTTTAAAAAGTAACTTTGAGCTTCACTTAATCAAACAAGGAAACAAGCTATGCAGATGTTTGTTTACTTGAATAATGGTTAGTGTGTAGAGTCACAGCAAATGAAGACACACACACAAACCAGCATGCGTGTGTTAATTATTTGCAAGAATCATAAACCTTTCCTCAAAATATTTTATCCCAGCCATGTCCTAATGACTAACGCTGACAGCTCTAAAACCTGCCTTTTTTATTTATGCACAGTATGGGTACAACAAGGATAGATCTACTTGAAGATCTCTGTATCTGGCTATCTCATTTTCTCAGATCCTTGAGAAGAACTTTGGAGGAAGCAAAGAAGAGATTTTTTCCTAGGAAATATATTCGGAGCATTGTACCAAACCTGTCATAATTTTGGAGAGGACATCAAGAAGTTAGTAATAATAGGTAAATGCTCAGATGATAGTGCAAAGATGCACGTTATAGATCTCTGTTATGCACCTTTACCAGGTATCTGTAATGTGCAGAGAGGATTTGGAGAATTTAAATATATACTTTAGGTAGCAGATTGGTTCTATCAAAACATGTTTCTTACAGATAGGAGAGAATGTCAGATTATCTAAATTATGCCATTTGTCACTTTCTACTGCAGAAATCACATCAGGAGTCTAGAGAGCTCCCTGTTCCTTACTTTTGTGGTCAAGTGGTAGAAGGTGAATATTTCTAGCAGTAATGTCCAGACCTGGACAAAACAGGTTTTTTCTTGTGGGCTTCTACTCTATTCCCAGACAACAGTCTAGCAAAGAAAGGCTAATGACCGGGATAGCTTTGTCTGGCAGGCAACTTTCTATAAAGGTAGTACCTACCTATAAAGGTAGCTTTTCATACCACTGACTATGAGATATTGATATCCTGTCTGTATCAATTAGCTAAGCTGGACAGGATCAATTTAGAAACCTTCTTTCTTCAGAGGAGGCTTCAGTCAGCAATGTTCAGTGATAACTCATACACCCCAAAAAGTCCTGTTGTATATAATAATGAAGCCTGATTTCAACATCTTTGCTTACTATACACATAGATGTGCCAAGAGAACTGATCCAGTGTCACAGCCTACGGAAATCTTTGCACGGCAATGGCAACCAGCCCTGCATTATAATCTCCTCTGACAGTTTCCTCTTTATTCTGTTCTGCCACCAGCCTGAGACCAGGCAGTGAGTGTCAGTCATCTGAATTCAATCCAGATGAATCTGAGGAATAATTTAAGGGAGACAGCTAAAGCTGCCCTCTATATGATGGCAGACCTTCTGTTGCGAGTGGTTTGATGCAAGGGGGTTTCCAGCTTCAGAACAGTTAGTTTCGTGGCTTCATCTATCTATCAGGTAAACAGTCAAATAGCACTTTTTTCAACTTGAAAATTTTAAAAAGTACAACCTGTATTCCAGACTGGCCTCTCACTGCTCTCTGTGTTACTATAAAGCAGATTGCCATAACGCACTGCATGTCTCTATGGACATGCTGGCCGTGGCTGGATGACAGCGTGTAGTGTGTTGGCCATGAATCAGCAGTGCCAGAGCTACCTGGGGATCTGCACTAAGTAGTTGCCACTAGCTGTGTTGCCAGCAGTCAGAGTTCATGACCATTTTAGCATGCAAAACTGAAAATAATATAGGGCGAATCTGTGGTATTGCCTGTTGACCGACCTCTCGCTAAGGTGATTAAGATCAGCTGAGCTGAAAGAAGATCCAACGCTGGCACAGTGTCACCTGAGGAGCAGGAGTCTCAGCCCACACCGTTGACTTCCAGTGTTTACAACAGGCCTTTTTTCCACATATGTGTACAAGCAGCCAGATTCTTTCTGTGTCCCTGTGAATTCTTCGGAGGTAGAGACCAAGGGCATTTATATATGTTGTAGGGTCACTGGGAGTTTATTTTATTCATACTGAGATGCCATGGAAAGGTTTTGCGTACCTAAACAGACGGAAAGATTTATGACCATTCTGCTCACTTGACAAAGCTTTTTTTTTTTTTTTTTCTTTTAAAATTCTTAATTTTAATGATATATGAGCTGAGTTTTCAAAGGCCTTAGGGCATGACTCCTTCTTTACTAGCAGTAAGAATTGGCCCCGATTCTTCCTTTTTGTGTCTGTTACAAGTAGGAAGCACAGAATCAATTGCCTTCTGCAACACTGGGGTGCATCCTTTGACTCCTCGCAGAACAGTCGATTCAAATGTTTAGTGATATGCCACCAGAAATACCCTTATTTAATATTAAAAGGCAGAAACTTGGCTGTTTAGATATTAATTTCCTATCCCTCATAATTACTGAGTGCCTGCCTCTGCTCACAGACATGGTGGTGAGTCACCTTTCAGACCTTCCTCTTCCTGTCACTCAAGCCCCATGCTATGTCACCCTTGGTTTGACAAGAAAAAAAATCGCTAGGCAAAACTGACTTTCAGCTTTGACTTCTTTGGCCTTCTTTTCAATGAGTTTGTGAACAGAAATCATAGCAGTTTGCTTTCTGGTGTTTCCTTCACTACAAAATCTGTTGCCCTCCTTTAGTGTGTATATTAAGTCTAGCTCTTGTGGTTCAGCGTCTTTTTAGTGTGGCTGTAGCTAGCAGTTGGCTGAATACCCAGTGCTGTCACTTCATTTCATAGCTTTGTCACCAGTGAATAACAATTATAAACCAACTGCACTAGTTTGTTCCCCAGGTGCCTGCCTGAGACGGACACCCAGCAATTGAGTGAGATTTTTCTGAAAGAAGCCTTCTTTAAAAAAGAAAGCAAACAAACAAAAAAACCAAAAGCATCACCACAAAACATTTTTGAGGCTGGCTGTTCCAGCTTCCACGTTGTGGTAATTGAGAACACTCCATTAGGACAGAGGCAATTCAATAGACTGAGCTAAGCAGCCATCATACACCAGCAATGGGAGGTGCATATTATTATTTTTTTTTTGCATGCATTAGCAGAGCATTCATGACAAATCAATCTTCTAAGGCATTTCTAGGCCCTGCAAAATTTTACGTCCCACAGATTTTTAAGGGTAATGGAACAATTATCATCATCTCATGTGACCTCTAAGCCAAAGGTTTCACCTATGTTCTTTGTTGAACTCCCATCACTGAGGTTGAACCTGAGTATTCACAGGCACATTTAAGACTTAGAGTGTAGAACCAAGAGGTCTACAAGCATCAGCAGAGAAACAGATGGCTGACTTTTCAAGTCAGCCTCTGACAGCTGTCTCCATCGAAGTATTAGAAGACAGTTCTAGACATAAATTCCTACCATATAGAGTTAGTCCTTGTGTTGGGCCAGCAGTTCCAGTTGGGTATATGCTAACCATATGCTAGCCTGGCTTCACATAGCAGAGAGACTCTTTGCATGCAGTATAACTGTATGCGCACCATCAGTTAAGCAGGCGCAGTCTAAGCTAACCTGTCCTCCCTGTGTCACTCATTTCCTCCTGCTCCTCGTCTGAGGTATCATGACTGATGATATGAGGACTCTGTCCACTTCAGTGCAAAAGAAGAAAATGAGCTGAAATCGCTGTGGCTGAACATGACCATACAATTAATAATTTCCAGACGGTGCTTTCCAATAATGAAATATACACATGACTCATCTACTGGGCCATCAGAGTTAGCTGAAAAGGTTAGATTAAAAGAATAAAATAAAAACATAAGCAAGCACATCAGCTTTGAGCACATCAGCATTAGGAGATTCGATGAAGTATGATTAGAGACCTGATGAAAGCATTAATTCCTTGAACTGATGAGAGAAAGGACACACAACAGACTGCATGTCTCTCTCCTCTACATAATCTCTTCCCCACAAAAGACTCTTCCTCTCACTATCTGTGATATCTGTGGGGGTGGGGAAGGGGAAAGGCTCAACTTGCTCTTCCTTTCAGCACTTTTGAGAGAGATACAAGATGTTAAAAAAAATGCAACACCTACAGCAAATTTAACCAGTCCAACAATACTAGGAAATTTAGATGCATTTTCTTGAGAGTTATCACCTAGTATCTTCTCTCACACACCGCCCCTGCACACAAAGCACACGCACACTGACTGCTTGCAGTGAAAGCCCTGCCCTCTTTGCCCTGCAGAGGCCATGTCCTCCTCCAACGCAGGGTAAATGCAAGGGCTTTTTCTCATGGGTTATTACAATCTTTATGGAATAACTGACCTGCTGCCTCACTCCTCTCCTATTTCTCTCATCTTTGGGAGACAAATTGCCCTCTATTCTGATTTTTCTTCTGGTGTTCTTCAGATCTTCTTGGCTTTCACTGCTTCAGCTGCAGACTATACTTAATATTGTGCAATCTCTGAGTGTATGAGGATAGCACCCTTTAATATGTATTTCTGAGTGTCCTTGCACTGAAAAAGTGAATCTCATTGGTGAGTGTTGGTGTAAGAAACATGAATGCAATTTCCTGAAGTTTTGCATGAGACATGTGGGAGCAAAAACATACCTTTCATATCCTGCCAACTTGATTTCATAAGGTCTTGGAGAACGTAGACCCTAGGGACAGCTGATAGCCAACTTGTTATTTTGTATAGCTAATATTTGTTAAGTAACCTTTACATGAGCAGGTCTTGCTGTATATTGGAATATTTTTGTGCCTATTCCTCTGCCCACGGCCTACATTTCAGTTAGGTCGTTCCTAACAGCAGTTCCATTACACCATATCCTTCCTTTGGAGACCCTAAGAGTCTCCAAATTATGAACTGTCTAGCACAGTAAAAATGCTAATTTCTAAACATGGATTGTCTTGCATTCTGAAAGCTAATAATCTTAACCCAAAGGTCTCCACTTCATCCACTATCATAAACATTCTGTCATCATTTTGTTCTTACACTGGTGACAGAGTTAAAAAAAGAATCCTGAAAATAAAATGGTAACAAAAGTTATTGGGTACAAGGTAGAAAATGCTGCTGTTAGCATACTTATAAGCAAGGTCAAAGTTAGTGTAAAATGAATAACTTCCATTTAATATCTTCTTCCCACTCCTCTCCAGTGCTTTACAAACAGTTAATAGAATCTAAATTCTTATAGCACCCTTGTCAGAAGGGTGGATACACATAGTTATCACTGTTTCACAGAATGAATGGAGGCAGACTGGACTCTAAAGCTATGTTTATGCTAATTATTCTATTACCATAGACATAGAATAACTAGTATACAGTAATTCTATACTAATGAAAAAAATGGGACATTGCCCATTTCCTGTCCCTGCGAATGACTGTCACAACATATCTTGCATTCATATAGACTTCAGCCAAAACAGGGTGGCTACTTTTAAATTACCTACTGGGAATGGTTCCCAGTCTGTGTGTATTCCCAGAGCATGTGTAAGAATCATCCAGGGGAGTGTTAGTTGGCCCTAGTTGGTTAGTTGGTCAAAATGTGCAAATGATAATTTCATAGTTTATGAGTACAGACATAACCAAGAAGGGCCATGCAACAACCAAGTTTCAGAGCTTAGCTTGTAATGCTGTACTTTAAAAATGATACTTTGGTATCATCTTTTGCTTTTGTGAAAACTTTCTCATGCCTTTTCTGCCGCTGTTTCTCTTCCTGTGTTCCAGTCTGGCTGGCCTGGGCTGACACAGCTGCAAGGTATCTACAGCAAACATGTTTGCACCTTCCCAGGTCACCTCTAAAGAAGGAAAGAGCTCTGCTAAAACATCAATGTGGTGTTTCGAAGAGTTTTCTGAAAATATTCATGTTATGATTTCCTGGAGTTACCGCTTAAGGACTAGATTGTTACCCATACAATCTCCAAGTAAAACTATGTTGACTGCCTGTGTAAAGCTCTGTTGAAAGCAATGGGACAAGCTGCTGCACCTCTTTAGAACGGATGGCAGATTCTAACCATAAAGCCTTAAATTACAGAGGAAAATAAAATCGTGGACAAAATCCAATGCAAAGCAAAAGCGATGCACAAACACCTCTGCCATGATTCCTGCAAAAGCCATGAGTCTGAGCAACTGGCAGCTAGTGCAGCTCTGCATTGAATGTGTGGGAATCCTACAGTGCTGTATTATAAAGACATTTAATATCCTTATTAAAAGGAAGTATACATACTTCATTTGCAGAATGTGGGCCAAATTAATCTCTAGTCAATTATACCCTATATATTCAAATCCCTTGTTTTATTAATTAGTCCCAGAGCTAGATATTTTTTCCACCACTCTGTCTACCACTACTGAAGCAGCAAGATTTTCATTATTTTTCATGCAACGCAGCAAATTGCTTCCTACAATTTAAATCCCCATTTATCTTGTAAAAGTTGTGGGCTTTGAAGACTGTAGGAGTTGAGCCAACATTACTGGGGCATTATATTCCAAAAGGCTATATGTAACATAAGATATACATTTCTATATGCAACTCATCTACTGCTGTGAGCAACATATTAGGCTATTAGACTCTATTAGGCTGAGTTTTACACATTTTCTGAGCATTTATTCTAACCAGTTGGAACAGCAGCAGCAATCTGCTATTGAGATATAAACAAAAACTGTCTATTCGTGCTTCAGACAAGAAAGATGATGCAGTAAAGTTACTAGCACTCCTGAGCAGAACCAGGATTCCTTTGAGACTGTATTGAAAAAGGAAAAGTAAGAAATTACAGATATATACATGCAGATAGAGCTAACCTATAGCAGTTGCAGAAAACCTAAATGTTACTTGTTTCATCCCAAGAATGTTTAACATCAAATCACTTCAGTGCCCTCAACAGCCTTCACTCACATGTGGTGCCTTCAAAAGGTGCGCACACATTTTTAATTTCCATTCCAGAATTTGTTGTCTGCCTGGAATTTAAAAAACTTCCTATGCTTTCTCACAATCTTGTCACCGCAAGATTAGACTCCCGTAATACGCTTCACTCGAGGCTATTGCTCGAGATCAGAGCGTGAGGCGGGTCCAGCAGGCGTCATCCACACAGTAATCAGCGCTGAAGCCGGCAGCACCCGAGAGCGGCTCCGTGTTGGTGCTGGTCTTTAAGGCCCTGCACGCGGGCTCCGTGTCGGTGCCGGCCCTCAACGCCCTGCACGCAGGCTCCCTCCTCGCCACGCAGCGGAGCACCGGAGGCGTCTGAGGGAGCTCAGCTGACAGCCAAGCACACCGGCAGGGCCTGGTGTGCCAAGGCCACCGGGGCCTCGGGATTCACCGCACCCCCCTGCCAGGCGTGCAACTAAGTTTGTGTTTTTTCCTGCGAATTTGGAGGAGGATGGTCTGAGGGATGGACTGGCTTTTCTCTTTTATGAGCTAATTAGGGGTACCTAGTTTCACTATGTTTTATAAATAAGCCTCCAATCTCAGAAGCAGTTAATATATGCTTGCAGTTAGCACCTGAGATGCTGGCTTACTGTACTTGCGGGTTTGACATACCCCTCTAAGCAGAACCTCTGGTTTACCTCATAAAGAGCAAATCTAATTACTGTGCTTCAATGAGAAATGTCTGCATCAAGTCAACAGGACACCAGAGACAAGCACTGAATCCTTGTTCCAAGCCCGACCTGTGGAAAAACAGAGCCTGAGCTAGTTAATGTAAAAGTCCGGCAATAATGCACTGTTTTCTCTTGGGCACTAGAAATGGCTGAACATTCAAGCATCCGTATGTTGGCCAGTAAATGAATTGTGTAAGTGACCCCCGCGCTAACACTGGGCTTCACCCTCCACAGTGCTAATAGAAAATGCGCTGATGTCCATTAGTGAAGGAGAGTCCTGAATAAGAAGTAGTAACAGAGTTAAAAAACAACTCTCAGGCCATAATACAAGGCAAGAACTGATAGCGATAATGGAGTTTTCTAATCCCTAAAATTGGCTTCTCTGCAGTGAAGTTACGTGCTGAAGCATGTAATGGAACCTAGTTACAATGATGAAGCTGTAAAAAAATCCCATTTGTAATGAAGTACAATCGAAGTGTGAAATTATTTCATAAGCTCTTTGCCTAGTTTGATGGAGATGGTTCACATAATCTTAAGCAGCATGTTGAGAAAATTGGGAGGAAGGCAGTGCTTGTTCCGCCCCTTACCTAAGTGATAGTCATGTCTTTGAAAAAATAATCATGAATTTTCTGTAAAGGGGGAACCACTGCTATACAGTGCTCTGGTAGGTGAATATGCTATAAATTGGTAAGGGATCATAATGCTTCTTACACATTCACAGAAGTTTGCCTCAGTATGTAAAATATATGCTTTTAGGGGAAAAGAGTGGAATGTGTTGATGATTTTTATAATTCCTGCTTAACAAAGAGTTACGTATTCATATATTCTGAGAAGTAGCGGGTAAGTGAAATATTTCAAAATAAACTCACTCACGGGTAGATTTACTATGTAATAACTGCCTATTAGTAAAGTTATGTCATTCAAAACAAATGATACTAGTGGCCAGTAGATCTCCTTTTACTTTGCTATATTGATCCACTTAATATTTTCCGCATTATCTATGTCCAGCCTTAAAGACTGCTCGTCTAGTAAATAGTCTCTCCATTACAGAAAGCAAGAAGCAGGTATCACAGCACACATCCCCTGGCCCTCAATGTCTATCAGAGCAGCTCTAACGTTCATAGCTCCCCCTATTTCACAAATAAAAGGCCCATTACTACAGCTTTTACTCTGTCGTCTGCAAGTCCTTGGGGATTCCTCAGCAGGTAGCAAATGCAGAAGCGAGCCCCAAACCTGGCTGCCTCTGCTATGAAACGAAAGACATCAGACACGAGGAAAGGCACCGAATTGAGCTTCTGGGCGAGCTCCCCACCTACCTAAACGGAAGGGCACGGAGAGCACTCTGCGCCTCGCAGGATTAGACGCTGTGGTACTGTACGGTGCTGCAGCAGCTCGTGTGAAAAACTGCCCACCTACACATCTCTAATCTGATAGAAAGGAAAACACCTCGTTCAAAAGCACGCTGTTTTACTGCAAACAAAGCAAGGTTCGCTATTTTCAGGTCAAACCACTGTTCAACTACTGGCAAAATGGTGACATTTCTCAATTTTAGATTGCAGCATAATTTTTTACAGAAATGTTTCCCTATTTTTGTAGCTAAGGAAACGGCCTTTTGTTTCTATAGAAATAAGCCAAGAATTAGGGGCCAGGCCACAAAATACTTTGTTTTATTACAAAACCACCAAAACGTGATTTCTCACCAGTTTAGCTGGCAGTGAGAATATTTCGCACAGCAGTACCATGTACTGATGCTCTCCTGGGGAAGCTAAGCAACAGTAACTTTGGCTGAGAGTTAGGACTATTTTTGGAAGCTTCAAAAGTATCTAGGGAAAGTACTTTTCACTTTTATTCATATAAACAGTATCTCTATTTATTAAAAAAAAAAAGTGAGAAATGGTTTCTCTTCAACTTCAAATGGCTTTGACAATAAAATTCTGCTTATATCAAGGTCTTGGGAGACACATGAAGCCTTCTGATAAATGGGAGGAGGAGTCGGGTGATGAAGAGATAACTTGACTCAGGAAAGGATGCTGCCCCTGGAGCGCAGTGAAGTAAAGGTGAATTCACGCTAGATCCCAGCTCTGTGTCTCCTACCCAATACTCTGACATCCCAGCATGAGGATGGACTGTGATGAACTTTTCCCTCTCAAATTAATAAAAACCTGAAGAAGCCATTTCTACATCAAAAAGAAGAGAAAAACCTCCCTGAGTATAAGCTTAAAACTCATGGAAGCCCAGAGAATTTAAAGACCATGTTCAAATGCTTTGCTGAATAGATGTGTTACTGAGCCGTGGCCAAGACTTCTTAAGTTAAGGTTCTATCACCCATAGAAATATTAATATGCTCAATATAAATACAATACTTAAATGCTCTGTTGAAAGGGAGTAGATTATTTTTTTGTGGTTTCTGGGTCATTCTCTACAGGAACATCTGGCTAAGTTAGGGATTCAGAATAAATTTAATGAGTACAAATGCTACAAAATAAAAAGCCCAACCAGAACAGGAAACTGTGGGACGAGTCAGAGCAATGCTCCTCTAGACAGCTAAGCTGCAATTGACAACTTCATGGTTCAGTACATGTTACTGTGTTGTTGCCTCTCATTCTGCAATTAAATCTTCTTTGAAGAAAAGAGAGAAGAAAATACTAATACTTGGCATAGGATAAAACTAAGGACAATTTTATTGAGCATGGATCATGTTCTTCACTGGTCTGTGCTGTCTGATCTCCATTCCCCTGTGCCCATCAGCTAACGGCGTGCCCATGTGAGACTGCTAAAATACATGGTTTGAACAGGAAACAAAGTAGTTTAACACTGTCTGCCGCTGCATACTTATTTCTAGCACCCTTTTCTAACTTTCTTTTTCTGTCTTCCACCACTTTTGTAGCAAACCCTCTGCTCCTGCAGTGCCCTCTGCTACTCTTGCTGCAAACTCTGGGCCAGCATATGTGTTTTAAGCACACGCTTACAGGATTTACTGGATACGGCTGGAGCAATCAGACAAGATTAAACAAAGATTTCTAAAAAAAACATCAAGGAGTCTGCAGACTTTGAAGATGGACTTAAAGCACTGACTTTAAACTTCTATGAAAATCAGGTTGGGTTCAAGCCTTGCCCCTTATGACTGTTCCTAATCTGCCAAAGAAAGAAGCCACTATGAGGTTTTGTTCCTTATCAAAAAACACCAGCCCTAATTGTGTGGCAGTAAATTTAACCACTCTAGTGGGCACTGCCCTGCATTATCTTTTGCCTTCAGTTTCTCTTATTTTTAGCTCAGACAACTTCTTAGATCTGCCAAAAAAAAAAAAAATATATATATATATATGAGGACATAATTTCTGAGTACAATCCATTTTTACAAGTATAACTAAGTAGAAAGCAGAAGCAAATGTTAAAGCAGCAAGAAGCATTACACAACTGCATAATATGCATTAGAAATGCAAGAGGGAAAATCTGGAGCACGTGCGGTGACTTCCAGCTGCGGAGCCTTTGGAGCCGGAGCAAACCTTCGCGATGACTTTGAGAAAGGCTCCCTGTGACCACTAGGGGACCTGCAAGTACTTCGGCATGAACGTAACTTTGGCACCTACGTGCAGTAAATTATTGAGATGTACTTTTTAAAAGAAGAGACACAGGGAAACTGGTGCACTCCAAATCACTGCCAGCCACTGTCCTCGCAGTGTACACAAGAGTCCCAGCCCAATCCCGCTTTTGCTTGCGCGCTGCCGGGAGCCCGAGTACTTTTTGTCACTCATTCAGGAGCTCTTGTTTGCCAGAAAGTAACAGGATTTAAAGATAAGTATTAAAAGTGCACAAGGAGAAAGCAACAACAACCAGTACACGGAGATAGACATCAGCGTGAAGGACTTTCAGGCCCCCGCCACACAACATGTTTAAATTACAGAGGGATACGAGGGGAGAGAGAAGAACAGAAAATGTGTATCCAAGAAGACATGGAGCGAAGGCTCCCAGCCAGAGCTTGGAAACCCCATGCGGTTCTGGAATGCCGGAGCCACAAGTAGTTTGCACAGGAAAGCCCACTGCACCCAAAAGCCACATCGCTGCGTGTCCCTTTCGCTTGCCAGAGATGAAAATCGGCCCGAAAGATTGATGTGCTGTGTCCGACATTCAGGAAGCAAAGGTGGCACATGTGCCTTAAGACTAACTCCTGGAGAGCGAAAGCGGGAAAAAAGGAGTTTTCTTGATGTGATACTGAAGTCTAGCCTAGGAATAGAATAAAACACTTTGTGTTCTTGGAAAATGAGAGCTTTGCTTGATATTCTCTAGATATATTTTCTGCCATCCACTATTCATTTCTAGATGGCAGCTCTTATATCTGTTGTCTTCCCCCTGTTTCAATCCTCCCCAGTCTAAATGTCAAGTCACTATTATTTTGAGAAGGGACTTCATAAATCTGGAGAAGACAGACACTTTTGCAACAGACCGATGTTGGGGAAAAAGCATAATAGTGAAAATAAAAGACCTTGTTCTTTAGTGCCGTTTGGCGGTTTGGGATGGCGGGAGCGGCGCAGCAGGAGACGCGCGTGGCGGGCTGAGGGCAGGTAAAGTTGAGGGCGCCGCAAGCTGATCTCAGGCGCCCGAGTTGTCTCACGCTGGCCAGCCCTGACAGTCCACGCAGGCAGGAGCACCAAGGCCTGGCCGAATCTCCCCCCATCATTTTATTTTCCCTTTTCCCTGCAGGTAAAATGCTAACACAGAGGGTCAGAGCCGTGGGCAAATTCAGCTTAGCTTCATGCACGTGGAAGTGGCAGCTGGCAACAGATACTCTCTTGAGGACACATCCCTCTCAGGAGAGGTTCTCTGAAGAAAAATGTGTAAAGTGCTTTGGTGTTTTAACTGCTCTGCTCTTAACACCAACGGGCTCTCCCCTCCGGATACTGCTCTCACCCTTTATTCTAACATAAGGGCCCTGGTGCTCCACCACCATTTGGTAACTGCCGCCCTTTGGGCCATTAGCTCGGACTGGTGAAATTGTCAGGGGTTGAGGCTGTAATGAGAAGCCATTAAATGTGGTGACATAGACGTGGTTTCAGTGGCGAGGCTGCACTGCTGCGCAGGTCCTCCTGCCTCGTACACGTCCAAGCCCCAGCGCTGCTGCAGACCATGGGGCAGATAGATAGGGAGAAGCTGCTGCCCTCCAACATGCCAGCACGGTGAATCCTATTTTCCTAGACTTGGTGAGGCCCAGAGGAAAAATGGAACCATCATCTCTATCACAGGAGATTTATCATGCGCAGACTTTGACTTTAGGTACAAATTTCATGGAACAACAGAGAGTTTCATCTGATTCAGAGTCATGTGCTGTGGAAAAAGATTATAGGTTGCCCAAGTCATTCCCTAGTTCAGATCAGTGCTGTGATAAAGAGGGATGGATGCCAAACAAAGAACACAAAAAAACTGTCACTTCCTTTAAACAAATAAAAGTAAGAAATGGAAAAAAATAAGTGCCTGGTTAAATTCAAGGACTATCATAATGAGAAAATATTTTCATCTTTGATCAAACAAAAATACTACCTTTCTGTTCACAAGAGACACAAGCTAAGCTTGCATAGCATCCATCTAGACAGAAATTCTTTAAAAAACAATCACTATTGCCCTTATAGCCCCTTTCAGTCAATACAGTTCTGCATGTCTGAAACAAGAGACTTTATTTTTTTTCAGAAGATAATTCAGCTATGTGATTTGCTGAGAATCACACAACAGCTCAGTGACTGATGCCATCTTGGTCTACTGATTGCCAGGACCAAGCTGGCTTTCCAGTTCACTCTGCCATGGAATTACGTTCTCTAGTGTAATGTATTTTGTCCATTTTTCTCCAACAGAGAAAACATATTCGCTATACTAAGCACTGAGAGACAAAGACAGAAGTTAATTCGCTTCTTCTTCTTCTTTTTTTTTTTTAGCTGTAAATTACTTTATTCAATTATTCAATTATTTGGAGCGTTTTTTCTTTCTTAGACTTGCAACATTTTTCACCTAATCCAGTCTCCTGGTTTCAGCAGAAGTCAGTGGCAAAAGCAATACAAACACTAAATGCATTGTTGTAGACTACAGGATACGGTTTTATTCCTGGATGAGCAACTGCAAGTCACATAAGCAATTTATCTTTAAATTAACTCTTGAACTGTAGCTGCATGGAGTGCAGAGCTTATGTTCTGTATTGAATGGGGTCCTAAATACTTATGGTGGATGAAATACAAAAATAGTAACATTATATTGTAAAACACTTTCCATAAAATCTTATTTTTCTGAATGCTCCTAGACAGAGTTGCTAGATGCATGCAAGTCCTGCTTGACTATGGAAATAGAGAAATAATTACAGTGAAAAAATGGTCATCAAAACAGTAGTCAGATGTTTCAGAAAACCAGCATACACCTCCTCTCCCTTCTCTTCCTTTCAGATCCTAATTAGTACGAGACTAAGAGAAGCCATTGCTGAGTAATGCACTCATGAGGATGCTGGAAATACTCAGTGCTACTTCATCCTTTGCTATGCACCTATGTTCAACAGTATTCAGCATAACCATACAGAACCCAGCCCAGTCCACTTTATTGCCAAGCCCTGTGAATGACTCACTCACAAGGTATCTCATTAAATCTTTCAAGCAGCAGATTAATATTCAGCTCGAAGCCCTCTTGGCTTCATTTTGTGGATTATATTTCTTCTTCTCTAGAGAGAAGCAGGATGTTCCTAAGCAGCCTTAGTCCACCATCAAGGACCATGAGAAACCAACTCAAGGCTTACAAAACACCACAAGGAGAAAGACCAACAGTAGTCCTCGTCAGACAGTCTCCTGACACCTTCTGACGCATTATCTATGGCATGTTAAGATGGGCACGAGGAAATCTGAACATGGTGTATTGTCAAGAGAGTATTAGTAAATAAGCTGCAATAGTTTCAGTTTTCCCAAGTAAACTTTTAAATAAATAATACCTCCTTCATATGAAATAAGTAAATAAAAAGACCAAGTTGACAATAGACTTCTCTTAAAAACACAGTAAGGTAAAATATATTTTTCTGTCAGATACACTCTTTGACCTTAGGAGAAAAGGCCAAGTCTCTCTTTCTCTCTGTCAAAATGTCCTGTTAGAGTGTTCAGCTGGAAAGCTGCTGAGATACATGATTTAACAAAGTTGTTTTACTCCCATCAGGGAAAACTCATATCTATACTGTAGGTCATAAGAACAACTTGAAAAGAAAACAGACATAATGTTTTCAAGTTGTGAGAAAACACATCTAATAATTTTTTTACGAGCTCACCGAGATAATTTAATACTGAAGTGATAATGAAATGACCTCATAACTCTCTGCTCTAGGGTTATGACAGACTAGTCTAATAAATTAAATAGTTTTACTATCACATGTGAAACAAATCCCTGCATCATACTAACTGGAAAGCAACACTATTATTAGTGTTCAAAATAACTACAGTTCTCAGCAAGTAATGTATCTCCAGCTATAATGCTTTCCAGCGGAAGATGCAGCCTTGGTGACTGCCTCCCTCTGGCCTTGTAGGTGGTCTTTCCTACAGATCTAATGATAGGTCTGTCAGAGTGATTTATGGCATCTGTCCATGCCTCTGTGTTTGCTCCTCAGCTTTGGGTCAGCTCTGGTCTCCAGTGCTCTGTGGTTGTTCTTAGCACATATTCAGTAATCTCACAGACCAAGACTTTGTTTTTCTACAGTTACATTTTCTTTCATTCTGCCTGTCTTAGAGTTTTCAATAACACTCAGCACCACAGGATTCTGCTTCCATATTTTGTCTGTCAGTGAAGCTTGAGCTAATCTACCACCGGCAGTCCTTTCTGCCAGCTCACACGAACTAAAGATGTTCAGTTACATTACTGTTGGATCCAGATCCTTGTGCTGCATCCGCTTGATCCATATCCCACTAAAACCAGTTTGCCATGAATGTTAACAGAAATTTTAACAAGTCCACTCTATCTCATGTGAGCAGGGATTGAATTCTCCTATATGGTGCAGACGAGGAAATAATATAGACAGAACACCAACTTCCCTGCTTCTCCCTGTGTGCAGTCATGCTAACATGAAGAGCTGGCCATCAGCTTCTGAGAGAAAAACACCCTGCACTGCGCTGTGGCAGGAAGAAACCCTCCAATCCACATTCCTGGGGCGCTGTGGTCACTTCATCACAGTGCAAGTCAAAGACCTCTGGGATGCAACCTTGAGGTTGCACATCCCTTCAGAACATGGCAGCAGCAGCAAGTAAAAGTCATGGCAGAGCCTCTAGCATGAGGTTGCTTGGGATGACGATTGCCTCTTGCACTTTTCTTGCTAATAATAAACCATACATCACTTGCTGCACAGATGCCAAACAGGGCACCACCCATTCTTTCTTATTGAGCAACTTTTTTTCTGCTTTATCTCACAGTTTGCACAACCAAAACATCTTTAAGATACATCTTTAAGATACATCTTTAAGATATAGGTTCAGTAAAATATTTGAGGTCTACCTAGAATGGTCTAAACTATTTTCATTGAAAAAAAAAATCTAGCTTCCAGTGAAAGAACTGACAAAAGAAAAGAACTTGGACAACTGAGATAATTTTAATTAAATGGGAGGAGAAAGGGATGTTTTATTTGATTTACATAGTGAATATATTCCTATAGACTCCATAGGTAAAAATTTTGTCAGTATGAATTTTGCCCTATTTGCAGGAAAAAAAAAAGTACACACACACAATGACTGCAGGCCCAAACCTATATTTCATGATTAAACATATAGTATGAAGAATAGGAGCTCTGTCCAATTAGGAAGGTTCCAGCTCTCAGGAGAAATTGCCATTTCTGCTCATCCTTTTAGAAGAATAATTACTTTGGAAAACAGCAGCCATGAAACCATTTTCTAATAAACCAAAATGCAACCATTTTTTATAGCATTTTCTCCAAGATGGTTCACCACCATCTGTCAGTCAAGGTCTAGAAGTGACATTGACATAGCCAGTGACAAATAAACTGCAGCTCAGAGCAAATAATGAGTTTAAAATTTCCGGGAAGCGCCTCTGTCATGATTCATGTTTTAACTTGGATCTTAGGACAGGCAGCAGGAAGTTTAGCTAATTTGCAATAAATTTGCATAAATGTTTGAATTGGTGTAAAAAAAAAAGAAACCCCCCAAAACTAAAACAGGTTGCATTATCTAAAACTTCTGGGATATCATAAGACCCCGGGGCAAAGCGAGGCCTGCTGCCACACGATGTGGCCAAATGTAGCCACCCGTGTTCATTTGGAAGCAGAGGACAAGTGGAGTTGTTCTCAGTTTCCACTCAACTGACAGTGGTCACTGAAGACTAGAAAGTAACCGAGCAGAGTAAGCCTCCTCACGGAGCAATCCGACCCACAAACTTTGCGCCCTTTCCATCCTTATTCCTCTTCTTGCTTGGGAGATGGGAAATGTCAATATTTCCCTTCTGTGAGGTCCAGCTGTCTCAGCGGCCCTGGGTAGTCTTCCTGCAGGTGTAAAACAGAGACTCCCGCCTCATCTGAACCCTTTCCATATCCGATGTTAAACGTTTCTCTGCGGGACTCAGGAAAGAACAACACAGGAGAAGTCGGGGGTTCCTCTGCACAGGACTAGTTGAGTCTGAGCAAGAGCCCAGCAGGTACACAAACCGTAAGGAGCACAACGTTGCCTGGTAAACCTGCACAATGTTCAGCCCTAAGGCCTAACTCATTTTTTTCTCCATCAGACCTCCACTTGGAAATGAAATCTAGATAGGGCAATCAGGTAGAAGAGTCACAAAAATTTATCTCAGGATTTCTGTGCATTTCTGTTTCCATCAGTAGAGGCCCTCTAAACTCACCAACTTCACAATATCTACTGTCAAGCAAGGGTGACCTCACAAAAATAATGTACTTCAGTATTGCTGTGAGTTTTCTGTAGCCTCCATTTGCTAATCTTTCAGAGCTGAGATCATCTCTTGGCACTGGCAGAATGAAAGGCTTTGGCGGGATGGTGGGAAGAAACCCAGCAAGGAGGTAACGTCTTCTCCTAGCAGAGATGATCAAGAACAGCATCGTCTTGACTTCCAGGAGCCTTCTGGGATATACGAGTTTTCTGAAGCTGTAAGAGTTAGAACTCAGATATAGACCTTGAACATCATGAAAAACAGATCACTGCCTTTATTCTGTGATCCTAGGTTTGATTCAGCTCCCTCTAAAGACAGGCCCAGAGATCAGAGCCAGAGACGCATTCTGACATGTTCCTACTGGACTGACTGCTGCTTACTGCACTACCGAGAACGTCTGAGCACTAGCAAGTGACAGACTCCATAGTAACATTACTCGATCTCAGATTTCCAGAAGGCAGAAACATACAGTCTGCTTCACTAGGTAGCAGTTCATTTTGGCTGAGGGAGACTATGCAGTTAAAATAAAAGTGACATCAGGCTGTCACCAAGAATGTACAGTGTTAGAGAGATTACAGAAGTAACAGATGCTAATGGGGTTTTCTTTAGCAAAAAGTTAAAGCTTGTCTGAAGAAAGAGGCAGGCACAGTGAGTTGGGGTGGGAAGTATTTGCTGATCCCATAGCTTTAGCGATGTATACAGCCAAATATACAACCAAATATTCACTGCTAGCCAGTGGGAGTGAAAGGGGCATCAGTGAGAGAGGGCAAGAAAGTCATGCTGGTCCCTCCAACAGCTCTCATGGCAGAAGCCAGTGGCTCCAAGGAAGGCTTGGGAAGGTTAAAACAGCAGAAGTGAGAAGATGAAGAGCAGGCTACAGAAAAGGCCAGGAAGCCTGGAGGGTGCAAGAGATCAGAGGCTAGTTTGGGGAAGGAGACTGCCTATGGATGGTCCAACTACATTTGTCCTCAGACAGGGATTCAATCACGTTATCTGTAGTTATCAAAAGCATGGGTGTCTCTCTGCCTGCCTCCAGTTTCCAACCACTTGCCGTCTAGAGAGAAACTTGGTGCTGCCTATTTCCTTTTAGTTAGCTGCTGTTTTGAGAAGTCAATGCCACACCAGGGACACCCACAGCAAACATCCTGTACAGCAGCGCCGGGCGCGGGGCTGGCTGCCTCGCTCTTGTTCTCTGCACCACCAGCCCTCTGCACAGCTCTCCCCATTCTCTGACCCTGCGGCGCCTGGCACCAGCAGAGCTCTGTGCATCTGTCATTACTCCTACTGCTCCCGCCAGTGTAGGATGCAGACGTCCATAATTAGAAATATGCCCATTCTTTTTCTGTCTGCCTCTTACATCGCTATTACTGCAGGAGTTCTTGCTAGCCTTTCCCTGCAGTCCATGTTCTGAACTTACTGTTTCTACATTTTTTCCCCCCAAATGTGAATCTGAATATTGCATTTCTGCAGGTTGGACTCGGACCTAGCATCTATTCAGGTGACATACCACTTCCAAAAACCTCTAACAGAGCTGCCCAGATTGAAAGCAGAACATGGTTTGCAAATATGAGACCTACTCTGCTTTCTTGTATGTCAGGGGCAAAACAACCATTAACATTTGTATTTGCAGCCTCAGAACCTTGACAACTTGCTGAACTCTGCATAATCAGTTTATGGCAATGAAAGTCTTATTCAACACATCTGGAAAACACTTCTTTGGAATAGCTTGGTAGCACTCCATAATCTCAGGGAGTCCTATTCACTGCATTTGCTCCTGTGGTCAGTTGGAAAACATCTGATGTGGAAGAAAAAAAGACACTTTTTTCCCTCTCTTCTAATACATTCAACTTATCACCTTACTTTAAGGAGATCTGCACTCCAGATGAGGTTGACTCTTGGGGCTGCAAGTCCCTATTTAGTGGCTCTGGATCTTCATAAAACTACCATGGAGACTAAATTACCTGCTGTGCTCAAAGATGCAGGTGCCTGTGTGCTCTCCTCTTTGAGAGGTTACTGAGAGGACAACTAATAATAATGGAGCTACTTATGGATTGCATCTGGCATATGTAATCATACAAGGTTTTGTGTTCTACCTCTTCTTGATATCTAGGAAGCACTGGCACTTATTCCTCACAAAACAACAACAGCAAAAAAGGATATTTAAATTTTTTCTGTACAACAGAGATGTTATTTTTCTCCTCTTATAGAAGAGACAGAGCTCTGAATGTGCAGATCATAGCAGGTCACAAGTAAACAAATTGCATGAGCCCACGGAAGTGCTGTGTATCGTGGCCTGAGAGAAAAGTGCCAAGTATTTATCTTCCTTCAAGTCCAAGGAAAGAATGGAAAACATACAACATTTACAGAGGAGTGAGGGAAGAAAAGGCATTTGCTATGTGAAAAAAAAAAGAATAAAAAAGAAGTAGAAAAAAAAAGTTTAGACTGGCTCTGAAAGGTGTCCAAATAAAAGGGAACTTTCATAGCTTGTGATGCAAATCAATTTTCTGTTTAACTAATATACTCTGAAAAATGTTTGAGGATGTACCAAGGTATTGCTATGCAAGACAACCACTTTGGAAGAATTCTTAATCCTTCTTGAATATCAAAACTTCATTTGGAACCAAAACTCCCAGCATCCGAGTTCGCTTTTGTGGTGTCCTCGTTGGGCTGGGTAGTAAAGTATAATTTACATTCTAAAACTGCTGAGTCTAGACCATGACTTAAGGAGACTCTGTGTGGAAACACTAGTCAGCCCTGGCTGTGATCCTGTTCAGGATGGAAGAAAGGAAAGCTGCATGAATCCAAGAGACTGAATAAAGGTTTCCCCCTCATGCGCATTTCAGCAGCGTGTCAGGGGTCTAAGTGACTCACACCGTTCTGCATTTGCAAAACCAGCAGATACACTAGGCTTTTCTCACCATGACCTTAAACGTGGACTGCAGGGGTCCTACCACTGTCTGTGTGTGTGTTGCATGAGCATTTCCATAGGTGAGAAAACACTGAACTTAGCCTGATCTCATGGGTCACCAAATACTCAGTTTGTACAACTGTAGACATGAGCAAGTCTATCCATTCACAGAATTTTCCTGGAATAAGTAATGTTTGAAAAAATAATTGTTCCTTTTAAATTACTTAAAAAAAAATCTTTGTTATGAACTGCTATTTTATGACTCTGTTAATGGTTACAAGAACAAATAAATAAGACCAGAAATGTAAGGTTAAGTGAGGATGTGAAAAGGGGGAGTCCAATACAGAGTGGGGAAGTGTTGGGTTTTGTGGCTTGTTGCAATGTGATGATGGGTCACAGTGAGTCACCGTATTGTCTACGGACAATAACAAGTGCAATAGGAGGACAACGCTGGGAGAACACCCTGAGAGACAGCAGGAAACAAAGAGGAGGCAATGGGATCAAAGGCAGGGATGGTACTCGAGTAGCGATGGAGTGAATGGGTGCGGGAATATTAGAAGAAAAGGATAAAGGGGAAAATGAAGTGGAAGCTCCGCAGAAGCAGTAAATTAAGGACAGAATTTTCAGAGCCACAGAGAGTTGTAATTACTTTCCCATTGACGCTGGCAACAAGTATAAGAATTGATGGCAGAGTTAGGCAAGCAGTGAGCACTCAAAAAACAAAAAAAAATCTCACCTCAGAATTGCATCGCTTTCTAACGTCTCCTGGAACATCAATGTCAAGCAACACTCATGGCCACTAAATTACAGCGAGTGTCTGCTGCGTGTGGATGCTCTGGAAAACCCCAGATGTTTGTGGGATTAAGAGAGTCAGTGGCAATTACAGCACAGGAATTTTTAAAGCCTTCAGAAGCTGGTTAGCAGACTCAGTCATTTTAAATAATGTAAAAAAAAAAAAAAAGTGGAGTTGAAAACCATTTTGTTTCTCACAATTCAAATGAATTCAGCAAAAGTCAAGTCGCATTAACTGGCAGCTTAAGCTTCTAGGCGCTCTTGTGTTCTTGGCCTGGTTTGCTAAGCGCAGCGCCCCGGAAAAGCACCGAGTTGCTGGCTCTGTGCCCTGATGCTCCCCCTGTTCATGTGCGGTGGCTCAGAGAGGCAGGAGAGCAGAGCGCCCACCAGCAAGTGCCCCAGCCCTGTGTGCTGGGAAGCTGCGCGAGGCCGAGCAGGCAGCCCAAGCCCCTCACCTCTGAAACCCTTGGCATCTCCACTGAGTCCGACAGGGAAAGAAGTTCGTAGCGCTGGCAATGGTTGCAATGTGCACTTTATCCACTGGGGACTACCGCCTCTCGCTTCATTTCGTGTTTGTGCACATGCTTAGTGTCTCACTTTGAATTCCTGAACTCCAACGCTTAACACGGACGAACCTTCAAGTGGTTGCCTTGTGTATGGAAAGGGGACATTTCCTGCTAGCGTCAACCCTGTTGTGTTTTGAGACCTACCACATATTCCTTGACAATGAGGAATGAGACACAACCAAATGAGTCCTACATCATATTTCACTTGCAGTTCTAGGCGGATCAAATTTTAAGACTAGCAAATGAAATATCTGCCACTGGATGTGCTGGAAGATCAGATTCTTATGTTGATTAGTTCAGAGTGCAATAATTATTAGCTAGAGAGAAACACAACTGCAATCCAAGAGAAAGCTAAATAAAACCCACCTACACAGATTTCTCACACTGGGACCCGGGCATGACTCACTCGTTATGTATTAAGCATTGTGGGTGGGTACTCTAATTTGTATGTGTTCCATTGTTTAGATGTGTTTTGTACAGGCTGATTCTGACTTGGTGTTTTGGCAAAACCTTCGAGAAAAAAATCACCCTCTTGGGTCATGCTCATGCAACACAGCTGCATTACCTCACCTGACTATCTGGGAATCAGGGTGGAATCCGCAGGGGAGAGGGAGTCAGGGCTCGATGGGTTCGCTGGGTGAAGGAGGGATGCCACCCTCAACCAGCAAGCGAGCGCAGACCCTACCTGGTCACTGGGGAGCCTTTATTTTATTGTTTTTTTTTTTTAAGAAACATTTTACCCGTTCTACACAGAATCCTTCTGCATGGTTTTCAGGCTGGATTTTCAAAACTATGAAAATATTTTGTGCTCTAAAGCGTTCACAAGAGACATAACTAGGCTTGTAGTTTGCAAGGCATTTCTGAGATGAGTCTAACAAGGCTGCAGGCAAAAATGTGTAGATGGGTAGAACTTTTAAAACTGAAGCAAAATGACATATTTCCAAAATATTATCACACCAGCACATGCCTAAGTACACACACACACACACTAAAAGGTTAGAAAAAGTTATGAGAAAATGATTCAAAAAGTATTTTCTTGGCATTCGGTCATCACTAACCATCTTCATTTATGGAATTTAAATTATAAACAAGTGCAACTTATAAATATATAAATCATATTATGGATATACCATAAAATATAAATATGTATATAAATATTTTTTCTATAATGTTAAGATAGCTTATATGGCACTATATGTCAACATTAAGGGAAAGGCTAATCAGAATAATGAGAAATAAATTGTGATCATGAACAGAAGAATATTGTGATATATCTGGGAAGCTGACTAGAGCTGCTAACCAGGCTGGTTACCTGGGAAAACTCTGAGACTCTCTCCTACTTTTCCCTTAGTAAGTGTCTCCATGTTATCCTAATGCAGGTCTCCTCATTATTCTTAGGAGAGGTCTCCTGGCTATGTTGTGAGGCTTCGCACACCAACAGCTGTGTAAATTACTATCACCTTAATTGGGTGTGGACATATTCTAATGATTAATGCTTAATTTTGGGATAGCTCTTTATTCTGATGATAGGAGGAGCTGTAGGAAAAGGTAGCACCATAGATCACAGAGGGTCTGCCATCTGCTTGGCACCAGGATGCTCCACTTGGCCATTTGCCAAGCAAGAGGCCTAATCTTTTGTGCCTCTTCCCATCACATTTCGAAAGAGTTGCTACAGAGCTTGTGTCATCGCTTGCTGGCCACCCAGAGGAAGACTAGCTGTGAGAGACTGCACAAGCCATCTCTGCTCAAGACAGGGACCGCAATGGCTGTAGGCGACAGCCCTCTAGGGAGCCCCCACAACCCAAGAGCTGCTAGTAAAAAGGACGTGGTATTTCTGATAGCGCTCTGTTAACGGTTACAGAAACAGAGGGGAAAGGTCTGTTTTCTTCTCACAGTTCATGCACTTGCTATACTGATGGCCTATCACAACACATGCAAAGAGCTCAGAGGAGTCAAAAACCTCCTGCAGAGCAGAAAGAGCTGGCACAGAAATCATGCTCAGAGCAACGCCCTGCATGAGCATCCCGCTGCAGACCCGCATGGCCCCGACCCGAGCGGCCTCGGCTGCTCCTGTGAGCCAGCTGCCCCTGTGCGACCCCACGTCCCACTTGTTCCTCCGGCTTTGTAGAGAGATAGCATGGCCATCCCTAGCGACAGGGAAGCCCAGCTTTGCAGGTGACAGAGCCTAAATTAGGCTCTTAAGCCTTAATATTTTTTAACTAATATAAAGAAGGTAATTAACACACCAACATTTCTTGCTTCCCTTGTTTACTTCACTCACGAAATATGCAACTTTCCTGACCTTAAGTACACTCCTTAGGAGTGTTCAGGCTGAAAGGGACTCCACACCAGCCAAAAATAAGCATGGTTGACCTTAATAACTACTTTCCTTCAATCACAAGGGAAACACCAAGACTACACCATTGTGTGCATCACTTTTTCTTAACAACTACATTTGCAGAGAAACAACCATAGCATTTAACCCATTTGTTGCTGCTACCAACTCAAAAGCACCATTGGCTTATAGATTTGAGCAGGGTCCTGAGGAGCCTCTCAATTTGTTTTCAAGGGGATACTTGCGGGATATGCAACTCATTCAAATTTTCCACTACATCACAAAATGACACTTATGCCTGTTCCCACTATTTGCTTAAATATGAAACAGCACTCAACTTTCCAGCAGCAGTTTCCTGTTTAACAAGTATATAAATGAATGGCTCAGTAGGTTTTACCAAGTGCACTTGGCAGCACTAGAGGTGCACAGTTCAGAGACTAAACAGCAAGCAGTGCTTGCGGGTGCTGATGAGAGAAACAGCAGGTAGACGGGGCAGGGCGACTGCGCAGTCCCGTGTGCGCTTCAGACGGTGCTTTCTGGCAGGCTGTCTGCAAGAAAACAGAGCAAAATGCAGAAACATAAGCCAGGAAGATGATATGCCCCAAAATTAATCTAGGAGAGGAACAGCAGGCTGTCTCCTTACTCTTTCTGAAACATGCAGCTAAAGAAAGAAGCTGGCTAGTTGCTCAGACATGCCCAAGCAGCTGAGTGAGAAGAAAAAGCTGAATTTTATCTTGCTGACACCTGTTAACTTGGGGCATTGCTTTCCAAACAGGACCCTGAACTGCACTAAATAGGCAGGGTGAGGTGGATCTTAGGCCAAGGGAGATGATCAATTCTGGTTTGTCAGGGTGAGTCTTGTGTGTCTTTCATTTTTATATCTGCTGTGATTTCTGTGAAGTCTGTGAAATTATGCCAGATTTAGAGAGATGCATCTCACAGCAGAACTTTATCTTTACTACTTAGTAGTGATTCTTCTCAATTCATTCATTATGCCAGGACCAAAAGCATGCTCAGTGCCTATAACATTCTCATTTGCTTTACCATTTCTAATAATTTTATTTTATACTGCAAAACCATTTCCTGTAATTGGACCTCTGGATACCTATCGAGTTTCCATAACACTAGGTTAAAACTACCACTCGGTTCTTCTCACGTTTGCACTGATATTTAGTCTACTGCAGGTTCCTTACTGTTTTAATTGTGCAGCAGCTAATATATATAAACAGCTCTCAACAGGAAAACATTCTTCCATGGTATTTCATATCAATGAGGTTACTACCTTATGATGAGACCAACAGCCTTTTTTGAGGTATATGGAATTCAAATGAATGCAATGTACAGAGCATTATATTAACTGTCCATATTGCAGGGAAAGAGCACAATATAGAGTTGATGTCAATAATAGAAGCCTAGTCCAAATTAAGATAAACTGACAGAACTTCTGTAACTGAAACTAATCAGATGCAAGTACTGCACAATACTAACAATAAATGGGTACAATCAAATATTGGCTTTTCTCCTTCTTTAATTGCATTCATCACTACAGAATCTGAGCAACTCACCACCTTAATGATTTGATATTCAATGCCCCAAAAAGCAGAGCAAGATTTTTATTCCATCTCTCTTATGAGGAACTTCAGCTGCTGGAAAACAAAGGCCAATATTTGGGGAAACAACCATTGATTCTAGATGTCCCTGAACTGATTTGATGCTTTTTTTTTTATTTTCGGTCGAGTATTAGTAGATTAGGCTTTAGGGTTTAGAATTCTCCTTTAAGCTGCTAGGAGCAAACCACATGAGACACTAAAAATTAACCAGCACTCCACAAGTGCCCATCACACGGCTTGAACTTGTAAGATAGAGGACCCCATGTGCCGACTTGTCCCTAGCTCCCTTTGCAGTCAGCAGGCACTGGATACTGTTTAAAATCAAGCAGTAATAAGTTATTTGTCACTAGTTACATAAACCTAGAAATAAAATTCTGATTGCCTGCAGTCCTATTCACACTATTTGAATTTCTCTTTCTGTTGGGCTGAACTTTCTGCATTGCTCTCTGGTTAAAACACATTCAAATCTTCGTGCAGAGGGAAAAAAAATCCTTAAATGAGTATTTTTAAAACCACTTTTTCCCTCTGTTTTAAGTTTTCCGTAGGCTGAGGTATTGTTGATATTTTGCTCCAATTGCGGCTCTCTCCATCACGGGATGCTTCCCATGACAACTCATAGCCCTGATGGTTCAGAAGATGGAAACTTTAGGTAATGGGGCACCAGAAATCATATTTCACAGAGGATTTTTCAAGGAGATTGATTGACAAATATAGCTTCACTGCACTGTGCTTCCTGATCAGGAGGGACCCGCTTGCAAACAGTAAAACACAACTAAAGTGCTTGGTTGCCAGTGAAAGTGTTTCGTTGATTCATACATGACAGGTAGCTCATCTTAGATTGCTCACTATTATCCAAGGGATATATTGCTGTCATACCTTTAAACTCACTGAATGCTTGATAGACCTTAAGGTTAAGAAGTTCACTATTAGCTCATGCACTATCAGGGGAGATCGAGGGCGCTGATGGAGACCTGCTGCCCTCATTACTGCTCTGCCCCTTGACGGGGTGCCCTTGCCTTAGGACGAGGAGGCCTGATGCTGCTGTGAAGAAAAAGTGGAGATATTTCCTTGTAAAAGTACTAAGATTCGGAAAGAGGGCAATCAGGACCAGGCTTTTGGGGATGTTCTGGAAGATTTGCCATCTGTAGTTAAAGAAATAAAAGTAATGCTTGCGTTCGGAGCTCTGGCAATGAGTGTCCAGCTCTACTCTCTTTTAGATATTAAGGCTTAACCAGTAAATGACGACAGATATGCAAAAGAGAGAACTGCAAACCACACGCGGCAATTTGGATGATGAACCCTTCTCTCTCCTGCCCTGGGATCAGCTCTTTTGGAAACTTTCTGGTTTCCCCATTTAACCTCCAGTTTCTGATTTACCCATTTAACCTCCGCCATTTTTAGTGAAACCATTTCCTCACAAGAGGCACCAACTCGAACCAGAAGCCTCCCGGCTGGCAACGTGAGGCTGCCCTCAGCAGAGCCCAGGTCGCAGTCCCGGCTCACTGCCCCTCCTGCCCTTGCTGGTTTCCAGCTGCCCTCCCGGCCCGCGGTGGATCCTGGAGTTGGATGCTCAGCACCCAGGGCACCCGAGGCCTTGGCTCGCGCTCCTGCGTCGCTACGTGCGGCTGCCTCCAGTACCTGATGTGCCCTGCACGCCTGTGGTTTTCGATGCTGTGACATGGGTAGTCAGGAAACCAAACTGCCTTTTTGAACCACAGAGTCATTTAAAAACAAAAACACAAGAGAAAAACCAATGCATAAGAACATAGGGGCACAGCTGAGATGCGTGCCTGCCTTTTCCCGGAGCTGTAGCATTTCCTGAACCTAAAGAATGCCTCAAAGCCCTATGCAAGTCCTAAAACTCCCCAGCGTCTCACAAATACGTTTTGTCCAGGGTTTAACAAACTCAGATCTCAGCTCTTAACAAAGCAGTGCATGTCCTGCATCCTCACTGCAGTCCAAAAGCCTGACTTAGCTTACCAGCTTCCCTATTAGCCTCTCATACATAAAACAGTGTCCCTGCCTGCAGAGGGGTCATACTGGATTTCCAGCTGTTCTTCCAGCAGCCCGCCTTGAAATAAGGGCACGCAGGCATAAAACACTCTGATACCTCCTATTATACATCACATTCACTTCCTACATAAATGACATAAATTAATGCAGTCCATAATCTTTATTGTTGCAAATCAGCTTCACACATGTCAGATATTACCTTTGGACAATATATATAGAGAAAGATCCTAAGATGAAGGTGAGATTCTTAGCGAAAGCATTAAAGGCTGTGTAGCACAACAGAGAGTAAATGAAAACCACAGAGACAGAAATATGTACATTTAGAGAAGGAAAAAGTGAAGGCAGAGAATGAGCATAGCTAGGAAAGTTGCTTAAGTAAAGAATTTTAACTCTACTCCTTGCACAATGCTAGCAGTGAAAAAGTACTGGCTTGCATATACACAGCTGACAATTATTCTTTTGGCAAATTAAATCAATAACTTGCTAGACTGTTTCATTTTTCTCAAATAAATCAGAAGTCCATGATTCACCAGCAACAAACTTAAGCAATTTGCTTTTGCCTGCCACGTGAAAGAGAACGCCTGTCTTGTTAAATTAAAAGCAATCAGCATGAAATCTTGTCGGTTAAAAAAGCAACAGCAATAACACCGCTGTCTCCTTGCACAGCGCACGACTAAAGAAATTGCATTTGAGCAACTAGATCCCAAACAAGCACATTTGAACACGTCAGGTACAAAGCCTCAGCTATCCATGCCCGACGCCTCGCCGTCGGGCTCAGGGCCTTCTGCAGTGGAGTGGGAGCAGCCACCAGGCAGCCTGCAACTATTTAGAGACCTTCCCAAGAAAGAAAAGGAGCAGGAGGGTTAGCATCCAAAATGCCAACCCTGCCAAGTCCCTCTGGCCTTTCGCATTTCCCTGAATGGTTTACAGATTCTCACAGCTTTTTAAAGCTCTCTCTCTCCTTTGCTACATTCAAGAGAGAGGCACCAGAGAGAAGAGGGAGAGCTGGCTGCAGAAGAAGGGCTGTGAAAGCTCAGGTCAGCAAAAGAGTTTCAAAAAGTAATGCCCTTTTTACATTGACTGCTTCCCTTTGCATTATTATTATTATTATTATTTTTAAACCTGTCACGTACTGCAATCTGAGCCAAACTGCTTTTGTTAAACATTCCTGCTCTTGCAAAGGCAACTGCACTTCGCTTGCTCCGTATATAGGGCGCCGGTGACAAACCTGTGCATTTCCTCTGTGGGTAGCAAGGGCAGGAAGGAGCCCGGCCACCACCACACCACAAGACTGACCTGCCTCGGCCACGGGCAACAAAAAGATGCCACGACCAGAGCCGCCTTCCAGAAATCGGCTTTTTTTTTTTTGGCCAAGCTGCTCAATCCTGCGACACGCTGCCATCGGAGTTTAATTGTGCCTTTAATCACAGAAAAGTGGCTAATTTGTGCTATAAATCATATCCCGACACGCAAGGTTCTGGCATGCCATTTTGTTTACGTGAAATTATTTAACACAGCCAACTTTGAGGCGAGAAACTCTTTTATGTTGTTGATGCTTAGAGAAAGATTAATAGATTATTTGTTACTGTTTTAATAAATGTGCTCTACGAACAGCAATCAACTGTCTCCGATTCATTTTGCACCTGCTAATTGGTTCTGGGTACAGGTTGTATGTATAGTTTGAAGCTCCAAGCTTATGTTTATTAAAATATAATTACTTTAATGTAATTGTTTTGAATTATTACATCTCCACCAAGTAGGACATTGTTAAGACAAATAAAAATGTTCCTTGATCAGAGCTGATTTTCTAACCCAATATGGAAATGACCACAGGGAAAAAAAAAAAACCAAATCCCACACTTTAAATTAGGTTTCTTTCCTCATGTGGATTAATCACAGTCTTTGTGTCTATATTAAGGCTGTACTTAGACAAAACTATTTTTTCACACATATTTTCTATGTGCTCCACAGACTTCTCAGTATACCAAAGTCACTGTTTTAGAAGCAGAAGTTCAAGGTCTGCCCATTACTTACAGAGCTTTAATAAACTTCAGTTTTACAAGATTAAAACAAAGTGAGTGTCCCATATTTTTTGTGTCACCAGCTCCAACCTCAGGCTCAGGCCGACATTAGTAAGCCTCAGATTCGGGATGAGCATTCAGCAAGAACAGGTTTAAGCAGTTCAGAACATGAGGGGATCCAAAAGTCAAAACTAACTCCAAATGTGCGTGGTGCAGCATGCTCCTATCTTTAATAATGTCTTTGCAGAGGCCAAATCTTTAATAGATTGGCAGGAAGGAGAAAGAAGAGAAGATGATCAACTATGCTAGAGTTTGGACTCTTTCAAACTTGGCTTGCAGTGGCTCAGTTTGAACTCATTTCTAATTTCCAGGAAGCTTGTCTGACCAAATTCAGTTGCTCTACATAAATTTAACCTTCCAATTAGGCTGTATTTGAAGGCCTGGCTGAATTTTAACTTGCACAACCTCAGAAGTAAGATTCAGAAGACAGCCTGTCTCAGTGCCAGTAATGAATCCAGATTACTGAGACTTCCAGCACACTCAGTTCCTCTGGATAGATATGTATGTTCAAAGTGGGGGGAGCATTAAGTTTTGAACACATTCACCTTTCCTCCCCACCTCTGCTGACCACGTTGTTTTAAAAAAAATCTTTGCCTTTCTCCAAACATGGAAAACTATGAAAGCAAAATATTTTTACACTCTCCACATCCACTTTGTGATAGCTATAACTGTGTCATTGCATTTCAGATATTGAAGAGGGTCTTCACATTACAGAGACAAGCACTGAGGTGAAAAAGCAGACTGGTCAGAAAGAAATTTTCATTGAGCAACATCCCACATTCAGGAATGGATCTGGGAATGTTGTGATCTATTGGGTCACCACATACAGGTCTCTTCTCCAACCTGGCTTTCTTTTTCTGGGTCCATTGCTCACATTGAAGTTAGGCACTAGTTAACATTGCTTCACCCCACCCCCCAGTTTTATAGCAATATAAAGTGCTGTGATTTTAAGGCTGCCATTGCAGCACCTACAAAGCTCACAGTATTCAGTGTTTTAATTAAACCGCCAGCTTCTGGATTTACATCTGCTCACAGTCCTTATGGTTATGGAGAAGGGCTTTGAACACTGATCTGAGAGCCATAGGAAAGTATAAAAGTGAGATGATTTTCAAAAGCAATTAAAAAGAAACCCTTGTTGGTTGTTATTAAGTCTCATGATTGTCAATCCAGTCCGGTGATTTTGAAGCCCTGATTCATGAATTTTGGACATAATGGCATAGCTATGAATTAGATCTCCCAGGTTAAGCAGTCCAGGTTGTGCCTGCATAACATATGCTTTCTGGGGCTGATTCAGTGTAACTTAAGGCTAAGCTGCGGTAACTATCTAGAGTCCAGAAAAGGAGGGCACCGTGCTTAAACCAAGCTACCAGGGTAGCTGTGTTGGCCAGGGGACCAGAGGCCACTCTGGTGCAAGGCAGAGTAGGGCAAGGAAGCTCTTCCTGAATGGGAGCTGCAAGACTGAGGGGGAAAATGGCCAATTGCTTTGCAGTTGCGGTTGCCACAAGAGGAGCAGGGACTTTCCAGGTTGCCTCTGCCAAAATGCGTTCAGTAACCACAGCAGTTCCTTGCCCAATAGACTCACTGCAGCTTGCAATACAAGAACAGGTTTCCAAATCTGTGTGCCTCTCCATTATTAACATCAAGAAAGCAGAAAAAATAAATCCTTATCCATTTGTGAGTTCTGATTTTGTTTTTTTCATCAACTCATTTTTGTTTCCTCATTCTCTAGTCTTTGCTTAGCTGTTTGATTGCTGCGGTTATATTTTGTCGATTGCTGAAGGTTTAAATGGCAGTAAAGGAACATCTTGCCTTATTCAGCATGCATATGGGCACAATCCTCATGTCTATGGGCACAGCCCCCAAATTTAGGCTCCTGAGCACTACCATAATACCAACCAATCATAATGTTCTTTGTTCTTTAAGATGCAGTGCAATTTAGAGACGCAAGAATCAAACTCTTATTAAATTGGGGGTATTTATCCGCTTCTGGGCGCTTAAAGGTGCAACGCACTCCAATGAGGCCCAAACTTTACATCATGGCAAGCAACTTAGCCCCTCATCCCATCTGCTCTGGAGAAGCTGCTATCAGAAGAAACACCTACACATAGTCTTAACACAGCAGAAGGCCTACAAAAGTCCCACCAAAGGCAGCAGCTGGTAGTGAATTACTTCTAAAGAGATTTATGTAGCTTGTTTTCCTGTCCCTGAGCAGCCGTGGAGAAAGAGATTGGCTGAGAGAATGATGTGGACTGGATGAGCTGACCTAGATGATCTACAATAGCTCACTGATCTTCTGGTTTGGCATCCCTGTCACCTGTTTTAGTATTTGTATTTTCGGGGAACTCTTCAAAGCTTTTGAGGAAATTTCATGCACTGTCAGAAGGGAGTTCCTAAAACCATTTTCTACCTCGCTTTCTTCTATTTTCTCTGTCTCCTTCACCCACCGAGGCGAGGGAGGATGGCAGAGGCGTACACAAGGGTGGAAGGAGACCTGCCACCACCAAAGCTCCTCTCTGGGAGAGATGCACATCCAACAGGGGCTGGCAGGTTCAGGAAAGCCTGTCTGCTTCCTCTCATTTGAAGTATGCCGGCTGTGGCACAGCAAGAGCCGGGAAGCAGGAAACAGTGCAACAATGACGACGTAGCTGGTATTCAGCTGGCGAGTCTGAGGAGATCGCTACCCAACAACTAATGCAGCACAGGGGCGCTTTGTAACGCCTCCAACTCATATTAAATGAAAACCTATGGAAAAAGCTTTCATTTCCTGTTCAAAAAACAACAGGATATTCTTCTCACATGTGCAATCTACCTAGACAGACATAAAAAATAATTTCCTAAATGGCTATTGAGTTCTGGACTCAAACAGAGCTTTCTACACGGCCACCAAGCAACAACAGATGTGGATGTGCTTTGCAAGATACATAGATATCTGCATTTCCAGGGATCTAAATGTAGTAACTACAGGTCCTAATATTTGCTGGAAATCCACTGTGATCTAGTAGACCAAACTAATCCAATAAATCTTTTGCAGGAAGCAGAAATTAAGTATTTCTGTGGCTTCAGTCACTATAGCACCTGACTGATCTGCTCCCAGTGGCACGGAGAGGACAACTCTGGAGAGCTGAATGAGACAACAAAATCTGGTGTAAATTCTGCTCATAATGAAAAGAATCACAGAATCACAGAATGCCTAAGGTTGGAAGGGAGCTCTAGAGGTCGTCTAGTCCAACCCCCTTGCACACGCAGGGCCACCTAGAGCACGTGGCACAGGGCTGCATCCAAGCGGGTCTTGAAGA
>JAWLRI010000002.1:906914-939614 GCA_034781795.1 Crypturellus tataupa
CTCTGGGCAGCCCGTTCCAGTGCTCTGTCACCCTCACTGTAAGAAAGTTTTTCCTTAAGTTCCTGTGGAACTTTTGAATCAGGCACTAAAATCACAGTACTGTGCTGAGCAAAGCAAAGTCATTAATTTTTCCTTTTCCATTTCCTTATTTCTAAACTTGAATAAGGAAGCTGTCCTGAAGAATCTTCATCCCCTTTTGCTTAATGTCATAATGCGTGTTCCTCTTTTATGCATGAGTAGTTTTCTCAGACAGATGATTTTCTGGTATCTCCCCAAAATGTTATTTCAGAGCTGTCCAAAAAAAAGCCACATCCCCCAAAAAACTAAAACAATATGGAACTTGCTTGATTTCAGGATGCTACAAATTTAACAGCCAGATTCTGAACATTTTAAAATTTGTCACTTCAAGTTTATTCAAATCTAAAACTCAAGTCAACAGGACAGAGTGCAGAAAGAAGGAGAAGGTGAACCATACACACTGTGAAGATCTCCCCTCAACATTTGTATGAATCACCTTATGGTAAAAATACACAATTCTGTGTAGACCCAGCTATTCCTTCTATTACGTTGTCTAGAAAATACAGCTTTATAACATGCAATTTTGCACACTGTTATGGCTCTATTCCACTATAGAAGCTCATTATTTACTAACCTGTAAACCCTCTCGGGTTATTCCCTGTCTTCCCTCTGGTCTGGCTGAATGGCTCCACCAGCCTGTAACATCCACAGGGGAAGACAGAGTGGCTTCCCCTGGCTTGGCAGGGGCTTAGAGATAGGACCTGACTTGACTTCCTCCTGGCCCAAGAGGAGTTATCAAGGTGATTTTGGATGCACTCTGCTAGGACTCCTAAACTAGCCTGGTCTGATCAAAAACATTAGGATTTTTTCTGCATTTTCACCTCCTTCCAACTTAGCCTAACATTAGGATGCTTATTGCTGTTCTCATCTGTGTGAACGTTACTTGTGTAGAAATCAGCTGGCTTCAATGAAACCTCCCTGACAAAACCCCAAAGTACAGTTCAGTATGGAGAGTACTGATCATGGGCAAGAGGGGGATTTAGACCCAAGGTAGCAAAGCAGAAGACCCCCAAAATCGTGCATACATTTTACAGGGCAGGTAACAAAGGGCATAAACCAGCAGGGTGATAGCTCAAGATAAGGCAGAGTTCAAAAGGGGGCTGCCAGCCTTTGTAGGGGCAAGGTGCCACCGCTGCTGCCTCTGTTTGTCTGTACTGCTATAGCACTTCCCCTGCACCGCTTTGTTCTCTCCTTTCTGTTTGCACCAAGACTTCAGAAAAAAAATCCCCTAAATAACCACTGTATTATTTTATAGATTTAACCTTGTAACTCTTTCCTCTTATTTCCCTCTAAGTCATACGTTATCTCTTTCACTGCTAAATATTTCCTGTCTGTTCATTCATCAGCTTATTTTAGCTTCTTCCTTCCTCTTTGTTGGCTGCCTGCCCCCTGTATGTCAGCCCTACATGTTTATACTCTTACCCATTGTTGCCTGTGTTCTTGGCCACTGTATTGGTTCCTATTCTTTGCCATTGTGAAACTCTCAAAGAATAACCACCTTACTTGACATTTTATTTTTGTGAATCATTAGTTCTCATGGCCTCGCCTCTTTCATTACAGGAGCCGTCTCAACCTTCAGCAGCTCCTTGGAGACCAGCTCCATACTAGTAGTAGACTCAGCCCTTGCCATAGCGCTTGATGTGAAACTTACTTTTCACAGGTAGCTGCAAGTCTCACCTACCATTTCTTTAAATTCTGTAATTTCCTGCCTCTCTTAAAACCCAGCAAGAATTAACCTTCCCTCCTTTTATAAAATTCATACCTGGTCCCCAAGGGGACAAAGCTAACTTAAACTTTGGAAAGCTTTATGCCTGCTACTTCCTAGCAACCCACTGAGAGGAAGCAACAACTCCCACACACCATCAATCACTCTCCTTAAGTCCATTGAAAAGTCCAAATAAATAGATAACGTGTGAGATTCTTTATTGCCCTGAAGTTCTGTGTAAATACATGCGAACGTTATAACACTAAAAGAGTCTGCTGTCTTGATTCATGCTGATCTAAGAGGCATGAGAATTGGATCCTGAACCAGAATTCTTCAAAAATGCCATTTCCTTTTTGCTATTCCAGTTCCATTTTTGATATTCTTTCCTAGCACTTACAGCACACTCTTATTTAGGTGTTCCCTTGATGCTGTTTACCTTAGGGATGCTGGAAAGAAAAAGCAGCAAGAAAGTGAGTGGGAGCTCTTCTTAATTAGATTTTTTTTATGAGTTAAAAGTACCACAGAGCCTCTGAGAGCCTCTGAGTACTCCCAGGAATAGGTGGGGTAATCTAGGATTAGATTTCTCTTACTACTTTTTGTCTTTTTCATTTTTTTTTAAATGAAAATGGTTGCTGTGAGTCAAAAGTTCATGAAGAGATTGAAACTGTAAAGAAAAAATATGTCCATTATGACTGAAATACAGATCACTCAGAGGGAGTGGAGATCCATCTTTCAGCCTTACATCCATAGCTCAGGATAATACTGAGTGGACAACTGGGAGCCATGAACCGCATGGGCCATAGCACCAACCCCACTGTGAATGGGGTGAGTACTTAGGTTTTACTGTGCAGTAACAATAAAAATGGCAGTCCACTATGGCATGTGTCTTCACTTAAAAAAAAAAAAAAAGTCTGTTTGCTATTTATTAGTATTTCACCTTGTCTTAGCTTTGTATTAAACTTACAAACTTGCTTTTTATTTATCTGAGTACAAATCATTTTAAAATGGTGAGGAAAACATCGTTCTTACACCACAACAATCTGATGCAGTCTGTTGCAATAAACAGCTATAAGGGACAATCGGCCTTAGAAATCTTAGATGCATTACATACTTTTCTGACAATTTTTGAAAGCACAGCTTCCCGTGGATCTTCCGCTGAGGAGACTTATATCTGCATGGTTACAAAGACAGACATTCCATATACATAACTTTTTTGCCAAGATGTACATGTATGTGTATACTTAAGTTTATGTACTTGTGAAATAAATTAATAAGTTTCGTAATTTTTGAAGAGCCTCCTATTTCCTTCTCTCTCTCAGCATAGCTTCAGTATTTACTTGTGGCTTTTCTCCCCGGCACTGCATTTGAGTGGTGAAGTGACACGTATTTTTCATTTTCTCACATGAATACTGTTTGATATGCAGAGTACGAGAGCCACGCACTGCATGGTTTAGTATACTGAAAAGACCAGGTTCACTAACCTCTTCATGGGACATCATGACCAGCCAACACAGGGCTACCTCTCTGGTAAGCATGCACATGTTTCAAAAAAATGCATTCTGTGGTAGTCACAACCATAAAGCAGCTTGTCATATAGTGCACATGCCCTGAAAATTATCCATCCTTAGCATCTGCAAGCTGGAGAGAGAATTCCTCCTTAAAAGAGATGCTGTGAAAACTCAGCAGCAGTCTAGACTTCCATGCTGATCGGTTTTTGTTACAGGAGTGCTTTATATTACTTTATTGGTAAATAGCTGTTAATAGATAAAACACCGGGAGATAGAAGTCAGTAATTGGTAAAACACACCATTGTGTATAGCAGTCTGGCCTCCTCCAGCTACCCTTTATATCAGCTCTTGGCCTCTTATAATAATCTGCTAACCCCAGACCTGCTGAACTCTCATTTCCTTGCAATATAGGCTCTTATGGCACGACTAGTGCAGATCTCAGCTCCAGCTCATCACAAATCTCTTCTGCAACACACCACCCAGCAGTGTGGTTGCTCATGTTAGTCCCTGCATGCAGCTCAGCAGTCTGCAAAGTACACAGAGATGAAGGGTTAGCTCAGCATCAGTCTGTTTAAGGCTTTTAGACTGGTCATGATCCAAGTGCTGTGAGCTGCCCTCCACATTACCTCTACTTTGATTCTTGAAGCTTTCCCTGGTTCCTTAGAAGATAACAGAGCACGCAGCAAGTCACACTCACAAAATGGGAATACACCTCATTCATTTTTCTATAGTCCTCAAAGGGAAGCTAACCACTGCTCTAATAACATGGACTCTCCACATGGAAAGCTCATAGCACATCCTCTTTCACTGCTAGCTCATAGTGAAGGTCAGGTTTGTCCCTGGCAGCTTCTGGTCCTAGGAGGCTGCCTTCACCAAAGAGGTACCACGTTCGTTCTGGTACTGTTGTCTCTATGAGTCTAGTTCTAGCGAGGTATTGCTATGACACCAGTGCTAGCCTAGTGTTCCTTTCACAACATCCAAGTCGATAAGGCCTGATTTCTATTTTACTGTGACATTCTGGCACAAAATGTTCTGTCTTGGCCATCCTTTTCAAAAGATGAGGAAGTCACTTTCACCTGACTTCTATCTTCACTTCACATTTTGTGCTGCTAAATTAGACTAACAGGAAACTAACAGGAAACCAGGATGACCTACAGAATCACAGCTTTTAACATAATTCACGCTATTGCCATATGATGGAAAGAAGCAGTGCAAAGAGGGAAATCGAACTGCCAGGGATCTGTCCAGAGCAGGAAACTAACTTGAAGTCTTCCAGGTTTCAGGCTAGTACTTTAACCTGACAGCCGTCTTCCTTCTAACCCCATCAATATAGGGATGGGTTTGTACATAGACTGCCTTACCTTAAAAAAAAAAAAATAATAAAAGTACTGGATACTTCTGGCAGAAAAATATCACATAAAACTTCTTGAGGACTGAAAGTTTGATTCAGACTCAACTTACTGATCCTTATTCCCTAAACACTGTGAGTGCTATCCAGCTATATCTTTTATCCACTCCAACCGTGACGAATAGATGTATTCAACACAATGTTTAGCATTTTCATTAAAAGCAAATAAACACATTCTGGGGAAGAAAAATAACTACAACCTTCCCCCTTCCCACAACTGCCTAATGTTACATACTTAATAGCTGCAAAATGTGCATAGGACATTAATAAAATGGCAAAGATGAGGAGCTAATAAATAAGATGCCGCATTATATTCTCATATGTAGAGTCACACATTTAGACTACCACTTACTTGTACCACTTCCTTCAGGCATGTAATTTGAGTGTCATCCAGAATCAGAGAAGTCCAGGTTCATCGTAAAGGAAGAGTGAAAGGTGCCTTCAGAGAGCAGTTCAGAGCATAAATAGAGGCCTGAAAGAAGACTTTCTTGGTCTCCAATTAAACTACAAAATTCACGGATGTTCACAATCTGTGTTGGGGATCAGATACTTTACTGTTTAGATGGAACAGATCAAGCTAGTTCTCAAAATACAGTTAGCTATCGAGCTGCCTTAAATCCAAGCAGCTACTTGTACAGAAGAGGCAAACCAACCATCATTGCAAAAGTTAATTTATTCAGGTTTTTACGTGTGCAACAGTAATTGGTATTGGACGCTTACAAATTCATAATGTATTTCCTGTCTACTTGCCAAAAAAAAAAAAAAAAAAGGCAAGTAATAACAAGTCAAACACTTTGAATGTTAACCTTCACCAAGGCGGAACACATGCAGAAGAACTAAAGCACATCTTCTGAGAAATGCTGATGCTGTGTCTGTGCAGGCAAGTAAGAAGGGTTGCCTGAAGCTGGCCAGCAGTACCCGTCATATTTTGCATGTAACTAGCAGCATCTACTTTTCATACTTCATTTGTGTGGTCGTGCTGCACACAGATACGTCACGAATGGGTGAACAACAGTTCCTAGACCAGCCAGCTTCTAATAAGTCTAAAACATTGCTTTGTTCCAAGATCATGGAACAAGATATAATCGAAGACTTATATCTGATATGGAAATGTAAAATGTGGACTCATACATATCTGAAATAATGATGAGCAGTAGTTCTTCATGATCTGACATAACAATGAGCAGTTCGTGGACAGTTTGTCCTGCTCCTGTTTAGGACTCACAGTATTAAAGCTTATCTGATGAACTGTATGGACTGTACTTTGATCACTTGATCAAGTGAGTAAGTGATCAAGTGATTACTTACCTTGAGTAAGTGAGGTGAGATGTTTCTAACCCATTTAGGGAAAGGGTTCTTCAATATGCATCTAAGGTGTCAAAGATGCTGCTTTCTTTGGTAACAAAACCCACCCCTTTGCTCTGAAACTTTGCTCTACTATGCTCACTGGGGGGAAAACATTAGATTTATGCTGAATTAATGGCCGTCCTCGAAGGCTCAAACATCCATCTTCTTTTTTACAAAGGTAATGGACCAACAATCCTACTAGGAGCCTCCTCAGCCACTTTGACTGGTCTCTGGAAATGGTGGCTTCTGTATCCCAAGGCCTCACCTGTCTGGGAATTGCTTTAACTCTGAGAAACATGAAATATCTTCAGTCACCAAGTTAACCTGTTGCCATCTGACCCCTGGTTTCAAACTACAGTTCTGGCCAAATGGTATAACTCCAGAGTGACTTTAATCAGGGAATTTCCCAACTCTGGAAACTTTAAGATGCCCTTCCAGGTTCAGTTGTTCAAACTGAGAGCTAAGTTGTCCAGTTTAGGTTGAAATTCTTTATCTTATAGGAGAATTAAACTACTGCACCTAAACTGAGAGGGAGTTTCTGCAGGCTGGGAAGGAATATACTTTCTTATGTTCCTTGAAACAGCAGTAGCAGGAGTCACCTTTTTTACCTACTATTGCCTTAAAAGACCGTGTTTGCTATCTAGATATTGCTCAGGTGGAAATGGGATTGACTCAGGATAATAGATCATCCATTAATTTTCTAAGTTTTATTTTCCTGGCATGTTTTCTGAACTGGACATTTGCAGGGGCTTTAACCACCTCTTGCTAAAACCCATAGTTTCTGAAATACCTACAGCAGCAACAGTGAATAGTTTCTTTTCTGTCAAGTGACTCAGAACACGAGTTGCACAGGGCAAGTATAATGTAAGAGTGGACTACATGTCCTGCAAGGCTCCTACCAGCCCCTCCCAGTTATTCTGGTAGGCAGAGAAGTGAACTGGCTTTTCAGATGAGCAACTTTCCATCGGCAGACTGCGTTTGCGGCACTTAGCATCAGGGTGAAATCAATATTTGTTTACTTTCTCAGAGTAAACTGGTGGTCTGGAAAGAGGAGGAGCCCCAAACCTCAAAAGCCAAAATGAAAAATTCAAGGAAATCCATGAGTTGGCACCAGGCAGTTTACCATAGCTGATGGAAGAGAGGAGTTTTAACTTGGAGAGAAGGTGGGGCTGACTGTCCTATCACTTCTTCCATCTTTGCCCTTGGCTTTGGCAGAGTTATTCCCAGCTGCCAACATGGAGGAGAGGAGTCATCTCCTTTGAGTACGCTTGCTGTGGCCTCAGCATCCTGGGATCATTTAAATCCTCTGCGTTCTTTAAAAAAGGTCTTTTCAAGCCTTGACATTTCAAGTCAGAAGTAAAAGCAGGCAAGCACATTATTAAACTCAGCCTCCGCTTCAAGAAAGGGATGGGTGTGGGTGTGTCTAACCATGACTACACTGGGGAGATGATAACTGCTCTAGGAGAGTGTCAACTTTTATTTTTGGGACAGCAGAATTGGCAGACAAGAGCTCTTGGCTTCCGCCACACAATTCATGTGAAATGAAAAAAATAAAAGAAAGGAGTGGAGAGAAAAAAAAAGAAAGAAAGAAAAAGAAATTTAACTGGCGCTGCCCAAGAAAAGCAGACAGACACACACAAAAAAAGGAATGATGTACCATATAAAGCATTAAATACACACACGCACACACACGGGCAGGACTCTGCTTTATAGGATTCGAACCATATGGGCATATACACATACACATGCACTAACCCACACCCGTAAATCATTTAGCCAGACTATCTGTCTGGAGTATGGAACAGAAACACACTTATGAAATCTATTTTCTTCTTTTAGCAGCAGGCTAATAATTGATAAAGAGCCAGTCTGGGGGCTCTGAATTTTATTTGACAGATATACAAGGCTGCAGTTCTCCTGGTGTGCGCTTTGCCCGTGCTCTCAGCCGCAGCGGTTCCTGACGGAGAGCAAGAAAAGCCCCGTGCAGGCTGGCATGGAGCAGGCTTCCCTCGCAGCTGCCAAGTAGGCCTGCGAGGGCAGTTCAGATTGCCCAATTTAGCTAAAGAAAGAAAGAAAGAAAGAAAAGAAAAAAGCGAATGGGGTGACTCAACCGCTACAGGAGCCAGCCGGCAGCTTCTGTTCCCTTTCCAGTCCTTGGAGTTAATTCTGGAAGTAGAGACAAGGTTGCAGCAAGCTCCCGAGCCCCCAGCCCCGGCAGCGGGAGGGAGCTCCTTGCTGCGTGGCCTTGCTGTACCCATGGAGCGGGAAAGCCAGGAGAGACATAACGGGCTCTTGGCCCTTTTGGGAGCGCTCCCAGGTAAGCTGGAGGAGTGCAGAAAGCACAAGCGAAAACAAGCAGAGAGGCCACGTTGGGGCCTGGGATAAGGGGGCTGCTTCGCTGTGGGACCACCCGTCCCACCACAGCGTGCATGTGAAGAGAGCCGTCCCACCGGTGCCGGCACCGCATGCGGCACGGATGCGCCTTCCCGCGGGAGCAGGCCTGCCTCCAGCCTCTGCAGAAGCAGCATCCCTGGGACTCTGGTCACCAGGGACCGCGCTTGGCAGCCACGTGCCCCGGCCCTGCTCACATATTTGGAGATCCAGATTTTGAATTTTGGACATATTTGCGTACAGCCCCTGCCAAGCAGCCTGTTTTATGTAGTGCTGAGCCACGTAGCGTAGCTTTTTGCATGGCTAAAGCATCAGCTCCCCATGCATGGTTTATATTACTCTCCACGAGGCATTTGATTCACTGAGATGAAAACAAGGCCTAGGCTCAACTCTTTGTGCAGGGATTTGCTCACAGCAGAATGGGCTGAAGGTGTGAAAACCGGACGATAACTTGGTGATTCCTGGATGTGGGCCTCGCATTTCCGCTGGTGAGCACAATCTCAAGCAAATCACTTGCCTTTTAAGTGAGTGCCTCAGTTTACTCATACATCGAAAGGGAGAGTAGATAGCAAAAAGGCAAAACGGTGTGTGTCTCGTGGCAATTTTTGCCAACCAGTTTGGTATAGTGTAAAAAATTTGTTAACATTAGATCGCTGCACAAGTCCTCAGCATAAGAAAAGTGCCAGTGTGAAGGGAACTCTGCCCAAATGGGACCCCCAAGTGTCTAGCTTATGTTCACTGCTTCTTTTGGGTTTGTTGTGTGCTGTCATCTGCTCTCAGCTCTGTCTTTTTACACAGCACTGACATGCCACTCCTTTAAACCATAAAAAAAATGAAAAAAACAAATGTGAAACAAAACCCACACGTAAACCTCTGAAATTATTTCCATATTGCTTGGCGTAGCTGACGGGCAACTCTCAGGCAGTTCCATTTTTTGGGCCATTTCATTCCCTCATGCTGAAGGGCCATATGTGGCGCAACTGGCTGCCTAGGGTACCTTGAGAGGCACGTCAGGCCCATTTTGGTGAATCTCACACAACAGAGTGCATTTGCTTCAGTGGCTGGAGCCTGCCAAGTAAGCCTGCCAACAGGAGGTGTTACTGGCACCAAAAGGACATTTACCAGGCTTCCCGCTAACAAAAATACCTGGTGCTTGGAGTGAGCTCCTTCTGTTACACTACAAGGAGCCCAAGGGAGCTCCCTCAAGGGAGGCTACCCTGTTTGTGCTGAGCCCTGCACGAACGCGGTCAGAGAAGCAGAATTGCAGTTTCTGATTTTCCCTAATTGCATCTGCCTTGATTTTTTTCCCTGTTTAGAAGGGATGAAACTGGCTCAAGCTCATCTGTGCCTCATTTTTGACTCTCTGACAGCTGGAGCACAGTGTCCTGCTTTAGAAACATGGACATGCCACGCACACCCTGTTGAATAAACAGAAACAAAGTCTACAGCAGTCATCAGACAAGAGACATGCCCCATCCATCTGAGATGCAGAACCCCTCGGATAAACAAACAAACAAAAAAGAAACTTCACCTTTGGAAGTTACAATCTATTTCAGCAATCCCACTCTGCTTAATGTGACCATCAAGGTCATAACACATTTAAAACAACAGTCAGTTCAGATGCTGCATCAGTGAGAGTGGCACAAAGGTACTTGCTCTGGTTTCAGTCACATTCCTCTGGATTTGTACTGGTGCCACAGACAACAGTGTTTGAGTCGCACTTGCTCTTTGGAACTTCGTTTCCAGCAATAACCAAAGGGTAGCACCAGTCAACTCCCAACTATGCTGCAACTCCCTATGCAGTGAAGCCTACTCACTCCAGGAGCTTTCTTTCAGGTTTAGCTTTTAAACCACATTACCACTGGGAAAAAAAAAATCCACAATGCCAAAAAGAACTCTCCAGGGTATCAAAAAAAGAGCTGTAGTTGGAAAGAATAGCATGATGGCACTAATTTGATGTTAGATGCCTATACCACGCAGAGGGCCTATTGCAAGATATCAGTTATATACAGATACTGCACAGTGGTCCTGGAGAAAAGCACATTTTCTTGTATTTTAGCACTGACATTTTAATATTAACTCATTTTTAATTATGATATTGCTATTCTGTGGAGAGCAAGAACAGATCTTGTCTTTTACTTAGAGTGAGAAGGGAGAGGATGCTGCAAAGGACAGTGGAACAAGGCTCTGTCTTTAGCTTATGTCCTCTATGTTGAAGTTTTTCTCCTGTGCTCCCCTTTCCCACTCAATATTTGACTGCCATCATCAGATACATTACACTGAATTTCAGTACTTGGTGCAACTCATATCCCTTTCAGCTTACTTCAAATCAAGTGACCCCATTTATACCTTCAAATGGTTGGATCCAGAAGATTTCATGTGAGCTTTACCTTCTGACTCCATGCTACGTTTGGCTGAATTTGGCCTTACATGTGGGAAAAACCCTTTGGAGAAGCACAGTAGTTACTGTACAGACACAGCTGCTGTTTTTCCAAATGAAACACAGTATTTCATCTGTTTCAATGCTGTTTTAAGTCAAATCAATTTGGCCCATGACTGGCTCTGTATTTCTTTTGCCAGATTTGATTTCTCTTTGCAGTTTGGGCTGGTAAGTAATAATGACAACAGTGTGTCTGAAAGAAGAAGATATTAACTCTGTTTATACCAGCACAAGCAGAATTATAAAATCTCAGTGCCAAATTTCAAGCAGGCTTTGGTATGCATGGAATATATTTAGGAGAAGAGAGTTTGGCAACTGAAAAATAGCAAAAAGATGGGAGGAATGTCAGTTGGAAAGAAGATTCAGGTTCTTGCTGTGGTGGGGACCTTACAGGGAACAAGCCGGCTTATAAGGACAGGAACACAGATCTGGCCTAGGTATCTGGACCAGTCCTGAACACAGATTTAAAATAAACTCGGTTACACAGGGCACCTTCTGCGACGTGCGGGCTAGATGACAAATACCAACTTCAAAAATTAAACAGTTAAGACAACTGTGGGGCTGCCATATATGAATCAGTGAAGTATGCAGCCTCTTACCAGCTGAAATATTTGAGGCCAAACACTCAGTCCTTACTCAATGGGAGCTTTGCCATTAAGATCTCTCTCCCCTGATATTTATGATTAACACTTTTAAACATCTGCATTGCCTTTTTGACTCAGAAATACTCTAGTTAAAGAAAAATAATTTTTTGTAGCAAAGTTTCTGATTATCAGGGAATAGGAGAGCTTTAATTCTGGTATCTCTGCTCTTTGCTGCTATTAAATGAGAGTAAAATACCTTTGTGAAGAAGCTGTCTTCAGGCACCCCTGACCATGTGGCTCACTCCTCTGAGAGTTACTTCTAGAAACACAAGACTCACAGAAACTCACAGCTGTGAGTCCCTCAGCACCTCTCCAGGCGCTAAATAGCACTAGCCACTCAATGGCTACTAGAGATGCCTGCGAGGGGCCATTGCCCCTGCATTCATGGCTTGCCCTTTGCACCAGTAGTACTGGGATACCTAGTGCTCGTCCTTAGATGAGCTACAGGAGAAGGCTTTGCAGGCAGCAGCAGGGAGTCTGGTTACAGCTCGGTGGAGGAAAGCAGCGGTGGACAGTCGGGCAGGTGCTTCCCAGGTATTATTCACAGCTCCTGAAAAAAGGAAACTGAGGTATGGATAAAGCTGAAATAGAGACACGTGAGTGCAGAAGCACGTTAGTGTAAAAGAGTGGGCATTTTTGCTTCCCCAAAATTATAAAGGGAGGAAGCAGTAAATACTTGAAAATAGGACCTATGGTTGCAGAACCGCATTTCTGAAATACAGATCTCTCAAGTATCAAGCTACACTGCAGAATGACTAATTGTGGGGGTGACTAATCCCTGTCTTCCCTCCAAAACTATTACTTCACAGTGGCCAAGAAAACATACCATAAAGATGTTGTTATCACATCACTCACAGTTGCTTGCATTGAGAAAGACCAAGCCTTTTACGGTACTTGTCTGATTACTGATTATTAAGAGATATACTTCTTCAATGTAAGAAAAAAAAGGACCACTTAGTCTTCAAAGTTCACCTGGACAATTGTGAAGGTGTTGGGTTCAATGCCTGGGGATCAGGGATATGGCTTTCAAGTAAAGGAAAAAATGATATTTTTGGTGGAGGGCAGGGGGATGGCAGAAGCAGATGGATATTCAGGTTGACAGAAAATGAAAACCTGCCTTCGTCTTGCTTTCATTAGTCTTCATTATATGACCACGACAGCTTTAATTGCTGCCCCGCATACATAAGTAATAAAAATGTAAAATGTTTAAATGAACTGTGGCTCCCAAAAGCCATTATAAAAGATTAATGATGAGTACTCTTTGCTAACTTAACCGTCTTCGAGAAACACATCTGAACAGCCCTTGTGGTTAAGATGATATTAGAACAATATTTGTCGGACCACTTGTCTCAAACCATTATGCACTGAGCTTTGATGGTTTTGATTATTCTGTCTTTAGCTACTCTGACTTCTAGACATATTTGATTCCAATTTATTCATTCCTGACAAGTTATCCCACCCTTACAATCCAAAGAAGAGTCTTCAGGTACTCATTGTTATATTCTGCCTACAAGAATTGCTGATGCTTGCTTAGATGATTTTTACTGCCAAAGTCGTTGAATACAGGCTTTATTAGTAGCACTCCAGAAGTTATCCTGCTAATTAATAAAATATCCAGTTGTAGGGGAAAATACACAATCTTTTATATTTAAATTGGAAGCAGTACTTAGACCCAAATCTGAACACCCACTTTGCCTTGCAGGGCACAGATTTGTCTCTGAATTCACATGTGACAGTAAAGTTTTATTCCTGAAAGGGCGTCAAACCAAAACCTCCAATCCATGCTTTGGCATAACTCCAGCCACCCACCTCTCATTTAACTTACACACCCATCCTTAAAGCTAATGCTTAAGCAGAAGCAAAGGCACTGACTATTGCCTTCTCACTGCTACCGTTCAGCTTTCCTTTTGTGATTTACAAACTTATTTACACCACATTTACTCAGCACAACAGAGCATGATGTGAGTTTTTATGGAAAAAATAGAGAGACCTTATTCTGTTCTCCTGTTCCTGTTGTCCGTAGGCATGACTGAACTTCTCAAATGGCTGCTCCGAGCCTCTCCTCGGTAAACACCTCTCCTGCAAAGTTAGGTGGATATTCTTGACAACTATGCATCCATTGGAATGAAGAGCTCTGTACACACAAGCTGAGTGGTGTAGTTTGATGTTTGGCTTTCAACTCAATTTTCAGTTAATACTAACAAATTTGGGAAGACTGATAAAACTTGATACTTTGTGGCATAAACCACTCTCATGTATTTGGGATTGAACTGGAACTTTCACAGATGGTAGAAATTTGCTGGTTGCAGAGCTTCTTTTTGCCACCCTTTCAAATGTCACTTGTGGAGGCCAAAAACTAGACTGGGGGATCAAATGATATATGCCTGTCCCTTCTCCTTTAATGAACTATATTTCGCTCAATGTTGAATTTCATAATGCAGTTTCCTCTGCCAAGAGTAGATTATATTGGCTACTTAAGATCTTCCAGGCCTTCATCAGGTCTCCCACACAATGATGTCCAAATTTTCCCATTTCCCATTCGGCTCCCATTAGCTCTTTGGGCTCATTTCTGTACACATGGTCCCATTTCTGTTTCCTGACTGCCTTTTGGAAGCTGTCTCCTGAGAAAGTCTGGCTCCTGGGGTCTTGTCTCCTCCTGCACAGTCTTCTGGGCTGGTCCCTTTCCAGGCTTCAGGCCGCAAGCTTTTCTAAGACACCTATCCTCTCTTCACTGCTGAAAACAAAACAAAACAAAACAAAACAAAAAAAAACAAACCAAACCAAACCCAGCCCCTTCTCTGTTCAGCATTGCAGAACAGACTGCTACAATTAGGAACACAAGACTAACTGTATTAGGGGAGAACAGGGGAAGATTGCTGTCCTGGGGAGAAGAGCAAGGTGTTGGATGGAGAAGAGGAGCGTGGGTTATTGTTGCTATTTTGCAGTTGGCTGAGTGAGAACTTGGCTTGGCTCTTCCCTGCCTCAGAAGTAGGGGCAGGAGCCTCAAGACAGTGTCTGGGTTGCCAGGTCGGTTAGATCACCAGCAAGGCTGTTATGGGGAGCCCGTGCCGCGCTCGGTCTCCCTGTGCCATGGAGAAAGCTCCTCAGGTCAGTGCTGGTTCTCCCTCGCCTCTTCCTGGGCTGCTACTGCTGCCCTCGAAGCCCCCAGACGTTCGCAGCGCAGTCAGGACGGCTGCTTTGGTGACAACCTGGGCTCGATTTAATGAGAATGTTCACGTTCACTTGCTGTGCTGGCAGCCTGCCAACATTTTTTCTTGAGGCACAGGAGAGAGAGAAGGGAAATGGTGATTTTTAACAGTTTTTTTTTTTTTTTTTCATCCAGCCAAACCTGACTGGAATTTCATGGATGAAAGAAAAGGCACTTCTCTAGCCCAAGGGTTTTGTCCCTGCCAAATTATAAGGGTCTGCTGCAAACAATGGAGGTGTTAGAGCTTCTAAAAAAATAAAAATGTTGAAAGAATCTTTTATAACGGAAAATATTAGGCAATCTAAACCTAGGGCCAGCTGGTAGCGGGCAGTATAATATAAGCTCTATGAAGGAGAGCTGTGCAAATAATAGATTTTCAGAATTTCTTCTTTCCCATTCCCCCCAATTTGAACTATTTTAACTATTTTCTCCAGGTGAAATAATTTGCCCAAATCAACCAAATTCCATGAAATTGCTAAATTCTCCTCAAGTTTTCTTTTTCTGAATTGACAGATTTCTTAAAAAGGCAAAGCAATTCTCCTGTCTCTAGTCTGGATTCATGATGTTCACTAGTGACATAGTTAGGAAGAAATCCTCCTGTGGTCAACTTTTCCCACCTCCCCTATATTCTTGTCAGATCTCACACATTACAGTAACCAATTTGGGCTTGGTAATTATGTCTGGATCCAGAAGCTGGCAACGTTCACAGGAGGTTTTCCATTAATCTCTACCATCCCCAAATCAGCTGGCACTGGAATGAAAGTCTTGACAAAGTGTGGAGTTGGAGGTTCATTAGGTAGCAGCTTTTAGTCTGAGTCTTCACTGGATCAATTAATAATTATTATGCTTATAATGTCAACTGTGGACCAGATGTTGGACCTCGGTGCCAGGGGAGGGGTACACGGCTAGAGGGGAGAGCTTTAAAGTGACATATGAAACAGAGGCTCTGACCGCTTGTCGTCATTGATCCCACCGTGTTTCTTGTAACGGCGCAGGTGTTAGCTGTGCCGTTCTGGCCAAATCCCACTCTGGCATCTCACCAGCTCCACCAGTTTACTTACTTAAAATCATCCCTGTGTTTTTAATTGCGGGAGTTATTCTTCGCTTCCCTTCTTTAAAAGCAGGTTTGTGCAGTGTATTAATGGCTCAGGAATACCTGCTGTGTTCCTTACCCCGCTCCGGAGGCGGCTGCGCTCCAGAGGCAGGCGGAGTGCTCCTTGCACATGTAGTCTATTAAGCGCTCCGAGGTCCCTCAGGATGAGAGGCGGGTCCTGCGCACACGGGGTTGGAAGCAAGCTGGGCTGCAGGTCCAGACAGAAACTCTAACAGAGACCTGAGGTGAGCTTGAGGCAGGTCTGCCCTTGGCCACGGGGCTTTATAAATGCATTTAAACAAGCTGTCTGAGCCCTAAAACATGGTTCCAAACTAATGAAACCCTCTTGTTTGGCAATGGTAGGCTCTGCGTGGCTTCCAGAGGTTGCTTTATGACTGCTCGTGTAACATAGCACTTCGAAACCCTTCCCCATTTCTTTGGGGTTTTTTTTTTTCCTTTCTTTTTAATTATTAAATCTGTCCTTGGAGAGTCTGAGCCAAATTTTCAAACACATACTTAAGTATTCTATTTAGGGGTTTAAGTGAATGGCAAAATGCAAGTGTACATCACTAGAGAGCCTATAAACTGCAGAATCAGACAGATAAATGCAGGTACCCATGTTTGAAAAGCAAATATACAGCATGCTAAAAAAAATTGCCAAGAAATAACTGCTCAAACAAATGACTCTCTTGTGTTGACCTAAAGTGAGGCAAAATTCCTGGTGTGAATATAACCTCTAGTTGGTGGTGGTAGTGTGGCACCTTGGTTGGAGGCTGCTACTCCGCATCGAGCAGTGTCTAGCAAGGCCTTGTGTTAGTTCCTAGCACAGCACAGACAGAGCTGGCCAAACTCTGCCTCCCGTTACGTCCCGGCAGCCACAGTGATTCCACAGAGGGAAGACTTGGATCCGCTGTGCTTAATCACATCGGCAGAGCTCGGAGGATGAGAGACCACCGGGAAGGGAGGGAAGCTGACTTCTCCGAACCTCAGTAATGTTTATAAAGTTCAGCCACACAGTAGCGAAGAAGGGTTAAACCAAAACCTCAGCTTCAGTGATTTGGCAGTAAACATTGTATGTAACCAAGTTTGAAATACTAGTTTTTCCATTTTCCTCATTACATAGCCACTGGAAACACGGCAGCCACCCCTTCCCCTTCTTTATAAATCTGGGAACCCTGATGCATTCCTTGCATGTCCTAAGCTCTGGATATAAAACTTCTTCTGAAACTTCCTTTTGCCATTTAAAACCGTGATGGAAACTACACAGAGGAAGGGTTGTGCTATGGGCTATGGTCCTTCTAAAATAAGTGTTTTCACTTCATGCCCAAACATTGATAGTCATCATGGACATCTATTTTTGCACAATATAACTAAAAAATACACATATAAAACTTAACAAAGGATATTTTCCTAAAATAAGGAGCAAAACCAATCTCAAGTATAAACAGCAACATCAAGAAAATCCCAGAATAAAACAAGATGTATTTTGGGGCATGTTCCTTCATTTTTTTTCCATCCTTTAATATTTATATCCTAGTTATCCGTCATAGGAGCTAGGATATAAAGCATCCCAGCTCCAGGCTACACATTAGATGACTAGGAATCATCACAGTGAATGCCATTTAGCTGGGGATCTCTCTGTGATCTTGGTGGCTGGGGAGCAAAGAAGCAGGAGCAGCGCAATTCCTCTTCCTCCTTGCGCTGCCCAGAGCACTGTGTTGGCTCTAACTTCTGTGCCTTGCTGCAGCATGACCTCAGGCCCCCTGGAAGCTGCTGCAGGAGGTTGCCAGGCTCCCCAGCTCACACCAAGGCCCACCAGGAATGAGCAGAGCCACAGGGCAGGAGAAGTTCCCCTGCCACACATAGATGTCTTTTCCTTTTCTACATCAGAGCAAGGCTCTGTTAAAATAATTGTGAATTTTGCATTTACTGAGGTGGGATATGACTTTTGAGAAGCAAAGGTGCAAAGGTTTTGCTATGAATTAGGTTTGAAATGCAGCCACCCTTTCTGTCCACGGACTAAGTCTGCTAGACTGACACATGACTAGCTTGTCATAGCATGGAAACAAACTTTTTGATATGAAAGTGTGGGTGAGGGATGAGTACATCTGCAGTGGAGATGGACTTCTGCTGAGGTGGCCTGTCCTCCCCGGAATGGCCCTCATTTGCCTGGAGTTTAGAGACTAACAGCGCAACACTAGCGGAAACTGATGATCAAGCCTCCACGTAGGTGATGCCACCCTTCGCGCATAGGAGCAAGAGACAGGGACACCTGCTTTGACTCTAATAACCAGTCCAAGAGCTTGTGATACAGTCATAGTAGAGACAGCAACATTTATACTAAATAACCAGCCTGAAATCTTTCCAAACAAGATCCCTGCTCCTGTGCTGGGTTTTCCTCTTGACCCTGTTATATCCCCTCCAAGTTGCACTCTGGGATACTGCAGTGATACGATGGGATTTGGTCTCTGGAATTTGGTCTATTCGGGCAGCAGAGAGCCTTCCAGGGCCCAGTTAGTTTCACTGGTTGGCAGAAGTCTCCAGCAGCCTCGAGACCATCTGTATGGTAAGATCTTCTTGGCTCTGTTTCTGCTGACCCACCAGTTACCCATCTGTGTCCTACCTTGCAGCCTATGCCAAAGCCTTTCACTGGGTGCTTCTTATTTCTCCACTCGCATATATCCCTCTGTTCTTTGCACCATCTGAAGTGAGACCGAGATATAACGTGCAGACTGCATGTCTCTCCTTCAGGGTTGGTCTCTCCGGGATTCAGAATAGCAGATGTCAGAAGCAGGAAATTACAGGATTGCCACCACCATGCTCCCTGTGGCATGCAGATAAGCTCCTGGCCTACTGAAGGAAAGGGGACAGATTGGGAGGCCGGCAGGAGCAGGTATGACCTCAGACCCAGAAGTTCAGCCAAGTGTTGTGGGTCAAGACGTTTGCCTGATGGGCCTTACAGCACCGATTATCAGCATTTACGACCTTGAGGTCAGGCCTAACTATCTGGCCAGACAGAGCCTGGAAATCAACTGGGAGAGAAGTGATGCAACTTCACCTTCGCTAAGGAGCCAGGATGGGGCTGTAGTGTATGAACTTTTTCCTCCAGAAGGCAGCCAAAGTGCAGTGTGTGCAGTCTAGCTACTGCACAAGCCTTCTCTTTGAGCTGTTGTGCTCTATTCCCTTTATCCCATCAATGTTTCTTGCGCAACTTCACTTCGATCACGGAGCTCTGCAGAGGCAGGACTTTGAGCCTGATTCTGATCCCATTTATTCTGGCATGATTCAGGAGCAACTATGATACAATTATACTTCTAGATGATCAAAATCAGTCCAGTTCCTTTTACTGTGCAAAACTTGTGTTCTGCAGCAGCAAGAAAATGATCAATGATGTGAACAATAGAGCTAGCTGAAGAGGGAGAATTTTTTTCTCCTCCAAAGTTCAATATTTGTTGGCTAACTCTTTAGATAATTGAAAAAAATGGTTTTGTGGAGGAAAAAATAATCCCATAGTACATACATATTTGGCATATGATGCAAAATTTTATAGAAGAAAACAAAATTTGGAAAATTCCCATCAGCTCAAAATAGTCCTGATACTGTCTCCAGTGGCAACTTACATTATCAGAGCACACACAGAAAACAGCAATGCCGGGACGTGCGGTTTCGCTTATTAAAGAGCACTAACCAAGCTCCATTGAGTAATGTCAAGTGGATACTCCGAAAACAGGGCTGAGAAACAGTGCTCTTTCCCATCCTCCTGCGGAAGGTCAGTGCTGAGGGAAGGCGGCCAGCAGGCAGGATTTCAGGACACAAGCCCGCAAGCCCAGAGCTCCAACACGAGTGCACGCAGCGACACATGCAGCTCCCGGGAGCCCAGGGAGCCCCCCAAATACCAGCACAGATTTGCTGCTGCCCTAACTGCAGCTCTCCGGGTTCGGTGCCCACAGGACTCCCTCGAGGGCGAACCCTCTTCTGCACCCTGTGATCGGGGGCGCGACTGCACCGCGTCCGTGCGGCTTGCTGGGATATGCACGCAGCGCTCGGCGCGCTGACACCGGCAGCGCAGCCAGGGAAGCAGTTGACACCGCGCCTTGCCAAAGCGCTTCTGCTGCCAAACTACAGGCAGACGTGGCAGGAGGAGAGAAGACGGGGAGGAGGGAGGACGCCTGGGCACTGAGCAGTCGCTAAGCGATCCAGCACCGAGTCCCTTACTGGGTTTATCCTGCATCTGGGTATTGGCCCAAATTAACTGCGCATTGACCACAGGGGCTTAGGATTATCCCTAGCTGCGGTTACGAAGTATGGCTGTGAAGTACAGAAATCCTGGAAATGAGGTAAGATATTAAATGCCTTCACCAGTATAGTCCAGCATGGTGTTGCACAACACTTTAGGGTCAGTAAGTCAGAATCTGGTCTTTTAAGTCTATTAAAAAAAAATCAAAAAACAAAAAAATACATCAAAATTTTAGTCCCACTTTTTTTTTTTTTTTTTTTTTTTTTTTTTTTGTATTCTTTGGCCTTCAAAATATGCTAAGGAGTTTCCACTAAATATGGTGCTGGATGCAGGGGTCGCACTGATTTTGCTCAGTACTGCTGTGCTCAGCAGCACATCCCACAGGAGCAGGGACAACCAGGCGATGGGCGCAGATCCCCGCTGACCTTCTAAGAAGTGCCCTGAAGCTTCTGGTGATTGCCTGAGATCGCCACGAGAGCCCTGATAAAGCACCGCCATGAGCGACATACAAAATCCGAGACCAGGCTGGCTCGGGGTCTTTCCCTTCCCTCCAAACAGTGCAGACACATTAAATTGATAAAGATCTGCCCAGAAAGAAAAGGCCTCTCTGTGTTTTCTATCACCCAACAGCGCTGGCGGGAGTCGGGCTCTGCAAGACCGGGCTGTAATCTGAATCGGGGCTGAAGTGCGTCAGCAGACAGCATATGGTATGTTTATTATTCTGCACTGCACAGCCCTGGCCCTGGGGAAGGGGAAACGCTGGGGCTTCAGGTCAGCCACCAGACCAATAGGTAGCCGTGGTGAGTGGCGTGGTGTCACCGCACACGACTACCACTTTATAGCTTAGGCAGAGTGTTTGAGTCACCAGAAACGCATATACTTCATCCACAAAAAATCTTTTAGGAATATATTGTGTTATGTATGAAGTTACTTAACGCTACTCGCCAGTCAAACACTGTTTAACTCTTTAGGCCTATAAACCTCTTGCAGACTTTGTACACGTGAAGGACATAAATGTGGCAATCATTTTCCATTATTATTTTTAGCAACAAGTTTTACTTCCACACTTAACTTTCAGTACAGTCAGGTATTTTAGAAGGGGGTAGATTCCTTTTTTATTTTTTAAATGGAGCTAAGCTTTTTTACACTTTTTATACTTTTTTATGCTGTGACCTGTTTCCCTGATATACCCTGCTAGCGCGGTGGCTCCTGCCCCCCTCGCCAGCAGCAGCGCCGAGGGGCTGCACTGCTGAACGTGGTGCTCTCTGGGCCACCGCTGGCCACCGCACACAGCCGTGCTGCCAGTCCTGGAGCGAGTCGGTCCCAAATCCAGGTTTTTCCTCAAAAAGCCGTGGCCTTTCTACACAGAGCAGCTTTATTCGCCTTCCGCGTCCCTGCGGCCAGCACGGAGCAGCCCGACGCGTGTGCAAACACTCATTTGGGTCTGGCTGCTCAGCCGCGACTCCGTCCAACTCGCAGTCTGCCCAGAGAGCTCCCGCTTGTCCCCAGGCAGACACCAAACTCCCTATCCGCTTTTTTCCAGCGTCTTTTCTGAAGCTGGAGAGACACAATGAGAGCTCCTTCCCTGTCCTCCCAGCATGCCCCGACACCCTCGCACTCGATGAGGTTAAAATCTGAAACAACGGACTTTCTAAATTAAACACAATCATCTCCTGATCTTACTCATAACTCGCACACTTGACTTTCTAAAGCGACGATGACAACGCACTCTGGAGGGAAAACCAAACCAGAAACTCCTACGCCGGCCTGGCCGTGCAGCAGATGCTCAGCGCAGCATTTGCATGGCTGAGGCGGCAGCGAGTCGCGCGACCTGCTCCACCAAAACACCCCTCGCGGCCCTCTGCTCACCGGGCTGCCTTCATGGTCAAAGTGCAGCTTTGCTCCCAGAAGAGAGAGAAGGGCAGGGAAGCAGCACCTGGGCTTCAAGTGGGGCCATTCTCAGCCCTCGCATTGCCAGACGGCCTGTCCTGCCGCAGCAGGATGGCAGCATCCCCATGGATGGACCTATGCCAGGGTGCCTCTAGCTGCTTCTCGGGGTGCATTTTCTTGCTTCCTCTTCCTGCGTACAAGGGCAACCAACACAGCTGCTTTTTTGGGGCTTGTTTTAAAGGGCTGGGTCCACCTTGGGGATAACCCCCTGCAGCTGCCTGGCTTCACCCTGGGAGAGAACAGCCTCTGATACAGCCTCTGTGCCCTTATCTACATGTTTGTGGCTGTTTTTTGTGGGTGCAGGGTCAGGTCCTTCACATATGTGTCCTGGAGTGGCAGGTTGTGTCACAGTTTCCCTCTCGAACTATGGCCAGGCTGTTTATAGACTCAGATATACCAGAAGGTTGCAGTAAAAACGAATAAATAAAAATTGTATATAAGAAAGAAAGCTTGCCAGAGGGATGAGAGCAGAGGGTTGGATTGGCTTGTCCCAGCCAGGAGTCTTGGAAAGGGGCCGGGGAGGCAGGAAAGATCCATGAGGAGTTTCCTGCAAAGAAACCATTCAAGAAATTGGGCAGAGGTAGCCGCCATGTGACTCCAGGGATGCTGGGCTTGGGCGGAGGAGAGAGCTGAAATCTGGGAAGGCAGCCCAGCCCAGAGATCGGCGGGGGGATGGTTCAGTTTGGATCAACTTTACCCAAAATAATACGTGGTTTGTATTTTTTCTTTTTTTAATAAAAAAGCAAGCACAGTGAAAGATCTCATAGTGGAGGAACTGTCATTTTTCCCATTGAAAAAGCAAAACAAAACAAACCAGAAAAACCCCAAACCTTGCAGGCAGAAAGTTGCTGCCAAGCACAGACACATAAGGGCCGGAGCTGCCTGCTTGTGCCGCGGAGGCGTCGGGTCGCTGCCTCCAGCTCGCCTGCGTGCCGGTGTCCCCGGCCTCCCTGCTGCCCGAGACCTCATCGCAGGCTCCGGCTGCAGCTCTGGGGACAACGAGAGCTGGGACAACACATTAAAAAAGCAGCGCCTGTTCTCGCCCCGGCCGCGCTGCTTCGGTGCGCTGAGCGCTGAGCCTCTGCGCTGCACGGCCGCGTGCCCTCTGGCCGGGCCAACCTAACCACCGACTTGCGAGAAACGGCGCTGGAGCCGTCAGAAACAGCCCCGGCGGAGCCAAGGCAGTGAGGTCAGCGCCGGCAAACCCACGCCTGACTCAGGCACTCGGGGCTCGCTGCGTCCTCGGCAGCACCGACGTGTCCCCTCGCCTCCCCGCGAGCCGCGGCCGAAGGGATAAAGCAGCAGCAGGTCTGTTAGCTCAAAACAAAACAGCAACAAAAATCACTTTTCAGCGCCTCTCAGAATCGCAGGGGACACGCGGAGGCAGTGCCGGCTGGGTGGAGAGGCAGCAGTGCGTCTCGGCCGTGTCCGCGCTCAGTATTGGCTTATTGCAGTTTCCATCCTAGAAGCCACCGGTCAGTGGCACTGGAAACGGGCCGGGTGCAGGAGCTGTATGCGGGAAATTAGTCTGGAAGGCGCACTGGAAACTAATGCTAACAGCATTCTTGGAAGCCTGTCCCTGACCAAAAAAAAAGAGGGATTTCCTAAAATGACTGAAAATGAATTTGCAACATCTGTGAACAGTGGGTTGCCTATCTCTGAAGGTAGCGAAGGAAGAGTTACAGTCAGCAGCTCCGTGGTTTAAATGGCAAAAGCCAAAGTGCACATAGACTACAGAAAGTGCCAGGTACACTATTAGGTGCCTTAAGTCCTGAATGCTTGGACATTTGAACTGTTAGTAACTGTGGAGTTAAAACTCCACAAATGTGCACAGTCTAAAAATACACTCTTTTTGGCCAGAAGGATAAGAAAAAAAGAGCTGTTTTTTTGGAATCAGGAGCAGCTTGTAATTAAAGCCAACAGTATGGGACTCTGTAACTGATCTGCTCTGAACAAATTATTTGGCTACCTGAAAAGAATCAAAACCTTTTAATTTTTTTTGGAAAGGTGCTTACAGAAGTTAAAGAAGAAACACATGAACTTGGGGAGGAAAAGGAAACAATGCAAGCAAATTAAAACAGGTAAAGGGCTGAGTTCCCTGTTGCACAAACATAGGTAGAAATAGAAGAAATGGGAGTAGCTTTATTCCGATGAACAGCCTAGTCAGTGACTGTGACAGCAAATTGGCTGATCTGTTAAAAAAAACTATAGAAACCAAAATGATTTTATGCCATTGATCTCAGCTTAGCACTCCTCAGTGATACGCTTGATGAGTGGGATTTTGTCTTATTTTCACTGAGGCGATTTCAACAGATTTACAATGATAACTCCAATGAAATTACACACATGGTAAGGGAAAGTTTAGCTTCATGGTAGAACAGCTCTATCCAAGTGATTTAACTCCTCGAAATTTGCCATTTTCAGCTGCAAAGGAAAATCTTGAAGGCACGATTCCAGCAAGGATATTTAGTCAAACAGTACCAGATGGATGTGTGGGATTCACCTTATGCTTTGGTTATGAATGAAAGTAGTGAGCTCGGAATTTGCTGAGGACTATTTCTGCTTAAAGAATTATGGTCAAGATGCGGTTTATGTAGCCGTGCTTGGGTCTGCTCCGACTGGTGGACCTGTGGAAATGAGAAGGAAAGGAAGCATACGGGAAGTCCGGTCCAGGAAGGTTGCCCACATGAGTCCAGCACACCATCAGCCCTTTGGCTTGGGTGTGAAGCGATGCCACAGTTTCTTGGGGACTTACGGAATTTGTAACAAAACTGTTGGTACCTTCTGTCTTCCGGGACCTCCGCACAGAGCCCGGCTCCTGCTGCCCCGTGAGCAGCACTGTCACTCTTGCCACCCTCCAGAGAGGGAAACAGAGAGTCTTCTCTGACACCTAACAGCCGGGCTGTACCTGGGCCTTCCCATTAATGGAGCACGTCTGCCCTTCAGCTGCAAGTGCCTCGCTAACCAAGTCACTGCAGTGCAGCGTGGCAAGGGAGCAGCCCCATCAGCAAACGCTCAGTGAAGACAAACGTAAAGAAAAGCTCTTCTTGGAGAAAACCTTACTAGAAAATCAGGAGGATAGCTAGGCTGACACCCTCCAGCCACCCCTTTTCCTCCAGAGACGGAACAAACCCAGGGGTCTTGCAGACCATAAGCACCTCCTGGCAATTCATCCTGTTCGGCAAACGCCTCCTTCCGGGGGGCACGGGGGCCTCCAGCCCAACCAAAAGGGCCCTTGCACACCCAAGGCCTGCGCTTAGTGACCCACATGCTTCCGAAGAGGGGCATGGCACACCAAGGGACACAAAATTTTATTTTCCAAGTAGATACACATACTGTATCGAACCATTAGTACGGAATCCATTTTATAATTTAAAATCCATGCAGAGTACTCTTTTTAACAAGAGAACTAAAGAACCAGAATGGCAAAAGTCTTCTTAAATCTGCCTATAGGGTTATGTTTTAAGTACTAAGTTCAGAGCGTTGTGGCTTTTTGGTTTTGTTTTGTTTTCAAAAAAGGCTGCCAAAAACCTTTTTTCACAAACTGAGGAGCAACTATAACACATGTAAAAAAAACAAGATAGCAGTCTAATACGGGAAATATTTCTGCTTTCATTTTTATTTTATGAATACATATACAAGAGATGCATAATCTTCCATTATCCAGGCTTAAAGATAACAGTTTGTTTTTCAAAACAGCTTAAAGAGGAAAATAAAAATCAGGACGAAGGCGGTGCAACATATCCAAACCGTACAGTTGGAAACCTCGCTAAAGTTATTGCAGAAACGCGAGCACGGTGGAGGCTGTGCCTGAGCGTGTGCTCTCCTGTGCTCTGCAAAGCCTCACCCAACGTATTTATGCTTATGAAGAGAAACTGCTTTGGCATAACCAGAGATTCCTCCGCTCACACTTCATTGACATTTCTGAAACACCAAGACAATAAAGTCTGAGAATTTTATCAGAAATCTTTTCCTCTCCTTGGCAGCGATGTCTTTAAAATGCAGGGGGGAATAAAGAAGTGCCGGTTGACAAGAGACTTCTACTTCCATGCTAAGGTGGTTATAATAGCAGGATGCGGCACGATGCAAACAGCTTCAAATAGAGGAGATGGAGATATATATTTATATATATGTATATAACGTAAAAATGCTTATTTTATATGACAAAGGAAGATTTGTCAAGATAACATAAAATGAACCACTCTAAGACTAGCTTCCAGCAAAACATTTTGCTTTATTGGATCTATTTTCTAGCTACAAGTCAAGCTGACATCTGTCAGGCTTTTTACTTCTCATATGGCAGTCTATAAGAAATGTCTCATGCAACTTCTACAATGCTAAATACAGGGTAAATAATTGGGATTAAACAGGTGAGGAACAACAGCCTATTGTTAGGACTGATAACAGCATATTATGTACATATAGCCATATTATATTCTCATGTCTTCACAGTAATGTGCAAATGTGACAAATATGGCTTTTGTAAAAAGTAAGACATAACTATACAGAATAATGGTTTAAAACGTTTAGGAGGATTTCACCTTTTTGTGAAACCTGTTCAATCTTCATTGCATGACGGCTAATGAGTTACCTCGGCATGGAGGAGTAGTTCAGGTGTATTTCCAGAAGGGGGCATAGATTCCTAAGGCACAATATCAATGTTAAACATTTTTAATTTAAGTCATGCTATTTTTATTTTTATTTAATTTTTTTTGGTTATATGAAATAATAGGTCGTTGCTAGTTATATAGGAAGCGGTTGATTGTAAAAAATACAATGTTAGAGGCTACCCTACATGCCTATCTGTAGCTCCAGAAACATCAGCTAATCTGAAAACACACTATACAGCGCTGCATATTAAACCTTTGTGGTTTTTTGGTAATATCCTTTTTCATACATGTAGCAGAGAGTTATAAGGCTTCTGCGGAATAATAATATTATAATTGAACAAATATTTTACACTCTTCCATAATGGTATTTACAGTTACTTTAATTCATATTTTGCCATTTGGTAAATAATGTGTATCTTGTATGCATCCTTCTTGCCTATCTAAAGTGCTTACTTAACTGCATGAGGAAAGAAAATGCATACCTGCTTTAGGTGCAACAAACCCTCCAAAGAAGTAGCTGAAATATTTGTTGTGGATCTGAAATGCATTCTCAGAAATTGAAATTATTGCTAAATTCAGTGCCCTCACTAGGCAATCATCTATATTATGTCATATATAAATATATGCATATATACTAGTATGTATGTACATGCATACACATTCATCTATCATGTGATAGATTTCTTTTTTTTGTCCATCAACCTTTTTTATTTTGTGCTATTCAACTCACTTGTGCTATGACTGAAGCCAGATTAAAATCAAAATCTTAACACGCTGCTACTAACAATCCTATGATTCATTAGCACATAATAAAGACAATATGAAAAAGAAAGAGCTGAGATGATGACAAATCAAGAGGCTTTTGAAATGCACTGAGAATAAGGCAACAAGCTGTACATTACAGCAGAGGAAAAGCTGAAGAAATTCTGGAATTCATAAACACATCTTACTGGAGTAGGGATTTCTCTCCCCACTTTGCTACACAGTCTTATGGTTTCGGTTTCCAAGTATCACTCTCCAGAATGCAAGCTCTACCGCTTCTGCGCCTACCAGCACTTTTAATGAGAGTAAATTCAAAGCTTATTAAAAATGCCCCGATGCCACAACCTGGTAAAATAAGGCACTTCCAGGGCTGTATTCCAGCGGTGCCTTGCCAGAAGGACCAGCACTGGGAAGAAGCAATCAGATTTTGCTGTTTCCTAGTTTTGTCCCATGAAATGCGCCATCTTGGAGTTTTCTCTCTCCTTTTTTCCCCCCCTCCTCTTGAGATGATTTTCTTTAAAGAAGGTATTTTATCTGCTGAAGAACCACTTCTTTGTGAGCAAGAGGCAAATCTTCAGTTCTTAACATTCAGTGAGGTGGAAGGTGGGAGTGGTACCAGGCAATGTCTTCAGTCTACGCGGTGTCTCTGCGCTCTCCTGACACACACCAGCTAAGTCAAAGTCAAAGTGTGGGTTTTGTGCTAGGCCAGCATTGCAAGCTACGAATGGACATTGGTACTGGAAAGGTCATTCCTTATAATTTCATTTACTGCAAAGAAAGAACACAAAAAAGAAAAAGAATTGGTTAGAATCGCATTGCTGCAGACCTGTGTTTTCAGCAAGTAACCCCCCAAACTTGTTTCTTCACAGTTTGAGCGCGATTCTGAACACGAAGCATAACATCGCTACGGAGCTAGCACAGGCTGGCCACAGTGCAGAACAGCAGCATTAACGGAGGTTATTAACATGCTAAATACTGTGTAAAACCAAACCAGAACAGCAGCACCCTGCACCCTTGATTGCATCCAGCATATTTGACATTTTAACCAGTTACAGGCAAAACGTTTCATTTGCTCCACAACTGGCTCTCAAACTCCAAGTAAGGAACCGCAGGAAGCCTTCGAATGAACCACCCGTTCCAGAAAAAGAGCCATTGGAAAGTATGTCAGCCATGGCACATGCTAATGGCACTGAGCTGCCAGCTGCTTAACGGGGTATTTGAAGCTGCGATGCCTGGATAGAATAGGGCTTCACATGCTGATTTTTTTTTCCACTGTAGGGTGATTAAGAGAAAAAAAAAAAGGAAGAAAGAAAAAGAAACAAAACTGCTGTGGGCTTGCCCATTTCCAGTAGCTGGTAACAAGCATAAATGTGTTCTCCATAAATGTGTTCTCCTTTCCTGTTGACAAACACACATGGCCAGGCAGCCTCTGCTCCCATCAGGAATGGCAGACGGGAGGGGACGAGCGAGTTAAAGCCCTTGGGAAGAGCTGAAGAAAGGCGTAAACACGGCCCCTTATCTCAGCATCGGCCACTGAGACGGCATCTCCGCCGACAAAGCGCTGTTTTCTTCACTCGGGAGTCTTCTCCCATTCTTCTCCCCCTCCCCTGCAGATCATCAAGCAATACAGTTTCCCACACTCAAATTATGTCCATTTATCAGTTTGTGATTTTTGGCAGATGGACAGGAAATGACTGAACCTGGCAAAGGCCATCTGCAGTGAACTACACAACATCCCTTTCGTTTCCACCCCACCTCCCTGCCGCCGCTGCCACCACCTGATTTACATGCAGATAGATCAAATGCCATCAGGAAGGCTATCGCCGCTGCCGAGTTTCCCCGGCACTACTGGGAGTGGGAAACACATGCCCACGTCATGGAACTACCATGGAAAAGCCCGAGTTTTCCTTTGCTTGTGGGCTGCTGTTCATGGCCATGCAGATAACTCCACGTGTTTATTGGAAAAGGCTAAGCCTGTCTAAAACCAGCTTCCTGAAGCAATTAGTTGGGGCTTTTATTTTTTTTTCCACTGCAGACCTATTGCCCAGTTTGCAAATGCAGCACATGGATCAGTCAGGATTTGTGTCACAGGTCCTGGCGACGGTAACCACTTACACCATGGATATGCATTCCCTTACTTCAACTAGGAAATATCATTTGTATTTGTAATTACCTATTTACGGCAGCAAACTAAGAGCAATATGGAAATGAGATGTGAAGACAATGCAGCTCTCTCCCTGGAGAGTGTTGGGGAGTTTATCTTTAATATTACAAAACAGTGGAAATAAAGTTAAGCAGCAAGTCCTGCTCCGTGAGAAAGAATACCCTGCCTACGTGCTAACGTGGCAATAAATGCTACCCTATTTACATGCTACAAGACTTTGGACAGTTTTCTGAACTGAATCTCTATCTTGAATGCAAACAATGCACTTTTTTTCTGTGGGATGATTTTTCCATGATGCTTTTGTAAAGATAGTTTCTTAGATAAACTTCTCAAAGCAACATTGGGTATGCAGCAAACACACACAGTGGTATCTTTGTGTCGAGGGTAGCAATGAAAACCAGTTCTCATATGGGCTAGAGTTACACTTTTGATAACTCTTCCGTTATGCCAAATAAAATAAAGATATCATTTGTTAGTCCTTCAACACATATTATTTAGAAGTATTAAATAATGAATCTTTACACATCTCTGTGAAGCAGCAATATAAGTATCATCAGTAGTTGGCAGATGAGGACAAGGATGCAGAAGAGCTGAGGACCTTGAAACTTGGGCGAATCCCACGGCACACCCGTAGTACTCTACCTCATTTTGCTCACTGAAACTTTCAAAAGTAATGTTCCCTTCTCCTCCAGCCCAAGCCTCCTCATACTAAAACCTTTTGAGAAAATATTTCAAAAGCAAATCATCAGCATAAGTACTTCAAAGCCCCAAATCCATCTTCAGGATATCTTAGGCACTTAGATATTGCCTTTTCCAGCCACATTAGATGTCTTCAGATGAATCCATGCTACCAGCAACATTGTTACCCCTAAGACAACCTGTCCTTTCCTTTCTGCTGTGAGCCCACCCACCCAGCTGGGGACCATAGGATGGGCCCAAAGGACCCAAGGTCCTTTGATGCTCCCAGCACTCACCAAGGAGGCTCAACAGTGACAAGATCCAACCTGCATCCTATTGAAATCCCTGAAATGGCATTATTGACTGCGAGGGGGAAAGGATTCTGCCTGCGGCTATTTCGTTCATCCTCATAACATGTAACTTTCTCAAGAGAGCTGGACTTCTGCGATCCTGACAGATGTAGACATCATGGGATGTAGTCCTCATACAACATTTAACAGAGTTTAACATCTGTCACAACCCAATGTTATCATGTACTGAGTGAGACTTCCTTACAGTGCAGCCACTGCCTCCAGATACCACAAACAAATGTGATCCAAAACAGGCAAGAGGAGGTTCAGCATTTCTCCTGTGGTGCCCACGGGCAGTACGGCTCAGAGACAGCTCCTTGGGGCTGGTCTGCCAGCCTCTTCATTTCACCTTCATCCCCTTCATCTGCCATGGTGCAGAGGGCACAAAAAGTCCCAGTAGCACATCGGAAAAAAAAAAAAAAAAGACAAAAAAGGTTGGGGGTACCAGCCTGAAGTGGAACAGCACGCTGTCTCACACAGCCGCCGCCATCGCCCTACAACAGGGAGCGAGCTCACAAGTCTCATCTGTGCAAGGAGGTGAAAGGGGAAGCGCGCCGAGCGCGGGCTTTCCCTCGCGGCCGTCGGGGCACCTGAGCCCGCGAGGGAACACCCTGCGGCCGGCGACACGGCCCCGTCACACAGCGGGGCCGAGGGCAACGCGCGGCCTCATGGCGGCTCTCGACTTCTAGAAAGATCCTCCCGGCCTCCTGCAGCTACGCAGCTCTAGCAGTGCCGTAAGGGCCCCCGACTCCTCCTGCAGCTCTGGGGAACGGTTTTTGAAGAGAAACCTGTTGGTGGGAAAAGTCCCGTTTTGGGTCAGACATGAAAATGCAGATGACATTTCCCAAGTAGTTTTGGCTTAGAGAAAGAAAGGTCTTTAACGTCAATGTTTTTGTTCTTGTTTCAAATTGCCGCAAAATACCTTTTAAAGATAAAGGGAAACAGTACCCTTAGACTCCAAAACATGTTATAGTTTTTGCTGCACAGTAAATAAAATGATTTATGTTGGATCAAATGAAATGTTTTGTTTGAGCCCCAAGCTGTTTTTTGGGGAGCAAGAAAACATAAAATGCTTTTGTTTAGGGTTGACCCAAAACCATCCTTCCCACCAATAAATCAAGAAAGCGATTACTCAAGTAGGGCTCTGCTGAAGCATCCTGTATGTCTGTTTGTGCCACATCTCTCCTAAGTGCCAGCAGACAATTGTTCGGGAAAGAGTGTAAAAACTGGGCTCTCCTCCAGGGCTGCGTTCTCAGAATACTCATAACTTCTGACTGGTGGAGGAGTTCAGGAGACACAGGAGATGTGCATCTATTTTTTTTTTTTAATGAACTTTGGTTTCTTCCATGAAGTTTTCTAACATCTTTCTGAATCTGTTCTGGTCTTCACGATTTCCTGCAGAAATAGGTACTGAAGTTTAAGGACATGTCTGGTGAAAAAGTGCTTCCTTTTCCTTTAAGTTTTTTATTTGATAATTTCATTCATATCGTGTGAAAGAGCTGATTGCTCCCTGCTCACCATGTCCTTTGCCATCCACCACAGCCCTTCCACTTGGGATCCTTGTGGCTCTGGGCAGTAGTGTAGGGCCACTGCACAACTCCTCAGAGAGAGGTCCAAGATACTGCTGCTACAGCGAAGTAATTGATTTTTTTTTCCTCTTAGTTTCCAGCTTTCTAACAAAATACTTATTAATATAGTTGAGGAGAGTCTGCCGCTTGTCGTCATGAGGGCTGTGGTTTACAAATCTGTTACTACAACAGTACTGTGTGCGTTACAGAGAACAGCAGTATCCAGTACAAGTAGTATTTTGGCCTGGGTTTGAATTTCATTTCTGAAGCTAACGTTGGTCTTCGATTTGGCTGCTGCAGATGCATTCAAATTCGTAGTAACATTCCAAGAGTAGCTGTATTTTGAATGAGGGTAACATTTTTCAGAGAAAGGTTACAAAGGGTTTGCGCTCGCCTTTTAAACAACATAACTCATTCTATGATTCTATAAGGAAAAATTTCCTGACAGTGAGGGTCACAGAGCCCTGGAACAGGCTGCCCAAAGAGGTTGTGGAGTCTCCTTCTCTGGAGATCTTCAAGACCCGCTTGGATGCTGCCCTGTGCCACGTGCTCTGGGTGG